>JACVRA010000286.1:0-116104 GCA_019828545.1 Paracamarosporium sp. OC-R06-R3 | reverse complement strand
CCCCCCCCCCCCCCCCCCCCCCCCCCCCCCACTCGAATTGGGCTTGCCAGTGCATATTCCTTTTGCGCGCAGAGCAGAGGCGTCAGGCCGGACGTGGTGGTGCCTGGGTGGCCGTTGCGCCTGGATGCGGCTCTGGCGCAGGCCCATCACACGACTGCGCAGGCGGTGAGCGGCGCGGGGGTGCCACCGAGAGGGGTTTTCGATTACGCTCTCGAAACGAGGCCGGCGAGGCAATCCCTCGATACGTGTGGGGGGGCGGTTGGCCAACGCTCGCGGAGGAGAGCGTCGCCCGTCTGCCCTGACGAGCATGGCATCGGGCGGGCGAATCGGCGGCCCGAGCGCGACGCCCGCTGGATGATGCTTTCACGCCGCACGCAGCGAACGCATGCACCCGGGCGCCCACAACGCTACCCCGCCATCCACTGCTGCCCGCACACGCAATCGCACAGCACCGGCCTGCCTCAGCACGGCGAGCACCCCGCCCTCGCCGCCCCTCGCCGCCGTCCCCGCCTGCTCGCTCGGAGCACCGCGCCCGTCGCCCCGGCGACAGCTGCCCCAAACAAACTTTCCCCGCACCTCGTCGCCCTCGCCATCCCACCGCCCGCCACCAACCCATGGCTGCCGCACACGCTGCCCTCGCCCGCGAGCTCTCCGCCCTCGTCGACGCGCCCTACCCGGTGTCGCTGGCCGTGAGTGTGCCCCAAACACCGTATATGCACCACCCGCTCCACCCGCACATGACCGTTTAATATCTCATGCGCTGACTTGTGAGATGCAGAAATTGGCCCGCATCTGCACAAACACCGATGCGCTTACCGCCCGCGCCTGCATTCGCCTGCACCCCCCTTGCGCCATCGCTAAGCTCGCCTCGCTCCTCTACGATGCCCTCCCCATGTGGCAGTGCTGCGTGACCATTCTCCGCTGCCTCTGTACGTCTTGCACGCCTCTCGACTTCTAACTGCCGGTTGACCTCCCTTGTGCAGCCCACGCACTCGAATTCAGGCACAAACTCCTCGCCCGCAACCCTGCTCTGCTCAATGCACTGCTTACCAAAGCGGATACATCACCGGAGAACTTCAATTCAGTAAGCACGGATCAAACCTCCGACACTCAATCACGCCGCTTCGTGCTACCTTATGCACATCTCTGACCGCTCTCAAGTACCATGGTCTTTGCGTCGAGCTCCTGGCACACCCGTTGCCTGACGCTGTACCACTGCCCGCAACCGTACAGTCGTTCTTCTTGCGCACCTTTGAGCAAGCGTCGCATAAACCCGATGTCCAAACGCTGAAACCAATATACCGCATGCTCAATGGAGCTTGTCGTGGCTTCCTGGCCCTGCTACCGGCCGATGCAAGCAAGCATTTCGATAAGCAGCTTTACCATATCCTTACCTCCAAAATTACTGGGGAAGACTCCATGTTGTTATTGTGGTGCTTTGGTCTCGCAATCCTCGCAGAACAGTAAGTGTGCTCACAGGGAAGACTGACCCTTTGACACGTTCACTAATCATTTTTTTCATCCAGTCCAGAGCTCATAGATGGGGCCCATGGAGATCACGAGCGTACCAAGGACAACACCGCCAACACAGATGGTACCGTACAATGGGTTACTGCTTCAGGTAGAAAGTTGTTTGAATCCGCAAACGCCTGCAAGAAGACAATTACTCTCGCTTGCCTGAGTGTCATATGGGCCATCAAAGGTGGCTCAGGTGTCCCGGATGATGAAGCTCTCCAGGGAATCAGTACGTAAGATCCAGGGACAAGATGCATGTGTTTCGCAAATTGCGGAAAGATTCTTACTTCGCTTATTTGAGACACATCAAAAGTACCCATCCGCACTCCTCGATCGTGCTGACCTAGTACCTCTACTCCAGGGATAGCGACCCGTACCTTGCAGCTGGTTGATCAAAGAATACTAGAGCAATGGGCCAACACGGACGTGAATGCGAAGAACATGATACCGAAGCTCTTGCAGAAAATACAGCAGTGCGACATCAAACCAGCTGTCCAGCGCGAAGCTTTATACTTCTACACTGTTGTCGGTGGGACGAACAAGTTGTCTTCAACAGTAGTAGGACTATACGAAAGGGCATTGACGGACTTGAATGGCTGGGATGATCTAGGCTCTCAGGATTCGCTGTCAAACTCGCTACCTTTATTCGCAGTAAGTCCTGGCGTACATAACCTTATTAGAGTGTCCAATATGTTCTGACCGCGAGCAGGATCACATGCAGCAATCTTCTGTCCGATCACTTGTCTGTCAGGTACTAGAAACAAATATTTCACCACTCTCAATTGATCAACAGCGAAACACTATATTCCTAGTCAACGAAATAGCCGCGACGGCTTTACATCATGCAAATTTTTGTTCCCACATAGTTACGGCCTTGTCGGACCATAAAGTTCAAGGTCACATCGAAGCCTTCCTTGCGTGTTGTACCGCTCCCGTTGAAGAAGCGCAATCCGTCTTCTGCCCAAATCACAACAACGTCATACGTCGAAAATGTATCTCAGCGACAATTTCAATGTTATTGACTGTCATGTTTGCTGTTGGGCCCAATGAAGTCCCACGCGTACCGTCATCGCTTGGGATCGCTCTGATTCAAAAACAATCTCAGCTTTCAATACCTGCGGATCAATGCACGCATATCCCATCAGCTTACACTCTCACCCCCTCGGTTTCTCTTTTTGAGCAAGAGTGTACGCCTGTGTCTGGCCTGCCCCTGCAGGACTGGAGAAGTCGTCTCAAGTGCGAACTAGACAATCAGGCCTCTTATCAACGGGATTCGCTCATCCGAGCAGTGGCGCAGATCTGCCATGATTTGGAAAGCCGATGCGACACAGTCGAAGGCCCACTACGTTGCGAACGAGATAGGGCAGGTGCACTCGAAGTAGAACTATCCCGATCGCTGGCCCATGTGGAATCTCTCGAGCAGAAACGAATAGACGATAATCTCTTCCTTGGCACTCTCGAGGCGGAGAAAAGCCGGTTGGAGAAGGACAATGAGGAGCTCTCCATCCGACTAGAAAACCTACGGGTCGATATGGAGAAGTCTAACTCGCAGGCTGACACTGCGCTTTTTGAAGCCAAGGAGACCTACAATCACAAAGAGATGCAGCTGAAGTCTCTTATCCTTGAGCATGAAGAGACTATTGAGTATCAGAAGAAAGAGCAGGAAGTTCTGCGTGAGAGGATAGCTGCCCTGAGCGATGAGCTTGGCAAACACGAGACCGGGATGCGCGAACTCGCTGACCAGTACAACGATCTCCAAGCCCGCTTCGAAACAGAGCAACGCACTGTTGAGGAGCACAGACAGACGAGCGCCCGGCTTGATGACCTTTGCAACAACCTCCAAAATCGTCTACTGGAGGCAGAACGGGAGTTGAACAAAGAAAAGCAATCTACAGCTCAAAAAGAGGAGGAACTGACTCGTATTGAAAGAGAAGCCGCTGCTTTGGAGGGTGATCTACAACAGACTAAGGCTGACTTGACGACGACGGCCGAGAGACTCAAGGGTAAGCGCCTTTTCCCGATGAGCGTCAGACCTCAGATTAATGTTTCCATGTGCATTCAGATTTACAACTCCGTCACCATGAACTTGCACAATCGTCAACTAGGGCTTTGCAAGAAGTCGAAGCCCAATATGAAAGCGATATTGAGGCTGCAGCCTCGAAAGCTGCTAAGGACTATCAGCGTATACATGTGAGTAATATTGTGTTGCAGCATGAGGAGCGTTCTCTGAACGGCACTGACTTTACCACTCTACGTTGTAGGAAGCTTACGATGATATGCGACAAAATTTGGAGCGAACTCAAATGTCCGTCCCGCCACTTCATGCCAAAATTCAAGAGCTCGAGCATGAATGTCTCGCCAAAGACAACGCACTCGAAGAATTGAGGTCTTGGCAGAAACGAGTGTTTACGTTAATGGGACCTCCACCGGAACCAGCCCCTGCGCGTGACGTTTCAAAGACTGCGCATCAGCATGATCATGACGTGCAGAACAGTCAAGAGATACATGAATGTGATGCCACCACTAAGGTAATTGCAATCAGTATTCCTGGTTACCTTTAACCTCTTATCGCTAATTCCGCGTGCGATAGATTTCGAATGTAGCCGAGGGTATTACCAATACCGCTATGGACCATCTGGCAAATGCTTCGTTCTTGTCAAGTTCTCAAATTTCGCGGAGCGGCTCCACGCCAAAGCGTTCGAAACCCAGGCCTTCATCCAAGGGCAATTCCACACGAACTTCGTATAACAACCCTTCGCTGATACCAAAGTCACTGTCAAAGAGAGCTCAAGCGCAACGTTCTGCTCTGCGACCGATATCCCCTAACCGCAGGCACACTACTGTTGGGTTCTCTCTGTCCCAGCAAAACAACGATCCGGATGGCAGACAAAGTCTACCGTTAAACAAGCGGCGAGGTAGCTCGCAGGGAAGCGAAGAAGCAGATTTAGAGTCGTTTCTTCCAGAGAGTACACCGTTCACACCTGGAAAATTTACAACTAGTACCGGGAAATGGCTTCAGGAAGAGGGCTCGCTTACGGAATTGTAGTAACACCTAATGCCACCCGTGCGGGATTAAATACGATGTCCTATTTTTTGTTGGGCGGATGCCACCGAACGTTGTAATGTAGTCATGAATAATGATTTGGAAGTAGAGTGCTGTCAAGACTTTGCGTGTTGCCTATTGGGAGTCGCTCGAGCACGATACCTTTCACCCTTGCACTCTCGTAGGCAGGTTCCTACCGTTGCGCGTAACTAACCCTCATATTCCTTTCCCTCCTCTCTCTCTCTCTCTCTCTCTCTCTCTCTCTGATCGGACGTGTCTTTTACCTGATTCTTTCGTTTTCGCGCGATATCCAATTGCCGATTGCCGATTGCCTGGGACCGCTCTTTCTCAATCGAGAATAAGCAAACAATGTGAGACGCGAGAACGCTGGGGAGCAAACAGACCCCACAGCTTTGGCAAACCTGCCAACAACCATCCTGCTAACCATCTTCCTTCTCCCGAAAATACACACAATTTTGCGACACGCGCAATGCTTCGGAGACCCCAAGCCGCTTTCGTGGCACCGTCACCGTATACGCAAGCGGCAAACATGTCCGTCCTCTTGGCCAACTCGATCGACTTCGGCGTCACGACTGCAGAACATACGATGCAGATTATGCAAACCTTCCACGGCGCCCGAATTGTCAAAGCCACGCTCAAAGTGGGCGATTTCAAAGAGATCGAGTTCCAGATCCCTTTGATGATCGACGGGCAGCGTCAAAACCTGAAATTCCAATTGCCCTTGTCTCTCATCGACGCCATATACAAGGCGGGAAACTCCTTAATCATACCGTTCAAATCAGTATGTGTACCGTTAGTTTAGAACGGTTCGCGAAAGTCCTGTGCACTTATTCTCTTTTCTAGGCCCCCAAATTCTGGATGCAAGCAGGCAACGGCACTTGGTGTCGACAGACGGACATAGTAAATACGCAGACTCGTGAGGAATTGGCAAACGCCCCTGTAATGAATCGCAAGGAAACTCCTATAATTGACATTGGTCGCTGGACAACGTACCGTGTCACGTTCGACGCCGCAACATTCGGTGACCCAAAGTACACAAGACTGAATAGCATCCTTGCGGTCCATGGTATCAACATCAAATCGATCCAAGAATACAGCATATCGAAGGGTACAGCTCCAGCTATTTGGTCACTGTTGGAAGAAGAAATTTCAGGGACCCATCCACACCTCCAAGGCTCTTATTTTCAACTGTCTGCGTTTCACGAGTTGGCTACTGGTCAGGTCAACTTGGCCTTTGATGTTCGCTATCAGTTGGAAGTTTGTCTGTCAAATGGATTACTCCAGGAACACAACATCACCCGTGAATTTCTGGAGCGCCTGGCATCGTTAAGCCCTTCCGAAGCTGTCCGAATCCTTGGGAGAGTTGCAAACGACAACCGTGAATGTGTCAATCCCATGATGGTATTCGCCAACCTCCATAAGTCACCACGTGGAACGAAATTGCCAAGCTACTGCATCCTTTCACGATCAGTGAACATCACGCCAACGATGATTCACGTTGGCCAACCCGTAATCGAAACATCAAACCGCATCGTTCGAAAGCACATCGCAGATGCCGATCGCTTTATCCGTGTCAAATTCTCCGACGAGAAGACTGAAGGTGACATATACGCACGGAACAATGGAGCGTCAGACGCAATCTTTGATCGAGTGACTAGAGCCATGACCAACGGCATCGTTGTGGCCGGACGTTACTATGAATTTCTTGCTTTTGGAAACTCCCAGTTCAGAGAGCGCGGAGCATACTTTTATGCACCTACGCCATCGAAATCCGCCGACGACATCCGCCGGTCAATGGGGCAGTTTGACCATATCAAGACAGCAGCAAAGTATGGCGCCCGACTCGGACAATGCTTTTCCACCACACGTGCAATCAAAAGCGTCAATGTCAAAATCGAAAAGATTGAAGATGTAGAACGGAACGGGTATTGTTTCACAGACGGAGTGGGGAGGATTTCCACCTTTTTAGCCCAAATGGCCGCGAAAGAGCTCGGTCTACCACACGCCTTCAATGATCCTCCATCGCTTTATCAGTTTCGCTTGGCTGGATGCAAGGGCGTACTCGCTCTAGATCCCAGCATCGCTGGTCATGTTGTCCATATTCGCCCCAGCCAGTACAAGTTCGAAGCGCAGAATGTAGGACTAGAAATCATTAGGGCTTCCGCGCTCTCCGTCGCATGTTTCAACCGTCAATTGATAATCATACTGTCAACACTCGGTGTGCCAGACTCTGTGTTCATCCAAAAACAGCAAGAAATGGTCAATGATCTCGAGAGAGCAACTCGAGAAGACGATGTTGCTATTCAGAAACTTCAACGAAACATTGATCTGAATCAAACAACACTCACCATGGCTGGAATGGTTATTGATGGTTTCATGCAAAGTCAAGAGCCATTCATGATGTCACTTCTTCAGCTGTGGCGCGCTTATCATATCAAGTACCTCAAGGAAAAGGCTCGGATAGTCATTGAGGAGGGCGCATATCTGCTCGGTTGTGTGGATGAGGCGGCTACCCTACGAGGCCATTACAACGACCCACAGTCTCGAGCCAATGCTACCAGAGAGGAGAAGATGCAAACTTTACCTGAAGTATTCCTTCAGATCACCGACACAGCTGAAGACACCAGAACGGCCAAGACGGGTCACTATAGGATCATCCAGGGCGTATGCATTTTGGCACGCAATCCGTCACTCCACGCTGGTGACGTGCGTGTAGTGCGGGCTGTTGACGTGCCGGCATTGCATCATCTGAAGAACGTCGTTGTCCTCCCTCAAACTGGAGACAGGGATATTCCTAATATGTGCTCGGGTGGCGACCTCGACGGTGATGATTATATCGTCCTGTGGGATAACAACTTTCTTCCAGAAACGATTAACGAGCCTCCCATGGATTTTACAGCCGAGAAACCGCTGGAATCGAACAAGCCAATTACAGTCAAAGACATCACTGATTTCTTTGTAACCCATATGAAGAATGACTCACTCGGTCGGATCGCGACCGCCCATCTGGCCCAAGCCGATTTTAGTGATGAAGGAGTTAGGAATCGAAAATGTGAGTCGCGAACTATCCTCCGCAATCCGATTATGCTAGCTAACACTTACTTTAGGTCTTGCTTTGGCCCGACTCCATTCCCAGGCGGTGGACTACTCCAAGAGTGGAATACCTGCGATCATGGACCCTGAACTCAACCCACGCAAGAAACCGCATTTCCAACGGAATAAACATCAACCGGAACACAAGTACTACAAATCTAAGAAGATCCTGGGGATGCTTTTCGATCAGGTGCAGCTTGTTGACTTTGTGCCTCGGTATGAGAACAAGTTTGACCAGACTATCTTGGATGCATATGCACCCAGCCAAGACATGCTTGCGAAGGCCAGGGAAATCAAGTCTTTATACGACTCCGACATGAGAGGATTGATGGCAAAGCATGCCATCCGTACAGAATTCGAGGCATGGTCTGTTTTCGTGCTGTCCCACAATCTGGAAGCTCGCGACTATACCTTCGCTGAGGAGTTTGGACGAACCATCGGAATACTCAAGCTACGATACCAAGGCCTGTGTTGTGAAGCAGCGGGGGCAGAGGGCAGGCATGAATTTGAGAAGCTGGCACCATTCGTTACGGCTATGTACACCGTGACCGCTACCGAAATGGAAACTGCTGTTCGGGAATGCCATGAGTCAAGCCGCTCGATGATACCAGAAGACATGCCGCTGATGTCTTTCCCGTGGCTATTCGTCAACGAGCTTGGCAAGATCAAGACAGGCAACAGGAGGGCTCGGTCAGGATTTACTATGCACCAGCAGTACCGACATCCGAAGAAAGAGAGTCCTGTCCTGGAGACGGACCTCGGTGGCATCGAGACCACACAAGGCATTACACAGCTGGGCGAGGTCTTGAAACTTGACTTCCATTAAGGTATGCATTGCACAGGATTTGTGGCTTCTTCATGTACGCACACTGTGCTAATGCATCTTGCAGACAAGCCTTTCAGCGAGGGGGTATATCAACATGGCAATGACAGCAAATAGCATGGCGAAGGGATATGTCCTTGCAAGGATCACTGCATGTTAGCAGCAATTGAACTCAATTTGGACGTAAGAGTGAGCGTCTCTTGATCAAAATGAATCATATCCCAGGTATCTTTACCCATGTATGTGCGTGCGACTAGTCCTGGCATCCACTTGTTCCTTCGCATTACCATCGTGTCACATCCTCGTACAGACGAAACCAGCCAGGCACCGGCGGAAGGATTTCGCGTAAATCTGACCAAAAAATAAACTAACCAAGCCCATACTTCGCTAATCGGTATCCATAAACAACTCAACATCAGTCTCAGTTCCACAAAACCATAAAAAACGAGTTACTCACGAGACATCAGAACACCACCAAACGAACTAACGATGACGGGTCGAAGCCCGGTCCTCGACCGCCATCGCGGCATCCAGTTCGCCCGGCTCATCACACGGCTCGAATTTCCCCGGCTTGTGCGGCCGCACTATGCCGTGGTCGAACTGCGCGCACCCCGTGTCGTTGCAAGGCGCCCAGGGGTTGCCTCCGCACCGAGGACACCGATTCCGTGCCTCGTCGTAGATCAGGATCGCTTCGCAGTGGGCGCAGGGTATTTTGTACCGGGGCGTCTGGGCTTCATTAACACTATAATTCAAGCTGAGCAGAGTATACTGGACTGGCTGGTTGTCTACCATCCATCTGGACTGCTGTTTTTGACGAAAACTCGGCATACAAAAAAAATTGATACAAAAAAGGTGATTCCCCTGGGAACCGGTACAGAAAACCGAGCGTAGTAAAAAAAGAGAGAGAAGAAAGTTTGATCTGTTATCCGTACATACATACCTGTTCTACGAGGCTCGGCATTGCGAAGTAGAGGGGGTGGGAGAGTCGATGTCTCGAGATCTACCACCACCGCACGGCGGAGTATATGTATCTATGTGTTATTCAAGGCCGCCCGTGGTTTGGGCTGCCACGCTGGGTGGCAGTTCCACAAGCGGTTACACGGTGCGGTGGTTGGTTGGCTGGCGATTGGCACACGCTGTGATGGAAGCCTGTGCTTGGGCAGGTCGTTTTTTGAGCCTTCTGGGCTCGTGCCGCTCCAAGCGTCTGTCTGTATGTCTGTCTGTCGCCGTGGCGAATTAATGGCCTTCCGGGGACGGGGCTGTTGAGACGCCACCGTGTCGCACTACATACATGCTCCCCGCGAGGCGTGCGATTCACGTCGACTCCGCGGAGGTTGCTGCGACGCGTCGGGCTGGCGTTTGTCCAAGCTATTTGCGTGGAAGGCGCGCCCGCTGAGATTCGGTTCGCGAATGCCAGGGCGCCAGATGTCGATGTCATCACCTGACGACTGTCATCCACCACGGAAGTTGCTTCAAAAACGTTTGTACGGTGTGCGTATGATATCTTAGAAGGTTCTCTGCAGAGAATTTGGCTCTGTCTTGTGCTTTCCATCTCTTCTTGCAACTTTTTCTGTTCCGTTTCCTGGGGCGATGCGGTAGCATTTGCTCGAGAGACCTTCTCAATCGTGACACGACCCCAGTCAGGCCGTCCTTACAACGGCTGAGTGCCTGCTCCATATTCCCGATAACAGCTTCGTTGGTGGAAACCAACACGGCATTGTCGTCGTGCATCATCGCCATGCATTGTCGGGCTGTTTCGCGGAGCTTGAAGCCGGACCGTCTATGTAGGAGGACACTGTGGTACAAATGTCCAGGCACTTTAGAATGCATTCTTTCTCATTCCAGGGCCTTTTCCTAGAGAGCTAGCGATGTCTCTAGGGCTCCCGATAAGCGTTTGTTTTACGGCTCGAAGTTGCGACAGGTTGCCCGGAATATGCTGACCACAGTATAAGAATCTTCTTCATCCCCTCCTAATGCTTTTGTTTTGTTTTAAGGTGCGTCTTAAGCTGTCGGGTCCTAGGTAGCTCGGCAGCCCTAGTTTGCACCGTTTCATCCGTATATTCAGCCATCGGTTTCGTGCGTGGAGTAGGCACCTGCAGAGGATAGCGACCGGGTCGCGCACGCGAGATGTATGAGAGATTCCGCTCGTGGGGAAGCCGTGCTTGCAACAACGTTAGTATCCGAGAATCGGTATCCGAGGTGCAGTCGCTGGAATCCAGAATTAAAGCTCGTGAATGGAGATGACGTACTCAAGACTCCAACTTGCCTTGTTGGGCAGTTTTTGAACTCCGTCGATCTCAGGGGGTCCTTCACGCAAGGGTCTGCATGTGGCGTATGAGCTTATTTACGCGCCAAGGACCGTGTGCGTGAGGTAGAGTTCTGTATCACCGCAGCTGTACGGGAAGGAAATAGCACAACAGCGAGAGCCTCGATTGCTGGAATTGTCGTGTGGGTTTGGCCACAAACACCTGCCCTTGACGCGCTAGTTGAACAGCCAGCGTAGTATATACAGTCCCTGCATTGTCACAGTTAACAGGACCAGTACGCGATCTCGAATAAATTTGGGCCTCTTTTTACATTACAGCATCAACTATCTGTATACGCCGGTGGAGACATATCGCCAGCCTCTTCAGGTTTCAAAGTGTGACATCCATGGCACAATGGGTATGAACAAGCTGGGCGCACACTGATGTTGGCCCACCATGTGCGACGAACCTGGTGCCCATTTCCTTTCCCATACTGAGGATAATCCCTTGTTCCACTGCTATCGGCAGAAAATATGCTCGGGCAACTGTGAGGCCCAACATGACTATAACGATAATGCTTACATATGAAACGATAGTCAACAACACGATGTGCCGTTAGTCCATGTCACCTACTAAGGAAAAAGTCTGTCACAAGATCCGTGTTTGAACGCAGGAGATTGACTACGCTCTCGTTTATTAAGGTCGTCTTTAGTATCAAATAGCGACTTGTAATAGCAACGACAACTAGATCTCGTAGCTCCATATAGGGCGGTGCTTCCGTCGTTGTATGATCATAAACGAAGCCTGCAATGTCAGCCTAATCATTGCTTTTAGCAGCCTTGATGGTGTCCGACAATGAAAAATTCGCGAGATCGTAAAGGGACGCACATTCGTATCTGTCAGCAAATATAGCAACTTGTGCATGGAGGAGGGGTTTGGGTGTGTTGTATTTGGAGGCGTCGTACCCAGCCTAGTAGAAGTAGAAAACCATGCATTCAACGGCATTGGCATATTGAACATCATCTTCTAAAGTGATCACTCCACTCGTCATTTCCTATCAACCCATTCATCAACCGGGCGTTTGATTTCTTCTCATTGCATTCTGTTACCTTCAAGCCAAGGTGTGGACTTTTCCACAAATGACGAAGTGCGCGAGGCTTATCGATAACCACAAGCCCTGTCCAGTCTCCCGCGCAGCTTCGTCTCTGTAGCTTCTTCGGCATGCCGCCATCCTCTCGCATTCCGCCACTGCTAGAACCCTTTGTGCGGACGCCGAAAACCGACGCGCTCCTGCTGCTCACGAGCACCCTCGATGCCTCGGCCAACTGGCTCCTGACCCGCTTCCTCTGCGATGCACTGAGCTCTGGCAGGGACGACGATAATGGCGGGGCCAAAAACGTAGTGCTGGTGAGCTGGATGAGGGACTACGAATTCTGGAAGCAAGAAGTGCGCAAAGGAACTGGACTGGACTTGGGCGGCCTGAGCGCGCAGGGAAGATTTGCCTTTGTGGATGGCTTGTCGGGATTCTTTCAGAACGACGATGAAGCAAACCAGCAGCCACAGCAGAGCCCGCCAAGTGCGCACCCAGGAATACCAACAAGAGGACCGCGGACGCAACTGCCTGACCGTGGGCCCCCAGGACGGACTCCAGTCCGGACTCCAGTGGCGACGACGCCAGCCGCGACAACGCCAGCTGCACCGCGAGCGGCAACGCGCACACCAGGCCTCTCCTCCACCTCGCTAGCCGCCATTAATGCGTCCATATCCTCCGCGCTCGCCTCTCTACGCCCACTGACTGCCGAAACGAACACGCTCGTCATCCTCGACAACCCAGACATACTCCTCGCCTCGATCCCCACCCTCACCCCGTTCGATCTGACCTCGTTCTTCCTATCGCTGCACACGCAAAAATCCGTATCGCACGTCCTCGTACACCTCCAGTCGGATCTGTCTCTCCTCGCGCATTCTGCGCCGGCATCGCCCCTGCAGATCGCCCACCAGAACCTGGTCGTTAGGACGGCACATATGAGTGCAAAGGTGCTTGGAGTGAGAGTACTGGATACTGGTGTCGCGAGGGATGTCAGCGGGGTGCTGAGGGCTACGGTTAATAAGGACTCGTGGGCGACTATTGGGACGATAAGCGATGAGGGGGGGAGTGGTGTTGGTGGTGCGGTGGAACCGCCTGAGGAGCTGGGGCGGGAGGTGCTGTATAAGGTTCATGGGGATGGGAGCGTGAAGGTGTTTGAGAGGGGGACTGCGACTACTGCGTAACGGGACGAAGGTGGATTATTTTGGGAGTGAAGGGGTGCATTCGGGTCGATATTGCACAACGAAGTTGATTGGGATACTCTCTTAGCTTCTGCATGTGCTATCCGCTGTAGGTCTAGATGGACATGTCTTAAAAGAATTTGTTTTATCGTAGAGAGGCACATGTCTTTGATTCGGTTGTGGACGACTAGTTGAACACGGACACATGCACATGACCGAAAGTCTAGGAGTAGAAGTAAGCTAGGGCAGACACGAATAACGTAAAACATTATATAATGCACCGAATGCACTGAACGCCTGAGTAATGATCCATGGTATCGAATGCAAGGTTCAACGAACGCCACCCAACGACCAGTGTAAGCGTCGAGCTTACGTGAAACGCCCGTCTGACAAAGCAAGAGCAGAAACTCCTAAATGACATGCAATACCCTCTGAAGAAAATGCGTCCTGGTATGTGCTACCTAGGGACATCCAATGCACATGCAGTCTCCAAACAACGCACAACGCTACGGCATCTCAAGTTCCGACTTGCCGTCCATTGCAGAACGAACACGACTGAAGTACCTCCATGCATCTAACCTGAGTCAAGCAAACACGAACACCATCAACGCCTTCGTCTCTGCCGACTACCACTTGGCTCTCCGTACCCGTACCTGCCTGAAGTCTGCGAGCTGACGCAATCCCACTCAAACGGGATACTCGACGCAGGAATCTCCACGCCTTGATATCTCCTCAGACGCTCTCTCCGTGGCGGAGGTGATGGCTGGGAAAAAGCCTCTTGCCTGAGGTGCTCAAGTGCTGTGTTTGTTGCGGCCAGAACAGCAAAGCGTCGGTCTGGGTCGCGCCGTGCACCTGTGTTTGCGCGCGTCGACGGATACTGGCGTTGTAGGCTGGGGGGATGTCGGCGGGAGCGAGATGATTCTGGGAGGTTGTCATGCTGAGGGGTATGGTGTTGGCGCGTTGATCGGTGTCTAGACGGCGAAGACTCCAATGTACGATATTGTGCTCTTTTCCTTGAAGTCTTCGGGGAAGAAGATGGAGACATCTGGTCATCACGCCGAGTGTCTGTAGTGCGTTGACGTTTTGCGCCTCGACCCCTCAAAGTTGATTGTGAGGTGTGTTTGCTGTGGTGTTGTCTCCTGTCATGTGCGCTCCTATCTGGGCGCGGGTTCAACAGCATTTCCTCTGAGGAGTTGCTGCTCGTTGGGTCAATACGTCGATAGAACATAGCTATAAGTGTCAGTTGTTTCTTTCTAAGCACAGCAGCTGAAATGCGGCGTACGCGGTACATTGACGGCTAAAGTTGGCCTTTGCCTTGCCCCGCTGTTCGGTGGATATTGCGGGCGCGTACGGCCATCTATCCTCCCGTACGTCTCTCTCGGTCTCTTGACATCGGGTCGCTCCGACCTCTTGCGGGCTGGTGTTTCTGCGCCAACTGATACCTTTTCATAACCAAGCGAATCGCGCTGATCATTCCGTCTCTTCTCCGGTGAAGACGACCCGAGATTCTTGCGCTTTTTGGGAGGACTCGCGAACAAGGCCCCAAAACACATTTCGAACGTTGGGTGTGTATCCTACGGCGAGCCACCTTTGAATGCGCGATAACCGCGCAGGTTATAAATCGGCCTTCTACAGCACTTGGGTATTGTGGTTTTGCAGACGCTGCTTTTGAAAAGTATACTTCAAAGCAATCACAGTAGGGTAAAGTCGCAAAGTTGACCAGTATCTCGAGTTGCGCATGCGCTCGTAGGGAGGTGACCGAATTCGGCGTTGAGTCAGTCTTTGGGGTGCTTCGGGAGATATAGTAGAAAATCACACCAAGGGCTCTGTTATCAGTTCCAAGTAATGCAACTCAAGCGCAAGAATGATAAAGACGGGGCCGACTGCGCCATGTGCTCATGTGAAGAAGGAGGGCGGCGCGCAACATGGGCGCACCGCAGCGCGATTGTCTTCGCCAGGCCATGGCAAGCTAGAGCAATGAGGGATTCCAGGAAACAAAGCACCTTCCAATGCGCCGACCAATAAAGCGCAGCCCTGTTTGGTGGGTGGGTGGAAGTTGTGATTCGCAGACGTGGATTGGTGGCTGTCACGGCCATGTGACATGATGGTGTGTTCTGTTCGGGCTGACTGTGCGCCAGCTTGGTGGGAGCTGCTCAAACTCAATCGCTGTTCACAGGCAAGTCGTCCGGCCGGCGGAGGCTTATATAGACGTTGTTCTGGTTGCCTTCGCAGCGGCAGACAGTCCAGAAGGTCGCGGCCGTAGCTACGTGGCACCTGCAAGGGCAACTGGAAGGTCGCGGGCCGGCGTCGAGGGAGATCCTTGGACGGCCCAAGGATTGCAGCTGACCGCCGCTGATCCCCCTCGGTGTTCCTGCTTTGTCGTGGTGGTGTCAGGGGTTGTGAGTTAGCGGTGGATGCTAGCTGCTAGCCGATATGCACTGCGCCGGCGACATCGGATCGAGCTCGTGCACTGCAGGTCCCACGTGCTGATACGTCACCGCCGTTTCTGAGCAGCTATCCGATCACGAGCATCCATGTCGGCATCCTCTGCAAATCGTTCAGGCGTCCATGATGTACACCAGGTCTAGAACGACCATCTACCCAGATGCTGTGTGTATCACGTGACATGGCTACCTCACCGGGAGATCCAAGACTGCTTTGGTGAGATACAAACACCTTACGGGGGCCTCCTTTATGCCAGATGCCATCAAACTCACGTCAGAAGAAGTACTATCCGAGCACCATGTGCCATCCTGCGATAGGAGAAACAATGTCAAGCTTGATAACCTACCCTACGACAGCTTCATCTACCGCAACTACTCAAAAGAGGCGTCGCACCCGCAAATTTACCTATCATGATCTCGGGCTCACTGAATTGATATGCTCATCAAGTACTCCCCATCACGTCCACGCCGTACAGCTCGACTCATTCTCATACCACGTTTGAAGATATCCATTCCACGGCACGGTGAATCGTACAAGGCACCCACGACAATGGGATATTGTAGGAGCATAGCTCACCAGGCAACAATAGCTAGCAGTGAATGGTGCAGCGAGCCGCTAAAGTAGTTGTTATTGTGCCCATTGAACTATGACAGTGATGCTGGGCAGTGAGTTGGGGGACGCCTTTCACTATCCTTTTCATCCGCGTCTCACCAACAACCGAGCCTCTTCATCCTCTTCAATATTCAAGCGAGTCCCGCTGCTCTTTCCTCGTCCTCTCACGCCAGTCTTTCAAACAAGCGGCGCTGAATATCCCAGCGTCGACTATCGCCCATACGCCGTATATCGCGGCCGTCGTCCAGACATCGATTCGACTCGTTTCATCGCACCCGTGCCAAACGCGGCACTTACTCGCTATACCTTCACGAAAGCTTCCATTCAAACCAAGAACCAAACATGACTGCACCCAAGCAGTCTTACCCTCGTCTTCCCGCGGCGGTAACGCAGGAAGCAGTCGAAGCTTCCCCCTTCGCCTGTCCAGATGATGTCGCCAAATCAGTTCTGCTGGGAATCGCTTCCGAACTGATCGTCAACCAATCTTCGACCACCTTACTCGGTGCGGTGACAACCGATCGTTATAGCCCTTCCCTCCAGACACTCCATGCGCGTCTCAAAGCCGGATACGGCAAGCCCTTCTCTAGTCTTGTCAACAACAATGGAGAAGCCCAGGAATACGCAAAGAAGGCGTCCCTCAAGTCAGTGGCATCCTCGCCTATGGAACGCCTGTTGGGTGACTTCGAGGACTTGTACTATGCCCTGTTGGCAGCGGTGAAGGTCATGCATGAGTCGATCATTCTGAGGCTCAACAACGGGTTCAATCAACCAGATGCGCTACTCTTCCCTACTTCCAAGTACACGATACATCTTTTCCAGGAATGGCTGCTTCACCAGTGGAAGATTCTGAATGAGCCGTCTTTGGTCGTGGCCCTGGACATTGCAGTTCGGCAGTCCTTCGTAGACAACTACTTGTGCCAGAAGCTGCTTGGTCAAGTGCGAACCGGCGAAATCACGCAGAAACAGGCTGAGAACGCACGTGCACAGCTATACAAACAAGATGTCTTTGCAGATATGCCTGGCATGAGCTTTGTGGGCAATGAGCACTCTGCAATGATCAACACCCGACTAAATGAGAAGTACCGAGTTCTCTTCCGCCATGAGAAGCAAGCACGAGAGAAGAAGATTAGGTGGGCGAAGAAGAAGGAGAACATGAAGAAGACCATCAAGTCTGGTCGTATCGCAACACAAGCTCAGCAGGTCACGGGCGCATACTCAGTGGCAACGGAAGGACCACCATCTCGGAGTGGAACAGAGCAACAGGGACACACCAAAGCATCTCATCACCAGCAGCAGATGTCTTTGCATCAGCTCAAAGCACAGCCGAACCCTCACACGGGCGCTCAAGAACAGAAACACCACACGGATGGAGGCTTGTTTGCCGGCTCCCAGCACCACCATACGCACGCTACACAGCAATCTACCACCGCATTCCAGGGAACCTTACACCACGAGAGGGACTTGCCCGCCCAACACCCCGAGCATCTCCCAGGTACCCATCCTAGCCGTTCACGCATCCAAGGGGAGGCGATGTCTCATCAGCAGATGCAAGTGCAATACGGACGGTCTCCGAACCAAGAACTCGTCCGTTCTGGCGGTAGCGGTCGAGATCTGCGGGCGCTCCGAGTCACCGAATATAGAGACTGGCTGCGAGAATCCGCCAGCGACAATGCGAAGAGAATGGTATGCCGGACGAGCCAGACGCAGCCCGGCTCGAGCGAAGCCTCACTGTAAGGCGCAGGGTTCGGAATCTTGAATACGGAGATGGGCGTGGATGGTGGAGGAGCTTGAGGTTCTAGAGCATACCTCAATGGTAGCCTTGCAGGTCGATACGAGGAGGTATGGGTGGGGGATTGCGATTATTGCATTGGTGACGTGCATTAGCCCCCGAGCGTGCCCGGGGTGCTTCTCGTGCGATAAGACTTCTTTTTTCTCTTATACACGATGCTCCATGGTTGTGGATCTAGGTCGATGGCATGATGGAAGAAGTATGATGGTGGAGTTGATTCGACGGATGAAATGTGCTGCGCTGGCATATCAATGTCACACAACAGGCGGACAGGGTTCTAGCTAGTTGCATCATCCCGAACGTTATACTAGGAGCTCCCCGGACAATGTATGCAGTTGTGTATAGTGTTCATCGAGATGTATGCACAGTGTTGTTTCGAGTAAGCATTGTAGTGGCTACCCTGAGACAAACTTTGGTTCAGTAATGTCGCATATAGTGGGACTATATTTTCTGCATGATCGTGCAACGTTTATCCCGACAGAGTATATTCGTAACGATGTTCTGACCTTTCGTCTCTCCTATCCAGATAGATTTGGTTGCAACCAAGATCGCCACCTCTGTTAGTTATTTGTTAGTATGTTGACACAAGCTCATGGAACGAATAAGCCACTCGAGCCTCGCTGAGGTATTCTCGGTGGTATGTTTGGGTTTCATGCACAGTGATAATCGTGTGGATAGAATACGGAGGTAGATTTGTTCTTTGTTTCCGCTCGCTCTACTGCCGATCATGTCCTGCATGATACGAGGACCATTCTCCAGCTGCACTGCAGATCCAAAAATACGAATCAGCCTACGCTCCCGCGTATCCTCGTACGAGTGCTACTTCTTTGAAATCCTACGGATCCTATACTAATGCGCTACGACGGATTTTCCATGTTCCGTGTAGCATTGATCGCGATTTGCGCAAGCTGGCGGAGACAGACGAGCGCATGGACCCGCAACGCTGTTGATAACTACATGTCGTGCCCGCAAGACACAGCATCCAACGCTGAGCGACAAACATTGCGGATGGTCAATAACTCAATCAACGTTAGAGCTTCGTGAGGCGTAAGGCATCTAAACTACAATGAAAAGAGCTTGGACCCGTGGAAGGAATGTGAGTCCCGTATACACCGGCCCACTTCGAGCCAGGCGTGGTGGGAGGAGAGAGTATCTCCGAAGAGTGTTGAGTAGGAAAGAGCTTCGAGTTTCAAGTCGGGTGACTCAACCTGCGTATCCGCCACCATGCCCTCTCCCATGGTTCAAATTTTCCCTGCTGGCTCCTTGAGCATACAGAGCGCCCTGACCTTGGATGTGACCTGCACCTTCGGCATCATCCTGTTTAAAGACTATTGCGGGGTCGAAACCCGGTACAGTGAACCTGGGATCATATGCAGCAGAACTGATTCCAAGTTGATGGCCTTGTAGCTGCGAATGCTGCGAATGAGCCTGTTGTATCTGAGGTGCCGCATGGCCATGCGCCTGGCTCGCAAGCTGAGGGCGGGAGTGGATAGTAGACTCATAGGGACCCGGGGTTCCGGACTGGCTCGGGGGTGCTGATCCAGATGAATGGGTGCTATGAGGTGCCGATGTGTCATACAAGGAAAGATCTTCGACTCTAGAGGAGGCTGCTTGCAGGAGTGATTGTTGAGAGGTATTGAATGGCAGCTGAGCGCCAGTTTGTGCTGCAAGCTGACGTATCAATTCCGTCGAAGGGTACGAGGGCGATGCAACCGGTTGCAACCCCGAAAGATCATCGTTTACGTTGGACGAAACCGATCCAACCGAACTTGAAGTTGAATCCATAGTGGAGGCGGACATATTCTGAGGAATATTGAGTGACCGAGGGAGCGGGAGATTAGGTAGAACCTCGGAGACTTTCGCAAGGAGCAGGGGGAGATAGCGGGTCTGGCCGCCACGAAGCGCGGAAAATAACGTAAGGAAACGAGAGACGTAGTCGCGCGGCCCTAGGGCAAATGTGTCAGGCGAGAACGGAATGCAAGCGACTACGTCCGTCAAGCAACAGGCTATATCGAACAGCTTCTCGATCTACTACTGCGTCAGTACAATAGTTCATCCAAACATCGAGGCAAACACGACGCCGTGCGTCCGGGAAGGCTACATGCAGGGATGCGCAAAAGGTAGAGGACTAGGCTTCCGCAGAGAATCCTTCAGGCAGCAAGCGGGATCGAAAATATCATGCAGGGGTCGAAGGTTGTGGGATGTATGATACTGTGAAAATCTGTTCGAACTCACCAAACCCACACCGTGTACTTCCATTGCATGCTGCGAGAACTGATGTGTCATGGATAGAAGATCGCGTGAGATCTCGATGGGGTACTTGAAGGTGAGTGTGTTGTCCGCTGCCACACTACTGACGAGACCTTGGCTCACACACAACTGCCACAGCATAGTCCGCAGCCACTGCTGGGTGATGCGTAGATCTGCCGCCTGACTCTCGGTACAGTCGAGGTAAGCGGGAAGTGCCTCCGTCAACTGATTTTGAAGCTGTGCAATCCACGAGGGGTTGCCATGTGTCTGAACCTTATTCCATAGGTGTATGAATGTGTCGTCTACTGGCTTATACAGATTTATCAGACAATCGAGCCCAGACGAAATCGGTCTGTCCGAGGGCAATTCCTCCAAAGCTGGCGTGTGTATAGTGGGATATAGCGAGATCGGGCGGTGTTTGTGAAGCGCGTGTGTTCTGTGCCCGAGTTAGCCCCCTGACCCCCATTCTTGTTGCCAAAATACCTTTCTGCGACAAAGAGAAGCCAGTACAACACCCGCTTGCGAGAGATGTCCAGGGGATCGCTCTTGTGAGTTTCTTCCTCTTGAAGACCCAGGAGATGCGCTTGAGTGGTCGCTTCCCTGAGATACGACCAAGCCGTATTGTCCTTGCCCAGCCCAAAGAAGGAACCGTAGAACAGCCATGAGGTCAATAGAGATAGATGGGTCGGGTTTTCGAGGTAATCAAAGCCCTTCCGTACCCGCACCGCCTCTTCTAATAGGACATGCCCCAAACTGACGTTGGAAAGTTGGGCCATTTCGGGACGCGGAAGTAAAGTGCGTGAGACGGTCATGTTTGCCTGAATTAACACATATGCGCACAAAGCAACGATCACGCAATATGCCTCGGAGGAGTGCTCGACGCTCATTATGATCTCTTGAGCGCGTTGTTGGTGAAGTATGGGTTGCGAAGGATATACGTTGGCAAAAAAGAAATCGAGACAGCTCTCTACGAGACCAGGCGGTAGTAGGCCAGGAGTACGCGCAAACGTCGTGGGGAGTGCGCGCCCATCGAAACCCAGCTCATGAGAGAGCCCCGCTGCTAGCTGGGCGCTCCGTTGATTCTCTCGCAGTTCAGAGAGAACCTTGGCACGGCTTCCCTTGGGACCCTTTTTCTGCGGAATGGCATTGTATGTGCAAGCAAGCCCCGCGGAAATGCAATTCTTGCAAGGATTTATCCCTTCGCCAATGCATTTTACTTTGCGTCGATGGCAGCTGCGGCCGCAGAATGAGTGATGGTAGGCGGGTAGCAAAGTGATTTAGATACGCACCTATCGCAAGCTCTTTTGACCGGAGCGGACGTGGTAGGCGTGGACATAGTGAGACGGTTTGACGGGTCGAGCGAGTAAGCAAGCCCCTCTGGAGGAAACGAGGAGTCCTGACGCGGAATCGAAGAATGCAAAGATTTTTGAGCATGCTGCGCATAAGGTCGGAAGACGTTTTTGCATGCTTTGTGTCATTCTGCTGGAAAGAAGGCCACTCACAACTGGCTAACTCATCGACGTAGAGGCTTGGCTCACAGCCGCATTAGGCCTGTACTAGGAGCCCTGCCAGGATGGGGCCGGCTGCAGAAAGAGCCCAATGAAACTTTGTGGAGAAGCAGCCAGGGCCCCTGATTCACAGATGGCGTAGAACGAGAGCAGGGAAGCAAGCCGAACCCTAAGCCCGACGTGCGGCAGACGACTTCAGGCGCCCGTCCCAGGCGGTTGGCCCGGTCACTGCTTTCGTGTACAAGGGCATCGGTAGAGGTGCCCGCGACGCATGAGCCCTGGAGCAGAGGCGATGGCGTTGGCGTTGGCAGCGGGCGGCCGCCCCAACGCAGCGGATCGCTAGCAGGACGACTGAAGACTAACCGACAATCATCCGAGCATCGGTGAGCTAGTCGCTGCTAGTGAGTGCCTGCAGATGCGGAAGGTAGGTGGTGTGGTTTGGATCCGATGAGGTAGGTCTGCCGCTGGCAGGCTGGGAAGCGCTCGCAGGTTGAAACGGTCGTCTCCATGTCGACCTGTCGGCCTGCGGCCTGCGCTAGCAACGGCGCCGACTTTCGCTGGCACTGCCACCGGGCAGCGTGGTTCCGTCCGCGCATGCTCCTGTCGTCATCGCAGCGCGGTCCTCTTGCGCGGGCGGTGGGCGGTACTTGGGCTGCTGGGGGACTGATGGATATCCACAGCACCCGTAGACCAGCAGGCCGCAAGCGTGAATGGGGTCGGCCACTGGGGGCCCCTCGGTCGAGCGGCAGGCCTTGGAGCCGTCAAGACTGACGGCCGTGGTGCTGAGAACAGAGTCGGGGGGACGAGCTGACTGTCCGGCTTGCTGAGGAGCGACCGACCGTGTTTATACCTCGATCAAAGGCCCGTCTGCGGCCTCTCCGTCTTGGTGGCTCGCCGTGAAGCCGATCGCCCGAATAGCACCATCGAACATAGGTCATCTTGCCTCGGGCCAGCAAATGAAGGCAGCCAGCGGACCCAGGGCGGGGGCCCTTTGTCTTGCTCGTGCATCCGTTGGTCTGTCCAGGCAGCGCCAGGCGCGCGAGGGAGGATAATACAAAGACGTTATGTCCCAAAGACAGGTTTGAAGAGGTCGTGAGCCTGCTACTGCATCATCATGATGACCCACGAAGACATCTGCCAA
This sequence comes from Paracamarosporium sp. OC-R06-R3, assembly GCA_019828545.1. Taxonomy (NCBI): domain Eukaryota; kingdom Fungi; phylum Ascomycota; class Dothideomycetes; order Pleosporales; family Didymosphaeriaceae; genus Paracamarosporium; species Paracamarosporium sp. OC-R06-R3. Next base: position 93,350 of record JACVRA010000286.1, on the reverse strand, counting down.
GATGCACCTCGCAAATCCGTCACACAACCACACTAGCTTCATACTTCCCAAACCCGATATAATAAAACACAGTCGGAACATTATCAAGGTCGTCCTCGTCAACAGCACCATCTACATACACACAGCCTCCCACTTTTCCAAAAAACACAACTTGCCCTTACGCACCTGTAAATGCTTACAATACCAAAATTCGTCAGCCTTGCCAATCGTCACGGTCATTATGAAAATTCAACGCGACTCCCACCCATCCTCGCCTGTTTCGCCTGCGCACGTTCTGCTCTCCGCCGTCTTCGATTCGTATCGTAGTTGCTAACATCCGTCTCCGTGCCATATGCATGCGTGCCAGGCGGACTGCTCAAGACACTGCCGCCTGCTCCTGGAATTGGGGGTGGAGGAGGGAGAGAGCTTTGTCCTGTTGCTGATGGCGGAGGAGGGATCACTGGCTCAGGCATCGGTATCGGAGCGGGTTGCTGTCCCATCTCTTGTGCCTGGGCGGCTTCCCTCGCCGCCGTCCGCCGCCAGCGTTCATTGTTTTCAAAATTGCTCAACGAACTCATGCTTCCGTCCCGGCTTCTTTTGTGGCGTTCCTTTTTCCGCGCTTCACGCTCCGCCGCAGCTTCCTCTTCGTTCAGCCTCCTCAAAGTCACATGTCGTCCATCATTATGCATCTTGACCTTGACGGACACAGGCGGGGAGTTTACACTGCCATCACGACTGCCTCGATGCTGGCTAGCGTCTCTTCTGTCCGATGGATTGCCTGCCCCGGCAGCGAGAGCTCCAGCACTTCCAGTGCGGTGTCTCCGGTGCTGACGGCCGCCTGCTGAGATGTATGCTTCAGATCCAGAATCGGACAGAACACCATGATGGTCCGCAGGAGGAGGTGCTGGAGCGGTTGAAGGCCCTGCGGCCGTCTCTGTTTGTGTCACATTCGTCGTGCTTCTCGGTGGAGCTATGTCGGCTCGTGACAAAGCAGGAGTCGCCCCTGAAATGTCGCTCTCAGAGAAAATGGTAGACGGCGGCCGGTTTCTTCTTGGCGGTAACCCATCCCCAGTGTACTTTCGCCGTTGGCTGTTGGCCCGAGCTATTCGTTCCTCTTCCATGTCTTGCTGCTTCAGAGCTGCAACGTGTTCGTCTTCTTTCTTGTTCCTCCTTTTGCTCCACTGGTGCTTGAGGAATCCGGCGAACCCGAGCGCGGCTATCCCATCTCGAAGCCCATGCGAATCTTTAGGTCTCTCATGCTCGTCACTAAAGCTGGTTCGACTGTCGAAAGAATCGATCGAGGCACCACTTCGGGTGGGCCGATGGCCTTGGCGCAATGGACTTGCACCCATAGCGGCGGCCTGGGCAGCCTCTCTTCTTTCTACATTACGCCAATGGTCGCGACCTGGGGAAGATGGGGCCATTCCTTCTTCAAGGCGGGTCAGATCGGTCTGGGTGACCTCGGACTGACCTATAGGCCGACTGTAGCTGACATCGCTTTCCGATTCTACCGGACGCGCCTTTTGACGACTGAAGAGGGACTTGATCGCAAAAATACCTCCCGCTGCCGCGCCAGCGCCCAGTAACCGATCTCGCCAGGTGCGCCGGTTTCGCCCAACATCTGTGTATTTTTCGTCCGCATACGATTCTGTAAAACGCGAGCCGGGATGCGAACTGAGCACCTCTGTCCTGCTTCCACTCGGCCGTCTGCGACTTCGACTGCGGGATCTTCTTCTTAAGGCAGCCAGACCTGCTCCTGCCGCACCAGCAGTCGCCAGAGCACCAAAGCCATGCCCGCGATTGCTTCTGCGCCCGCTGCTCATAGTGGTCTCCGTGATATATGTGCCTCGATCGTCAAATCCCATCTCGGGCTGGTTCAGATAGGAGAGAACGAACCATGCGATTAAAAGAATAAATGCCCAGACTGCGAAGAGGACGAAAAGCGCCAACGGTGACCCATATAACGTCAGGCCCAGAGCAACCTGTACAATACCCAGGAGGGCAATCATCCGCCCTAACCACTGATGAAGCTACCAAGTGTCAGTACAGGACCACCTGAGGACATATGCACATACCATCAACTTCAGAGGTATCTTGTATCGTTCCTTTCCTTTCTCCCGTCTATGGATAACGCATCCTCCAAACGCCTGGACGAGAATAAGAGTGTAGAGGGCGACGCCGATGCCATGGTGAGGGTTGGTCAGAGACCTCTTTAGGCCCACTGCTTGGAAGCCAAGAATGAACAGCGCGGTCGACAGGAAGACGGTAGCGATCTGCAACCATATATGCAAGCGCAGGGCCATGCGTGGGTTTCGGTGATAGAATCGCGCGAGGAATATGGCGGCAGGGATAACAAAAAGAAAGGTCATGGCTGCCAGAATACCATGCCCTAGGACGAGGCCCCGATAGCCGCTCATGTTTCGGAAGCGATTGCCCATGCCTATAGCGTTAGTGACTGTTGCGAAAAGAATGCGATGTACGGAAGTTACCATTGTACTGTGTCGTGGCAAGGTTCAAGCCTTGCAGGTTGGGAAGCAAGAAGGTGTTTCTCTGCGAATCCCAGGTCCCATCACCCACATACATGGTGTTGGATGAGTAGGCACCACTGCCCGGAGCAGACAGACCCGACATGTTGCTAGAACCAAGCTCGACTGTGCGAGCCGGGTTTGTCTGTCGATGCAGTCGTCAGGCTCGAGGACGGCGGGTGGGTTCGAGTCGTGCGTTGGCCCGACCAGAGCGTGTCCGGCAGCTGCGGACAGCTCGGCAGGACGGTTTCGGGGTGGAGGGCGTGAGTGTCGGAGGCTGGCGACGACGACTTCAATGTGAATGTAGCGATGCGTAGGGTCCAGCGTGACGTTGGGCATGCAGAGCTGGCAACTAGTGCAACTAGCTGGCCGCCTATAAGCAGTCGTCGTAAAGGGCAACGGCCATATCGATAAGGATGCGGGCGGTGTAAGGCGCGACACGTAGCTTGTACCAATCACGATGCCCGCCATCCCTGTCCATCCGTCACGTTCCAGCACGCATCTGGATAAGCTTCGCTAAAGAAAACACGTTAGACTCGAACCTGTGTATGGTCGAGGTTCGTGGCGACTTGGAAATGACCATCGCGGCCTGCTTGGGAACATGACAGACCGTCAAAGCGACTGTAACCTCCGGTTCTTTTATCGTTGAATTCAATTGCGCTGGGATCGCCATGTTCCATGCACAGCCAGTTCAACATTGCTGTATCGTGTAGTGTGGAAACCCACACTCGAGTTGCCTCCGCTTCAGCACCAAGGTTGGATGTTGAAATCAAAGATACCAAACCCAAGGCTTTCAATAAATTGTAGATAGACTCGCTTGATGATACCATTGCAGACTTGTATACTGCTTGATAGAAAGTCACACATTTCCCGTCATGATTCGGACGCGGATGCGTTTGCAAACAGCTGTCTGCCCCATTTCCACCCACACGCATCTGGGCAAGCCCCGGTAAGACAAATCCTTGAAATCAGCAGCTGAATAATCAATTGGTATGTTTTGCTACGATCCGGATGCTTATTGCCAGAGCGCGGATTGAAGGAGAATACGTGCTCACAACACTTCGACTAAATAACCGTCTATTCACGCATCCGGGTAAGCCCCAGTAGGACAGATCTTGTAAAATAGCAGCTGAAGAATTGATTAATCCTTTCCAGTCCCGATCCAGACGTGTTTTGGTGGAACACAGATGGTGTGTGTACGTGCTCACCACACTTCCACTAAACGACTGTCTATTTAATCTCCATTAACGCACATCCGGGCAAGCCCCAGCAAGACAAACCCTTGGAGTTAGCACCTGGAAAATCGATTCGTCTTTTCCGGGCCTGATCTAGATGAAATCAAGTCGAACCCGCACGTTTATAGAGTCTGTCAGGTCACATGAGGGTATGTGCACTCTGCAACGATGGGAACGACCATCCGGGTTCCACCAACAGGTATCCGGGTAAGCCCCGGCAAGAATAATGTTTCAAATCCGTAGCTGGCAAATAGTTCGGTCGTTTCTCGTCACGGATCGTATGTGTTTCGATCGGATATGTGTATCTGCGGGCGACATTCCAGAGCGATGAATCTCTGTAGGATTTCAAGGTCTATCTATTCATACCAGTTCTAAGAGCCCCAATTTTGATTTGGGAACATGATTCCAGCCGTAGATGTGCTATCGTGCTTTCAAGAGTTCTGTTCTATTCTTAGCGCCTGCCTGAATCCTTAGTCATCCTCTTCATCTCAAACTCATGATCCAGAATAATTCCTTAATACAACGTTTTATTTGACGCCATTGTCTAGATGGACCGGCAAGCATATTTAGATAGTAGTTAAGGGAGAAGAGGCAGGCCTCTGGGGATAGCTGGTCTTGTTTTGCAAGATGAAGTTGACTATTCGCCAAGCCCGCCTACAGTGCGCAGAGACAGACAATGCGCGCGCATCACCAAAAGCTCAGCCAGGAACATGAGGCTCTAGAGCTCTACACAAAAGCTTTTATCGCGAGATTTTCTAGATTTAAGATTTCGTAGAGCTGTAGATAATTGCTAGCTAATTAAATTATAGATATCTACTTGGTGTTCTGATTGTACGGCCACTGCGCGATAATGGCGTTGATGGCGTAGATGCCGCCGTATTAACGCGTATAGGTGCTGGCGTAGATTTCTTCCTCTTTGTAGTTATATAAGTAGCTTTTGGAGCCCTCTGGCTTCTCTTTTTGGCAATTTTAAGACGTCTTTGAAGTTGTTGTTGAGCCTTGTGAGCCTGTTGACGGAGGCGTCGCTCAGCAGCCTGATCAGCTCTCTCTTTGGCACGCGCATCTCTGGCTGCCGCCCGCGCAACGCGCCTCTCCTATAGGAGGCGAGCTTTGAGCTGCCTATTTGCTATCTTAACTTCTCTTTGCTAGCTTTTCTGGTGTTCTAATTGTTGTTTCTTAGCTTCTTATTGGCTAAGAGAATCTTAAGCTCTCTGTACGCGACTAGGCGACTAGAAAACAGATCCTCCATGCGACCTATTAGGTTAATTAATAGGCAGAGTCTTGCCCTTTATTTGGCACTGTTTCTTGTTTACAAGAGCCTCCCGTAGGCCCTCATTTTCATGCTCTGCGAGCTGAGCTCGTATAGTAATTGAGTGTATAGTTTAACTCAGCTTCTTAGCCCCTTAACTACCTAATACATCAACATGAGCCTTCATCAGCCTATCAACCTTCCTCCAGTCTGAAGCGCTAAGTACTGACGTAGAGCTTTCTCGCGATCTCTCCTCTAGAGAGCTCTCTCTATTGAATCTTTTAAGGATAGGTGTAGGATCTGGTGGTAAGATTCCTGTACACTTAAAAGCCTTGGTGACTAATTGCGATGTAACTGAAGTAGTCTAGGCTCTCTAGAAGAGACTAAAGAAGTCTCTTTTTGCGATTGGTACTAGTCCTTGGCTCCTATGGAGGTATATTGTCAGCTCAGCTAAATAAGCAGCGCTGAGAGACTTGAATATGTAGACATCCAGAGGTTGCAGCGTATAAGTCAAATAAGGGGGAAATACTGCAAGGAGAATCTTGTTCTCATCACAGTAGTTAATAAAATCTATAGTAACGTGAGATCCATGCCTATCTAGAATAAGTAGTCGCCATGCCCGTCGAGCTTTTTGAGCTTTCTCCTTCGTACAGCGATCAAACACCTCTTTCAGCCATGCAAGGCCTATCTCATTATTCGACCAGCTAGAAGTTGATGAGGTGATAAAGACTTGGTGAGAGTTGACGTTGACTTCTTCAACCTAGCTTGATTGTAGAGTCTCAGCGTCAGATCTATAGATTAGCGCCGGATCAACGGTAGAACCATTAGCGCAGATGCATGCGATAAGCGATATCCATTCGCGTGAGCCATCCTGTAGCGCCTGCTTAACCTGGCGACTTATATAGAGAGGTCTATTGAAGATCCTTTTTGTACGGCTAATGATACCAAGTAGGAAGCCTTTTTCGTCCATATTGTATGTATGCTGGGGCTCTACGCCATACTGCGCGATCTTCTTATGCAGAAGCTTAAAGTAGAGCCTGTATTTTGCCTCTGAATCAGCGTTGTGCCGATTGCTGTCCAGACCAGTCGTCCATTGTAAGATCAAGGAGTCGGAGTGGCGGGCAACAAAGCGATCAACCCATCTTAAAGAGATAGTCTTTTGGGTGATAACTGACGCGAAGTTCTGTATCATTTAACGTGTAGGAGGAAGGCCACGCTCAGTAAGGCGTTCTATATACCGTAGGAGCTCGGTTTCTTCTTATTGGCTAAGATTCTAGCGATTCATGTTGGCAACTTTACGCGCCTACGTGACGCGTTGGTGTCTGCGCGTCAACGTGGAGCGTACAACACCAAATGTTTTTGCGATTTCTAAATATGTAAAATCTTCTCCTAGTTCTAGCGATTTGATAGCTGCAATTGCAGCCTTAATTAGATCCATATTGGTGGAGTTGCGTCGCGTCAAAGTTGAGGGGGGGTATTGTTGGGGTGCGCATTGTCTGTCTCTGCGCACTGACTGTCTCGGCAGGGTAATCGGGCATAACTGCGGAGAAATCGCAGCTGAAACTGAGTAGGAATAAACTAACCAACTAGCTAACTAACCTACTAACCTTTTATTTGACTCTTCACGGTGATATTGTACATTGCTAAGCTTTAACCTTTGCAATGCTATCGAAACTGACTTTAGTCATTGCGTTGTCGCGCTAGTGCCAAATTGGTGTATGGAGGTAACGCACAAGCCTTCATTCTTCGCATCTACATAGTCCTTAACGTTGACTTGAGTAGTATGCAACGGAAATTTGAATATTTCTAGTCCTGAAGAAGCCTCGGGCATAGCGACATACACCACTTACAGCGGCACCATCTCGATTAACCCGCCAGCGCCTACTATCTCACTCGATGGAATTGAGGAGATAGTCGGAGATCTCCAGGTCTACAATAACTCTAATCTGACAACTTTGTCGAGTTCCAGTCTGCTCTTGATTTCGGGAGATCTCAGCTTCTACTAGGCGGAAAATCTCAACCTTATTGACTTTTCGAAATTGCACACCATCGGTGGATTAGATTGGTATCTTACGCCTGCACTACAAACGGTTCAACTTGATGTAGGCGTTAACATATCGAACCTCTCTATCTATGGTTCATTTTCGTTCGAAGAGCTAAGCCTAAATCTCAATTTTGCAGATAGCGTTAGGCTAACTTGGCTTGGACTGAAAAAACTCTCCCTCCCACTAAAGAACGTGGGTGAGCTCCTTATATTGGGGCAACGTGACGATGAGGTATTCGACTTTCCCAATCTTGTCTGGGCAAATATTATCGATTGCACCTGGTGCTACAATATATCGATGCCAGCGCTAGCTATCGTAAATCAGTCCTACAATTATCACGACTCCGATACTGCCAAGCTTGAGCTACCCAACCTTGGTATTGTTGGGCACGAGCTTGAGATCTCGGACAGAAGTCTCGAAGAATTGAGCTTACCAGCACTTCGAAGTGCGGGTTTGCTATCGTTAAAAAGGTTCAAATCTCACCCATTTGGATCTGGGTCTATTAAATAATGTGGACTACAACATTACGCTCACGGGGGCCCTCGGCAAGTATGTACTCCATACGAATGGACATATGCACCTGGAAAGAGCTAATTAACCTTATGACAGCATATCGATGCCTAGTCTTCAAAGTGTTGGCGCAAATGTCTCCATCTTAACAACAAACACATCCTTGAATTGTAGCGAATTCGATTTATACAAAGAGAACGGGCAGATTCAAGGATCTTACGAGTGTAACGGCACCCATACCCTTCCATCGCCTATGCCCCACAAGGGACTGTCAACTGGTGTAAAAGCCGGTATTGGTGTTGGTGTTTCACTCGGTGTTCTTGCTGCACTTGGTGGAATCCTCGCCTTCTTTCTACGAAGAAAAGCGCCGAAAAAGCCCGCAGCAACAGACAAATCAGAGTACGTTAAGCCAGAGGTGGAGGGCAGGGAAATCTTACCAGAAGAATTAGCGAGTGGGAAGGAGGCGCATGAATTACAGGCAGAGCATGGGAATAGTGAGATTAGTGGGAAAGGAGTTCGTGTTGTTAAGGGCACGCATGAGATGCCCTCCTGAGATTCGGACAAGTGCAGGCAGGGGAGTTGAAAACTAAGGAACAATTCTCTGCACTCAGATGGATTGCAGGCAAATTACACATCATACTAAGTAAATGGACAGATCAAGTAGGCGGTCTAGCTGCTAGAGCATGTCGTCGCAATCCGAGAGAAGGGGGCAGGTAGAAGACCACCCAGATCGGCTAAGATCACGTGAGATTGTCATCTCTCCACGGAGTTCAAAGAGGAAGCAAATACTGCTCATCAGAAGAATAGGCACGGAGTGACCTTCATTCATATAATGGGTGCCCTTCGTATCCCCGGACCCTTTATAGGAAAGTACAGTAGTTGACAGGTTGCTCGTGACGGGAAGCACCTCATGACCTCGACTATGGCACCGAAAGAAAACGGGCAGGGCTGTGTCAGCAATATCTGATCATCAATTTGATTGGATGATTCTCAGACAAAGTACCAGCCTGCGTAGCGATTGCCTATCAAAACGCACGCAATCAACCCTTAAGGCAGATTATAGCTCGTGAGCGTTTCTATGAAATTCTGAGACCTATATCAAACGTTCTGATCGGTTGCGATAGATAGGTATGAAGCTGGTGACCCTGTGGTGAATGATGTTTACTTTTGGTATGGAGGAAGTCTCCTCACGAACCATATGGGCAAGCATCTACGAGTGCGTAATTTTCGCACTTGCGTTGCTAGAAGGCTTTAGAAGTTCTCTTAGCAAGTTTTCAAGCAATATTTTGGCATAAAACAACACACATGCAAGCGCTCTATTGCTGTGGAGTTGAAGTACCCGTTTCTTGTTCCGTCACGGCGGTTGTTCCGTTACGCGAGGATGCACGTTATATCTATACTTCAAATACAGGGCTACAAAACTTACGGAAAATTTAGGAACCCCGGGTGGGTTTTGGTGGCGTAAACGTGACTGTTGTGGTAGCAGCATTGGCTTGTAACGACGCCTTTTCCAGCGTCTCGCACCATCCGATCTCCACCCGGCGCCTTGCGGGATGATATCTGGAGAGACAAATCTATACAGAAGATATAGAGCTACAAACCCGATAACAACCGGGGAACCCCGGCTAAATTTTGGTTGCGTGAATGAGGTTGATGTAGTTTTGTTAGTAGTATGCTCCAACGAAACGAAGCATAAAGGCACAGTAAGTGTACAGGGTAGGATCAAAAGAGCCTTTGTAGCGTACTGTAGTCAATTACATTATTTCTCCGTCCACGCTGCCTTCAATCCCACGTCGCCAGCTGCATCGACTACTTTCCCTCTGTCCCATTCCCTCGCCTGGCCCCGCGCAGTCCACCTGACGTCTTCCTCGTTCTTCTCATCGCCCTGTTCCCATCTTTTGATCTGCTCCTCGTCGAAACCCGCTGCCTTTAGCCTTTCTGCTCCTTGCTGCTTCCATCGCTGGAGATCGCGAAATGCTTCGACAGCTTCGCCCCATTCGTCGCCGTTATCCGAGGGCGGCTCGATATCCATTGCGGGATCGTATCCGGAGGAGAAGCGCGTATTGATACCCTCCGCATTGCTTTTCTGTGCACCTCGACCGCGTGACCTTACAGCTGGCTGTTTTCGTGGTGGGAGTGGACCTACGATCGCCTCAAGTGGATCAGAGTCATCTTCGATGGTGGGCGTTTGTCTTGCTGAAGGTCGTCGTCCGCGCATACTTTGCCGGTCCTTAGTCTCCCTCTCTGGGCTTCTAGAGACTCGCCAAGGAGAGCGAGACTTGTGACGGTACTTTGAGACTTTGTGATGTCTGTCGACAGTGGGCGAAGAAGAGCGCATGCTGGTCCTAGATCTAGAGGTAGATCTGTGCCTTGTGCGTTTCCGACTACGATGTTCTGAGTATCGTAAGGACTCCGCTTCGTCGGTGCTGCGTCTAGAGTGATGCTCGTTATGCCGTCGCCGATGAGAGCTATGCTCGGAACCCTCTGTCTTTTCCGTGCTATGTTTCTTATGGCGTCCTCTGCTCTCATCTCTCGATGTATGCCGTCGAGAAGTAGTTTGTGTAGCCTCCTCATGCGTCGACTTCCTGTGGCTTCGCCTATCTGATTCCTCAGCGCTGTTGGCACGGTGCCTTCGTTCACGACGGGATGAGTAATGGTCCGCATCTGAAGAATGGCGTTTGTCTCGTTGCTCAGTCACACCATCATCCGCGCTCTCCTTTGCTGTGTCCAGCTTTCGCAGGCGTGCACGCGAGTCTCTCATCTCCTTGGCCTGCAACGCCGCATTGTGGCTGTCCGTCTGTCGGATGATGTGCCGCAGGAAACCGATGTTTGGTTTTGAGGCTTCTGATCTCGGCCTGAAGGTTGTTAGCTGCACCCTACACGGCAGCCAAGTGGTTGTACTTCATGCCCCGTAACCAAAACATTCAACGCACCTCTTTGGGTGGAAGGCTTCCACGCCCATGAGATTATACTTCTTCGATGCCTCCAGCGCATCCCGTTTCAGTAGACGCGCAACGTACTCGTCATCGTTGATCTTATCGTCGGCCATGGTGGAGATGCTGGTGGCTTGTTGGAGTGCATGCGGTAAAAGTGGTATCGATAGCGAACGCCGAAGAGGGGCCGCCGTAGATCTGGACTTTACTCTCTCGGCTCGCTAAAGCCGCTGTCGCGCGTCTCCCAAACAAACAACGCAAACGCACTTGGCCCCACAACAATCGATACAGGCAAGTTGAGCAAAAGAGATGGCGCACGATCGCGAGTCACAGTCATTATCTGCTTCTGTTGCTCTCGAGCAGCTGCAACAGCCGCAATCACTCAAACTCCTCTCTATCGCGGAAACCCTGTCGCCGAAGGACCGCCCTCATTCTGCGCAGAAACGCAATTCTGCAGTTTCGGACGATAGTGAACAGAATGGCGACACGCACCCGGCAGCTTTGCAGGCGGATCTTCTACATTACAAGGTAGACGGTTTCACTCAGAGGCATCGGCCAGTTGATCTAATGCGCCCTAGGAATTATTCGGCAAACTCCGCTTCAGCTATGTCGAGCAAGTTACAAAAGAGAAGTTCCTGCGTGGCATAACAGATAATCCACCACGGCTAGTTGAAGCTACTGACAACGACGCAAAAGAAAAAGAGATCTTGGCCTTGAAAGCAACGTTGAAGGAGCACAAACTAGAAATTGCGGAAATCCTACAACAACTGGAAACCAAAGGCCGGGATCTATCATTGCGGTATGAGGGTGTGCAGCTGAGGACCCGACAGCTAGCATCATTACCGGTGGAGATTGAAGGTCTGGAAGCAAGCATCGAGAGACTTAAACAAGAGCAAATACCCCCCTCTGAAAACCCAGAGCTTGCGCTGCCGTTGCCAGACACAGTCCGTCTGGTAGAGCAACGGGAGGCTGATCTCGCCGCGCTAAATGCGCAGCTTTCCGAACTCCAATCATCTCTACCTAACCGCACACGCGAGCTGGAGAAATTTGAACGGGAACTCAAACCTTTGGAAACGCAGAAGAATGGCACGGTTGCAGCTGCTAAAGAGGCAAGACGGCGAAGAGAGGACGGCGGTGGTATTGGCGACGAGCTCGAGGAGAGAGGACGTTGGCTAAGAGCATCCGAGACTGCCCTGAACAGGATGTTAGAGACTTGATGTTGGAGTCTAGATGACGGGGGATTGGAAGCAAATTCACAGGCGCACTCGCGTCTAATCGCAGCCATCGATACGGTGTCTTAGCGAGCCATGGTGGGAGTCGATCAGCAGTGTCTTAAGACGAACTGACATGTGCGAGAGCTGGTGTGAACACGCAATTGAGCGCTGCATGGACCAAGGAACGATTGCGAAAGTGAGCAGCTGGATCAACTTCATATTTGAGGCAGTCGAACGGAGGAGGCTTAGATACGAGATGGGGTCGGACTCTGTGGTTCAATCATGACAGACCATGTTATAATTTTCCTGTTATGCCGTAGAAGCCCAGAGAAGTGTCATTCATCCTCACATCCTTCTGTCGAGGATGTTTCACCGGAAATGATGCTCAAAAACGCCTGAGCAATATTCGATAACATGCCAGTTGAAAACCTGCCTGCCCTTCACTCTCACTCCCATTCAGCCACTACGCCGAGCCCTCGTTTGCCATCATCGCATCGTTTACGAAACCGTGGGTCCCTTGGCGCCAGCTGGCGTGCCGTTTCGGAAACCGTTGGAGAATTTGCGCGACACGGTCTTAAGGTACCGCATGCGTCCAGTGCCGGTGGTCTTCCTTCGCTTAGCCTTCTCGCCCCAGTTGACTGCTGTCCGTTAACTGCACTGTACTCCCTCATCATATGGTAGTTACAAAAACGTACACTTGCGGGTCTTAGCAGCGGGGTATCCGCACGAGGAGCAGGTGTGCTTCTGGATGTGAAGGGAGCGGCGACCTGTGTCCAAATTCGTCAGCACCGTACTTTGGCCCTGCTGCCCCGCGGCTCCGATTGCTTCAATGTCCATCCTGTCTGCCAGAGAGTTTTCACGTACCGCAACGACGGCAGAGCGTGTGCGTCTTGTTGTGGCGCTTGCCAAAGCTGGAGGTACCCTTCGCTGTGTCGCGGTCAGTGTCGCTGCTTCGGTTTTTCGCAAATTGGGTCGCTTCGCGTACTCATCTTGTGGGAAGGTCTACGTAGGGGTTAGCTATTATGCAAATCTTGGGAGGTGAGCAAGGCATACCTGTGGACGCTGCGGGTTAGTTTGGAGGGTGTTCAAGTGTCGCTAGGTCGATCGAGCGTGAGGTTCTTCTTCGAGTGTGCGAAGTGCAGTAAGCGAGGCACTAAATCGTCCCTGAACTAGCGCAAAATCATGGCACGTGATCCATCTTAGGTAGTCGAACGTCAAATAACCGCAGCCCTCACACTCAGCACACAGGATGAGATGGTGAAGACGGTTTTGTCTGATCTGCCCTCGACACTGCTGGAAACACGGCAGCAACACTATGACCTGTGCGGCTTTTTTAGCTGTGATTGATTACCAGGCAGTGCTGTGGGACGTGTTTACGCCCATTTCTCTTGAAGACGGCAGCGCGGACTTCGAACACATGATATCATGACAAACCCAAGCGTCTCGATCAGAGCGCAAGGCCCTGCTGCCGGACTGGCGTCGCCGCGTGCGGGATTTGCAGCGCCTCTGGCCCTTTGTCCGTGCCTGTCCCGCTATCCTGGGCGCCGGCAAGAGACGCACGATCCAATGTCGGGGAGCGCATCCACCACGCTCCCCAGCTTCGAAAGGGATCAAACTAGCATCGTTTGTGCCTGCAGCCTCGCGACGCAGCACCCAAATCACGTTGCTTATGGCTTAAACATGCCTTCGAGCGGGCGCGGCAGCGAAGCGTGCGACACGAGGCCACACCAATGAGCTGCACGAATGCATGCGCGTGCTCCCCAGGCCGCCCCTACGCATTGCTGCTCCGCTCCGCGCCCAGCCCCAAGAACTCTCGTGTCTGATATCCACTGCCATGGCGCCCTGCATCCCAGCTTCGTCGGCTCTTCGCGACTCAAGAGCACCATTGCCCAGAGAAAACCCAAGAGCAGCCCGCTCCCCGTCGTCTCTGTCCTCTATGCCTGGCCATTGCCTATGTAGGCCCGCAAACAGTGCTTGTTCAACCATACATCGGCACTTTTTTTTGAGTGGCAGCCTTCCGCCTGCGCATGACAAACATACGATTCCCGTCTTTCTGAACCGCGCGGCACGTCGTCGATCCTCACTATCGAGCCGACACTTGTTCTACACATCTTGAGTCAGTCTGCGTAACGGAGGGTTGATCATTGCGCGGTGTAACACGGAAAATCGCGATGCCTTCACCTCCATTGCAGAGAGCAGGTAACTCTGCGTATCATGATGCCACTAGTGTCTATGTGAGTCTACATATCCAGCCCCGACGAAGCTGCTATTGACATTTCAGTAGACACACATTGCCGTAAGCCTATGTTTCAAAGACTGCTGTGACCGCCCTTTGCCTTCTCTGCTAAGTATGGGTAGGATCCTAACGAGCGGCGACGGATGGCGCTTGCTGAGGTCGACAAAGCACCTTTTGGGTGGTATCATGTGCGTTTAGCTGTGGTAACTGGCATCGGGTTTTTTACCGACGCCTACAGTGTACGCCTTACACGAATGAGGTATTAGGGACCCACTAACCCGACCAGCTGTTTGCGATCAACCTAGCGGTAATTATGCTGGGTATAGTACGTCAACCAACCCCCAACTTTTTATGGGCAAACGACCACAAGATTGATATTGTTGGACGAGTTGGATGGTATGCATGGCTTACGTGTGTACTGACTGATGATTCAGGTCTACTGGCAGGATGACACCAATAAAGGTGTCATGCCTCACAATGCCGACACTGCAATCAAAGTTGCTACGTCAGCCGGAGCCAGTACGTAATGTTCGGTTACAGGTTGGGTGTGCTTCAGTACGGCGAACGCTCGAAGTTCTTAGGCCATAGTGTCAATCCAGAGCCTATCAAGGGTGAACATCATGCTCAGTACCCGATGTGGGACTGTAGTATGCTTGACCACCTCTTGCATTCGCAGCTTGCTGGGGCACCTACCTAATACTATTATTCCCGTATGTACGAATCGTACTGACATTTTCCCTCCGTCTAGTTTTCGGCCAAGTCATCTTTGGGTATCTTGCTGATGTTCTGGGCCGAAAAAAGATGTATGGTGTTGAACTCATGATTATCATCTCCACAACGCTGGCACAATCACTGTGCGGAGAGTCGAACGCTGTATCCATAGTTGGAGTCCTCATCTTCTGTAAGCCTGAGGTTCCAGAGTGCTGTCGGATGGTCACTAATCTGACTTAACTTTGTTTAGACCGTGTAGTCATGGTAAGTTGGTTAAACGCTTCAGTTGCTGATCGCCGCTGATGTGATGTCAGGGTATTGGCGTAGGAGGTGATTATCCCCTCAGTGCTGTAATTACAGCAGAATTCGCAAGCACAAGGAACAGAGGAGGAATCGTTGGTAATAACCCCATTAGCATCTCGCTCACATCAACGGAGCCTAACACAAGGCAGCCGCCGTTTTTGCTATGCAAGGTCTTGGCCAACTAGCCGCTTCGCTCATGGCCTTGATTGTGGTTGCTGCGTACAAAAGCGAACTGGTCTCTGTTCCGGATGTGGCTTCTTGCAGCGGCGACTGCGTTGCTGCTGTTGACAAGATGTGGAGAATTATTATCGCCTTTGGGGGAGTACCTGGCTGGTTTGCACTCTACTACCGCCTCACGATACCCGAGACACCACGATACACCTTCGATGTTTTGTACGATGTTGAGAAGGCTTCAATGGATACGCGCCGCTATCGATATGGAAAAGCAGGTAATACGGTCAATCCTATCGAGCAAGCCCAGGTCCGGCGCGACATGGTAAGTGAAGTACCAAATCAGGAAGATGAACATTCGCGGCTTCTGCATCGCCTTGTTTACGGACATACGATGCTATACCATCGAAATTGTCCTTCATTGCAAGACCATTACTAACCATACGTTCATTGTCCAGGCCAAGTACAAGACCCCTCGTCCAACCGTCCTTGAGATTTTCCGCTATTACTCCAATAAAAGGAACTTCATCAAACTCTGTGGGACATCCTTCTCGTGGTTCTTCCTCGATCTAGCCTTTTATGGGTTGAGCTTCTCAAGCGCAAGCCTTTTAAGCACCATGGGTTTCGACAGGAGGGACAGTCTGTATGAGATTTTGAAAAACACCGCGACAGGACAGATCGTCTTGATCTGTGCAGTAAGCACCCTTACTCCAACTATGCTCAGCCTCTAAGAAAATTCCAGGGTGCAATTCCTGGATATTGGATGACAGTTTTCACAGTCGATCGAATAGGGAGAAAACCAATTCAGATTGGCGGGTTTGCGATCCTCACAATTATCTTTTGCGTCCTGGGGTTTGCCTGGAAAGGTCTCACCAAAATCCACCTTCTGGTGCTTTACGTTCTAGCTCAATTCTTCTTCAACTTTGGTATGTTCATGCACGGTCCTCTTTATGATTGTGCTGTAACAGACATGTTGACGTGGACAGGCCCTAACGCAACAACATTCATCACCCCTGCGGAAATCTTTCCTGTAAGTAATTTTCTGCTACAGGATTTTGGGAAGAAACTGCTATTGTTCAGCACTTATGTTCTCGTGAACCTATCACGTTTGCTCTTCCTATCGACACTGGCTAACTCTACGCCTCCAATTGTAGACACGCGTACGGTCAACGGGTCACGGAATATCTGCCGGGCTGGGTAAGCTCGGAGCTGTAATCGCCCAAGTCTTCTTTGCACCCATGATTAAACGTGGCGCCACACACGATAATCCCACGCCTTGGATCCACGGCGTCATGCAGATCTTCGCCCTCTTCATGTTCCTCGGCTGCTTGACAAGTCTGTTAGTGCCAGAGAGCAAGAGCGCACGACTGGAGGAGCTTGCTGGTGAGGGCGAAGACATTTATGAATTGCAATTCAGGAGTCAGTTCTACACCGGCGGCGAGAGGAGTCCAAGGGGGAGCGCATTCAACGGTAGTAACGAGCATGTGAGGGGACGAGGTAGGGGGGAAGGCCGCACTGGGGAATCGGATGAAGATACTGAGAAGGGAAAATGGTGGAAGTTAGGCTGACCGGACGATTTCCCTCACGAACCCAGTCAAGTGTACGATTCCAGAGAATAGACCGTGTTGTATTATCATTAGAATCCGTTGTATTGGCAAGACTCAAACGTGCACAGCAATTGGACCCAGTACGTATGTTAATACGTCGAGAAACACAGACTTATGCTGTATTATGATATCTGACACTTATATTTGCTTTCTCAAGTTTAAGTTAGTCGTACGATATTGCTTTCACCAAAAGGTAAAATGAACCGAAGGAACATCTCACGACTTGGGTGACTAAGACGGCACTAAAGGAGAAGTAAGAAGGGCCAAATCGTTATTAGATGGCTTGACGGTCAAAAACAGGACGCGTATGAGACGAATGTAATCCAAGCCTTCGCCTGAGTTCAACTGCTCAGTGTTATACTCAGTCCCTCCGCCATCCCTATCTTTATCCTTTCCTTGTATATCACCACTCAACAGAACTGTAAGCTTCTTCCTCCAAAATTTCCACGACTTTCCCCAAACCATCTCTCAGCCCAGCCAACCTAGACTTCTCCTTGATACGAGTATAGAAGACCGGACAATCCCGACTGTCGCATCGAATCTCGTCCCCCCACGCAAGGTTCGAGCAGCTCCTGCATACCATGTCAATGTGCGCAGCTCGTTTCTCGCTCTTCCAGATGGTATTTCTGAGTCCTAAGAGCGCCCTTGCGGGCTTCTTTAGACAAAGTTTGCAAAGCGGTAATAGCGAGGTCGTATCCAACGTGTTTACAGTGGCTGAAATAGGTGGCAATTTAGACCGACAAATGAGGCAGGTCGAGCTCTTCAAGTAACCTTCGAGCGTCCTGATACGGTTAGGATTGCCTTTGCTGACAAGCGCATTGGCAATCGACGGCTGTTGATTCAAGGGCAGTGTAACGTTGCGGATACGTTGTATCTTAGGCATCTCATCGTACCATTGGCGCACATTTGCGCCCACGAGATTGAAGATGCGTTCGAGTGGTGGGATTAGATTTTTCAGTATGTAATACTCTGCGTCCAGTTCGATATGGTCATTCTGAAGTAATGTCTCAGGGCTGACACAGCGGTCGATAAGACGTGAGCCAGGTGCACCAGTGACAACAACGTAGGGGACTCGCTCGCCATATTGGGGCTCTGCACGAGGATCGGCGAGCATGCGTTTGGTTGCGATAAGAGCTCCAGGTGGCGGCGGTCCACGATCAGAATACGTGCCTAGTTTGACCTCTCTTGCGAATAGAAAATCCTGAATGCTGACACGTCCTTCCATGATCTTGGCGCATTGCCTGAGAAAATAATTTTTCACTTGGGATAGATCACTAGTATTAAAGAGGATCTTGAGTGCCTTTTCTTCGATCTTTTGCTCTGCTGGTGTTCCATCTCGACGAACTGTTTCGATTCCCTTGGCGTCAAATTCTGGTATTTCTTGATGCCGAGACTCATACTTGAAGCCAACGTAACGCTTTTTAGCCAGCAATACGCAAGGATGGTATACCTTTTCGAATTTGAGTTTGATTGGGCGTGGGTTCGTTTGCGTGATTGCTTCGGCAATCTCTTCCCCGATAGTGAAGGCTTGGTCCCGTGTGCGCCCTTTGAGGGAAATAAAAAGAGAATCCGTATCCCCATATACAACTTCGGCACCCCACCTCTCCACAGAATGGATGAGTGCAATTGCCTTCTCTAATGTCTCTCGACCAGTTTGAACAATGCTGTCAGCGATCTCGGAGCATGGCATTCGACCAGAAAATGAAGCTGATGTGTACCCATACGTAACGTTTGCCAAAAGCTTCAAAGCTAATTGTCTGTTGTTCAACAGTTGTTGTAGGGTCTTATCGTCCTTATCCGTTTTCATCCCGCTCTTCACCATTACACGTGTCTCGAGGATTTCCCCAAGCATCTTGGCAAGTAGAGACTTACGCATTTCAGGTCTGATGTACATGATACCGTTTGGTGCAATGTTGACATGATCTTTGACAAGATCTAGCAAGCCGGGCTCACGGTTGAAATCCATAAAGCCCATCTTGTTTCTGCCTCTCCAAGGGACGACGCGACCCAGACACGTAGAATAGCAATAGTTGTAAGCGATCATAACGCTAGGGTAGAGAGACTGAAAGTCGAGCACTAGAAGTGGACTTGTATAGTAGGCGCTCTGAGGCTCCATGACAAGGGGTAAACACTCGAGGGCGTTCTGTTGGCCGACTTGCTTTCGACTGGGAGAAACGAGAATGTAGTTTTCGGGTTTTGCGATACGAAACATGGTGGATTCAACCTTGAATTGTGAACCTCTTGAGATGACAGAGAAAAAGTCGACTCCAAGTAGGCGCGCTTGTTCGCTCGTTCTAGGAACAATTTCGTTTGCTTCCAGTATCTCGAGGTCCAACTGCACTCTAGTGACAAAATAATCAAGCACCTTTGCCAAGTCTCGTGGCTTCGAGCTCATATACCACGCTGTGATGTCTGAATATTGGTAGTGTGGAATCCGTTTATGCAAAAGATGGAAGACAACATTCTCCATAGTATACTGGAGTAGGTTTAACTCTCCTCGCATAGCTCGCCAAATATTGATCATATGACGACCGGTGATTCGAATAGTGGAGGCATGAGTGAACCCCCATCGATCGGCATCTTTGCCGAATCTGCCCTGCGATTGCGATTTCGTGCGACTGATCTCATCGCAGAGATCGTACTCATACTTCAAGCGAGCACGTTCAATCAAATAACCCCACGAGCCATTGTGCACCTCATAGCCGGTCAATATGTCCGGATCGAAGTGCCGTACGATATCGACGATGCGATTAATCAAGTCTAACTCGTCTTCTTCGGACTCCACTGCGACTGAAGTCTGTTTCCTGATTTGAGTGACAATTCCATCATCATCGGATAGACAAAGTATGCCGACACGGTGGTGATCGTCGGTCGCACCCTCTTCACCTTGTATGCCCCAGAAGATAGCCTGTATCTCGTCTTTCGCAGGATCTGGCGCTAATGCTTCTCTAGAATTGACGTGTATCTCCAAGCTCATGATGCTCATATACTGAGTTTCATGCTTGACACTAGTCGATGCTTTCTTTTGCGAATACTTGAAACCATGTTTATTTTTTTGAGTCGGCCCATCCACCTGCGAAACGTTGATTGAAAATGTTTTACGTTGTTGTGACGAAGTAGAGTCTTTTGGTGCTGGGGCGACAACGTCGCGTGTTAAGTCTTCATGAAGCCATTGATCCACCTGTTTGAAGGATGGTGGCGCAGATCCAATCTCCCAGTGTCGCAGGCTGCACTTCAGGGGACGCAGGTGGTTTTCCGGATCCTTTCTATCCACAGCGATCACCGTATCATCTTCGCAGCCGAAAGGTGGTGGATTGATAGGGTCAAACCGAGGCAAATAGGGAACGGTGGTGCTCTGCAGTGTGAATTCCCGACCTGCATATTCCCGGGATCGTTCGGGAACGTCTTTCTCGTCGCTATAGAACGCATCCCGGTACAATACACGAAGCGACCCAGTACGAGATATCGAATTCTCGACTGCATCAGCAGAAGGCGGTGAGGACCCGTAATATAGGGTTCGAGGGCGACGTGACGTACATTTCGCTAACCGAGTCACTATAGAGGTTGCTGTTGTGTAGTGGCTGAGGTTCTTTTCCTCGTGATATGCTGATGGCATATGCTGAACAGTCGTATGTGGCCGTGGAGATTCTTGTTGGTTCATACGACGTGCAGGTATTTTACTTTGAGTGACTAGAGGCTGAGAGGCTTTTTGTGAACTCGAAGAATCAGTCTGACTTAAACGGCGGATAGTCTCAGGTGCATTTGGGTTCTTCACTACCGGAAAAGACAGCGTGCTCGACCCACCCGATCCTTGGGCGTGGATACCACCCTGAGACAATCTACTAGAGAAAGAGTGTTTTTCTTTGTTACCTGCTTTCTGCCCATTGGCTTGTACAGAATGGGAGAAGCCGCGAACATCGTCTGTGTGGTCTTGTGTAAGCCGATACTTCTTAGCCTGTTTCTGATCGTCTACCGTTGAGGAACGCTTTCGCGTGCTATTGATACCACCAGAATCTGGAACGTGATCTCCAATAGGAGTTCCTTCCATTTCGTTGAAGAAGCTACTCGGTAGGCTACTATCTTGCTCATGTTGCTGTAAAATCTGCGCTTCAGAAATACTGAGAGGGTCCAATGATGGCGAGTCATCTAAGTCGGTCGAATTTTCTTCATCCATGTCTTCGCTGGTATCTGCGATGTTGAGATTATTTTCAAGCAACGGTATGTCCACAAGAGCGTCTGGGATTTCCGGATCTTGCTCTACTGGGAGTTGATGTTGGTCTTCGTCTTGTAACAAGAGGCGAGTCTCAGCATGCTCTGGATACAGGTCCTCCACGCTTTCAAGGGCCGTCTGTATGTGGTCTTCACCATCAGCAGATCTTACAAATGTCGTTTTATTTGCAACAGGGCCATGCTGATTTTCACCCTGGGCAAGCTGCTCGAGGAGCCCCCGAAACTCTCCTTCATGGATCCAGCCTCCTTCAGCAGAACTCCTTGCGTCTGCGGACATGGACACGAGTACTTCGGGTGGAAATGGACTACTCGAAGGGTCGGTAAGACCCAGGCGGCGTTTGCGACGTATTGTTTCATCCCGCCATAGACCAGCCATCGAAGGAACATATTTCTCGTTTGGATTTAAAGCAGATGATTGCTCGAAGAGAGTGTGGTGTATTGGACGAGAGTGCAGCTCGTGTCTATTCAGAATGTCTTGTACACAGACGTCAACCTCAAGCGCACAATGACTTTGACGGGGATACTGGTCTCGATCAGCAATAAGGTGATCCGAGATCGAGGCATCGTGCCACTTGTGAGTGGTAGTGTCGATGGCATCGCTGTCCGGCACCGGACCTCGAAACTGCACTTTCGCGCAATCAATATAGGCACATCCATAGAGATTGTAGTCGCACATCCATTGCAAGAGATACTGTATATGGCTCTCGTAGGGTTGAAAAGCGCGATTTAGTATAGCTCCTTGGTACAAAAGATCCGCGAATCGTGTCATGTGTGCAGGGTTCAGCAGATAAACCTTCGTAAAGAACTTGTATCCGACATGGTATCCGTAAAACGGGATACCCTTGACTAGGGTAATGTGTCCGACATAGACAGCTTTTCCGTCATAGGGGTTGCGGCGGTAGGTGGCGGCAAGCGCGTGGTCGATAGAGGCGCGGAGGTTTCGCGTATAGACATTGACTTGACTGCTTAGCGACGATCATACCACTGGCTCAATTGGCATACCTGCATCCTTCTCTAGGCTACCATGATAGTCCAGATAGAGATATGGTAATGCGCCATGTATGTGGGCGCATACCTTCTGGCCAGTATCGGTGGCACCGAAGACGCGGATGACGGGCACGGGCGGGGCATTCTGACGCTGCAAGGGACCAGGAACACGCCTGAGGACCGGGTCGAGCTCAGTGGGTATTGCTTGGTAGTGATCGATGTAGTTCAGGCGGAAGCGGAACGGGTTCATGGGGGCGCCAGGTGGCACAGCGCGTTTTGCAGCGCGGCGGCGCTCATAGGCTGGACTGCCTGCGGACGCTCCCCAAGAACGGGTACGCGTGCGTCTGCGGTGCTTTCTGCTGCAGGTTGGCGAGGTGAGACGAAACCAGCCGGGGTGAAGGTCAAGGTTGGAGGCGGTTGCACCACACGAACGCGACAAAGAACGCTGACGCGCAGTCACGGGTGGGGTTAGTGTTCTTGGTTAGCTCCCTGCAGCCCTACGCAGTGGCTAGCTCCGATAGCCGACGGAACAACCTCGTCCTCCTCTTCCGGCGTCATCAACACCTGAACTCGTCGCAGTCGCATACGCCCGCCATGCCGCCCGCCCAGCCGCGCAAGCCCGACTACTCGGCTGCCGCCAAGGAACGTAACGAGTACATCCCCTCCTTCATCTCGAAGAAGCCCTTCTATGCCGTCGACGAGAACGGCGAAGACGGCGACTATCTCGAGCACCAGCGCCTCCAGAAGCAGGAGCAGGATTCAAAATGGTACGATCGTGGCAAGAAGATCGGGCCTGCCGCCACAAAGTACCGCAAGGGCGCGTGCGAGAACTGCGGAGCCATGACGCACAAGAAGAAGGACTGTCTAAGTCGCCCGCGCAAGACAGGTGCAAAGTTCACGGGCAAAAACATCGAGGCAGATGAGGCTGTTCAGGATATGCAGTTAGGGTGGGATGCCAAGCGCGATCGCTGGAATGGTTACGACGCCGCCGACTACACGCAAGTCATCGACGAGTTCAACGAACTAGAGGAAATGCGCAAAAGAGCGAAAGACGCCGCTAAGCATGATAAAGGATCCGGAGATGAAGAGGAAGACGAAGGAGACAGATATGAAGCCGAAACTGATATGGGGAGGAAGCAAGCCACATCGACCCGGAATTTGCGCCTGCGAGAAGACACAGCCAAATATCTATTGAATCTGGATCTGGACTCTGCCAAATACGATCCAAAGACACGCTCTATGATAGACACGGGTGCAACAGCAGACAACGCTGCGGCACTGGTGGCAGAGGAGGGATTCATGAAGGCGTCTGGCGACGCGGCCGAGTTTGAGAAGGCGCAGCGGTACGCGTGGGAGACGCAGGAGCGGGGCGACAGAAACAAGATTCATTTGCAGGCAAACCCTACATCTGGCGAGTTCATGCGGAAGAAGGAACTGCAGGAGGTCGAGGCCGCTAAAGCCGCGAAGAAAAAGGCTCTGCTGGACAAATACGGTGGCCAGGAAAAATTCAACGATGATACACTTCGCAGAGCCGGCGTTACCGAGAACGAGAGGTTCGTGGAATATGACGAACGGGGTTTAATTAAGGGCGCGCCGAAGGTAAAAGCTAAATCAAAGTACCCAGAGGATGTGTACATCAACAACCATACGTCTGTTTGGGGTAGCTGGTGGGCAAACTTCCAATGGGGATACGCATGCTGTCATTCAACGGTCAAGAACTCGTACTGCACAGGGTCAGCGGGCAGGGAAGCATTTGAGGCCGCTGAGCGCATGCGTCTGGGCGCAGACATGCATGATGTACAAGAGATTCCGACAGCAGTGGCACAAATGGAAGAAGAGGTTCTAGAGAAGCACGTGCCAAATGCTACCGACAGAGACGAGAAGGCAAGACGAGACGACAACCGGAAGAGAACGCTGGAGCAAATGACGGGCGATGTGACTGAGGCAGAGATGGAGGAATACCGGCGGAAAAAGCAAATGGCAGCTGACCCGATGGCGAGTTATCTTGCCTGCAAGGAAGCTGTATAGTGATGGTCTTCTCTTTGAAATATCCAGTAAGCATTGCGTGGCGTTATAGGATGGAAGCTTCGGGATTTGTCGAGTTAGGAAGCAAATAGGGCTCTGGAATGCCAGCATGTGGAATGACATCAAACCTGACGATCTGCTGCGTTGTCCAGCGTGATCGGTATGCAACATATACAGGGCAATGAATGTGAGAGCGCGCTGTACTCGTATGCATTACACTCCCTTGTAGGCTGCCAGCTCAGCGGGGAGGGCTTGCGCGGATGGGCTGCGCCGCCTCCACTGGAAAGAGTAGCTCCAGGGCACGGGCTGCCAAGGCCGGAGCTTCGTCACTCTCAAGCCTCTCCATAACTATCGCAGCTATCAGCAAATCGCAATCGAGTAGCCTGGCCTAGGCAGCACCGCCAACGGTTCTTTGCCCTCCTCCGCGCTCTCTTCTACGCGACACTCCCTACTACACACTTCCTCCGCTCCCCGCACGCCTTCTCGACCTACGCGCACCGCGGACACCCCTGTTTGTGCAAGCTCTGGCCCAGCGCGGCGCCAAACACAGCATCATGTCGCTCTACGGGTCCTCGCGCAATGTGGACATGGGAAAGTAAGTAGGTACCCTGCCAGCACGATTTCATCCGCTCAACACCATCCCAGGCAGGAGGCGGACCTTTCCATCAATATCCGCAAAGCCACGAGCATCGAGGAGACGGCTCCCAAACGTACGTTCCCTTGCGCCCGCTTTCCCTCCAACCAAGCTTACAATGGCGTAGGCAAGCATGTTCGCAGCTGCATCGTTTATACATGGGACCACAAGAGCTCTGCCTCTTTCTGGCAGGGCATGAAAGTGTGCGTACTCCCGCACGCCATTCGCATTACAATCATGTTAACGCAGACCCAAGGCAGCCTATCATGGCCGACGAGGTCCAGACGTTCAAAGCGCTCATCACGGTCCACAAGGTCCTCCAAGAAGGTCACCCTATAGTTCTCAAGGAGGCACAGGCCAACATTCAATGGCTTGACAGTATGCAACGAGGCACCGGCGGCGGCGACGGCTTGAAAGGTTACGGACGCCTCATCACCGAATACGTCTATTACCTGCAGGCCAAGCTCGCCTTCCACCGACAGCATCCAGAGTTCAATGGTGAGCTGCTCGCGCATACGGAAATACTAAAACTGACATGGGTCAGGCACGTTCGAATATGAGGAATATATCAGTCTCAAGTCAATCAACGACCCAAATGAGGGCTACGAGACCATCTCGGACCTGATGACACTGCAAGACCAAATAGACCAGTTTCAGAAACTGATCTTCTCTCATTTCCGAAGTGCCAACAACAACGAATGCCGTATCTCAGCGCTTGTACCACTGGTACAGGAGAGCTATGGCATTTACAAGTTTATCACGAGCATGCTACGGGCCATGCACACCAGTGAGTGTGCTCTGCATTGATCCTGCTTTCGCGCACTGACCTGTGTAGCCCTTGGTGATGACGAAGCACTGTCACCTCTGCGTGGCCGGTACGACGCGCAACACTATCGTCTCGTCAAATTTTACTATGAGTGCTCTAACCTAAGGTACCTCACAAGCTTGATCACTGTGCCGAAACTGCCGCAAGACCCGCCGAACCTACTTTCTGATGACGAGCAAGCGCCCGCATTGCCCGCACGACCTAAGGCTACTGAAGATTCGGCTCCACCGCCGCCTCGTGCAGCATCTGTAGATCCCGAGCCTATAAACGAGTTTTGGAAGAATGATCAACAGAGACAGCAAGAGGAATACGAGGCAGAGCAGCGACGGTTGCAGGAGCAATGGGAAGCAGCTCAGCGGCAACAGCAGGAGGCACAGATGCGCGCACAGCAGGATTTCGAGGAGCAACAGCGACTACAGGCAGAGCAGGCTCGCTTAGCACAAGAGCAACTTTTGCGCGAGCAATACCAGCAGCAGACTCAAGGGCGACTCGCTGACCTTGAACGGGAGAATCTAAATGCACGCGCACAGTACGAGCGCGATCAGCTTATGCTCCAACAGTATGACCAGAGGATGAAGGCTTTGGAGGGCGAGATACAGCAAATGAACCAGAACTTCCAGCAACAGATGGGCTCACGAGACGACCAGATCAGGGCACTGCAAGAACAGCTCAACACGTGGAGGTCGAAATACGAATCGCTGGCCAAACTGTATTCGCAGCTACGGCATGAACACCTTCAGCTTTTACAAAAGTTCAAGTCCGTTCAACTAAAGGCTAACTCCGCACAAGAAGCCATTGATGCGCGCGACAAGTTGCAACGCGAGTTAAAGACGAAAAACCTTGAGTTGGCTGATATGATCCGTGAGCGTGATCGAGCATTATTGGACAAGGATCGCAGCAGTGGTGGTCACAAAGATGAGCTCGAGAAACTGAAACGTGAACTCCGCTTTGCCTTGGAAAGGGCTGAGAATGCGGAACGAGGCAAAGGCTCTGAGCTGTCGGCTATGCTGTCGAGACACAATAGGGAGATTGCGGATCTCGAAGAAGCCTTGCGTAACAAGACACGCGCATTGGACGATATGCAGATGAAGCATCGCGAAGGTGATTCTGATCTCGAACGTCAGTTACGCGACAAGGAAGAAGAGCTAGAGATTTTCCGAGCGGGCATGGACCAAACCCTTCTTGAACTGAATGATCTGAAGTTGAACCACAACGCGAATGAAAATGTATTGGATGGCCACCTCGATACACTCATTCAAGACAGCCTCCAGAAGATTAACGACATCATTGATTCCGTGCTTCAGAGCGGAGTACAACGGGTCGATGACGCCATGTATGAACTCGAATCATCCATGCATGCTGGCAACCAAAACGCTTCTGGTGCTTTCGTGCTTTCACAGATTGAAAAAGCGTCTACGTGTGCCATGGATTTTGCTACAGCTTTCAACGGATTCATCGCAGACGGCCCGAACGCTACTCACGCCGAGGTGATCAAGACGGTTAACGCGTTTGCTGGCGCGATTGGAGATGTCCTCAGTGATACCAAGGGTCTCACCAGGTTCGCTTCAGACGATAACAAGGCGGATGCTCTTGTCAACGCTGCACGGCAATCTGCTACAGCCACAGTGAAGTTTTTCCGCAACGTTCAATCGGTTCGATTATACGATCTTGACGCGGACGGCAAATTCAACGTGGTTGTGAACAATAACGCCGAGGTCCTTCGTCATCTTCAAAGCCTATCGAAGCTAGCAGACGCATTTGCGCCGAAGAGCAAGATCACCAACGCTTCTGGAGATCTTGGTGAGTTAGTCGAGAACGAGCTTACAAAGGCTGCCGACGCAATCGATGCTGCCGTAGAGCGACTCACGAAATTGAAGAACAAGCCACGAGATCAGTTCTCGACATACGAGCTCAAGATTCATGATTCCATCCTGGAAGCTGCAATTGCTGTGACAAACGCAATTGCTCAACTTATCAAAGCAGCAACTGAATCACAGAAGGAAATAGTCCGAGAGGGCAAGGGCAGTATGACCCGCACTCAGTTCTACAAGAAGCACAACCGCTGGACTGAGGGTCTCATTAGCGCCGCTAAGGCCGTCGCTTCATCTACAAACACCCTCATTGAGACCGCCGACGGTGTGATCTCTGGTCGTAATTCGCCAGAACAGCTCATCGTTGCATCCAACGATGTTGCCGCTTCAACCGCGCAGCTTGTCGCTGCAAGTCGTGTCAAGGCTAGTTTTATGAGCAAAACGCAGGATCGACTGGAAAATGCATCAAAGGCAGTCACAAGTGCTTGTCGCTCTTTAGTGAGACAGGTTCAGGACATTATTGCGCAGAAAAACAGGGACGAAGGCGAACAGGTGGATTACAGCAAACTCAGCGACCATGAGTTCAAAGTCCGACAGATGGAACAGCAGGTACGTGCAGCCCCTGCATTTAAACATGCCAGTGATATGCTAACCATAGTTCCAGGTGGAGATATTGCAACTCGAAAACTCCCTTGCCCAGGCCAGGACAAGGCTGGGCGAGATGCGGAAATTGTCATATCTCGAAGAATAGAGTATGTGTAAAGCTAGTTAGTGTCGTAGTACGCGGTTTGCTTGCTATCGATCTATTGTTTTGAGGGATTTTATGGGTCATCGAAGACGACTGCTCCGCAGATTCGTTGATGATTCATTCAATCCAGACCTTTGGGTTATGTAGAGCCTTCATGTGCATCAATACCACCTCGTTGGCAACCTTCGTGTTGCTTGCTTCTTAAGTCATAGCTCTTCATCAGAAGCTTCGACACTATTGTAGGGCAACACAGCTCGCAAAGAGTGCCGTAGTCTTGAGGTACAACGCCGTGCTATGAATTGAGTACACTGTTATTCAAGAGCAAGGAGTACGCAGGCCGAACGTCTCTGATGTTGGCTCGGCGCTGGCTTGTAGCATGTTGTTATACTACTATATTATGCAGTCCGTCAAGATGCGGATCTCTAGAAAGCGAAAGCACTATGTACCATAGCCAATTTTACACTATCAACGTGAAGTTCACAGCATTTCCCGGTTCGCGTGGGAAGAACTCGATGGTAAACGTGGTGTCCTTTCCTGCGCTTCTCACCGCATCCAACACAGTTGCCCTCAAAATGACGTTGTTTGCGTCCCAATCCCATTGGCCTGAGTATGTCAAGCGACCTTGCTGTAGGGGTCCCAGATATTGCGTCCAGTCGTCAATCAAGATGCCTCCGTCACTCTTGATGGCTTTCACGGTCGCAGGACGGTTTTGGCCCTTCCACGTAACTGGGATCAGGAGATCTGCTGAAGTGGCAGGCAGCTTTGCAGTGGTGGATCCAAGAACTGGTGTGGCGTATTGGAGGATGTCGAGATTCGTGGGCGCGCCAGAAGAGAAAGTCAGGGTCAGGTTTGCAATGGAGCCAGTTGCTGTGGATGAGGTCAAGATCGTTTTGAGGAATGAAGATGTGAGGACTATGGCGGAGGCGTTGCTGGAGTAGTCAGTTCCTTTGGTAAGAGCAGCCCCTGTCTTCGTGTTTTTGATGCTGGACAGCGTGTTACCGTTGAAGAGGTAGGGCAACGCTATATCGGTGACTGCGTCGCCAGCCTTGTGGTAAGCGTACGCAGAGGAGAATTGTGTGGTTGCAGCTCCATCGGTCGTACTGTCTGGCAAGCTGTTCTTCTTGCCGGCCGCGGCATTGTTCAATATTGCGAGCACAGTTGGGTCCCGCCATTGGTGCGTGGCTCGGTTGAAATGATCCGCGCCGTTATCCCATAGGACTGTTGCGGTGTTGTACTTCTTGGCCGTACTAATGAGGAAATCGAAGTACTTCCAACGAGCTGCTGTCTCAGTTTGGACGGCACTGGCGTCCCACTCACCGATTATGAGGGGCACGTCGGTGAAGTTGTTGCGTATAGCAGCGAAGTCGGCGTCGAGGGCAGCCTAAGGTATAGGTTAGTCGAGGGTCTTCGAAGTTATTTCTAGAGAAGATTGGAAATTTGGAGAAAATGAGTAACTCCAAGAGCAAGAATACAACTGGTACTCAAACGTCGCTTGCATGAAGCGACATTCCACCATTTCGCATATCGCTTGCATTTAAAACTCACCTTGTCAGCGTCCGAACCCCAGGTCGTCTTTCCCCACGCAGAGAAGATGAAGTCGTATGGGGAATAGTAGTGGTATTGGATCGCCCAAGGATTCGTATACTTCGCATCTGGCCGCTTGAACCATTGACTTGTCTTGATGGAATCTTCACCAGCCCCGACAAGCGTTACAACTCTTTGCGCATTGAAACCGCCAGCGTCGTTGATGGCTTTCAGAAATATGTCGTTGAGCTTGTTGATCTCTGCACCGTGCTCTGCAGTAGTACCCTGTCATGGAAATGAGTTAGTAAAGTCAACATGAAGTAAATCACGTTATTGAGCGAAAGCATTTTGTTTCGCGGAAAAAAAGCCCTCTCCTTGTATGGGATATCTGCTCACCGGAGGCTCGTTGATAGACTCGAAAGCGACTTGGCTCCCTTTGCACGCGAGCTTCGTTCCAATTTGATACCAGAGTCTGTAAAACTTCTCTTCGATCAAAGTGATGTTCGCCCCAGAAGCAGTGACATCGGCCCAAACCCAACTATCGTGGTGAACATTTACGATGGTGTAGAGTCCTCTGCTGGTGATCATGTCAACGACATCAGAGACTCGTTGCAGCCACGCCGCATCTACGGTCCAGCTAGGCGACTCGGACGTAAAGTGATCTAATGTACAAAGTCAGTGTGATTTGACTCCATGATTGGATACCTTTGTGTTTGTCTCATCCGAAACAGAAGAAATGTATCTTCTATGCGAGAGGCATGCACATCGTGCTGTAGCGTCACTTACAAGCCCACGTCACGGGTAGACGAATACCCTTGAAGCCAGCAGTCTTCATATCTGTTAAATGCAAATACCAGGTCAGTTTTCCGTCTCAATAAGTTTAAACAGACATACGAACCGTCAAAAGTGACCTCAGTGACTTTAGGGTTGTTCCAGTCTCCCTCATCTTCAACGGCATCAAGCGTGTTTCCCAAGTTCCAGCCAGGGTTCATCTTGTCGACAAAGGAAGAAGCAGAAATCGGCGTGAAAGTTGCAGTGCACTTTACGCCTGTTCCACTGGTGGGAGATGCAGATGCCGTCGGAGAAGTCACGAGTGTAGTTGAGGCCTTTGTGGTGGCCGCAGAGCTTGTTCGTGCAGAGGAGGAGGGGGCCGCACTGGTCGCTGTCCCAGGGACACATTGGTAATAAACTACGTATGTTTATTAGATCAAATCGATGGAAAGACGAATTGATGTCCTACAGTCATTTTGGACTTTGCATGTGTAGCCGGTTGGACACGATGTGTCCCCAGTGAAACCAGAGCCACCACCTATATCGGTCAGCTTTTCTCAATGGATTAATACAAACATTAGTTACTTACATTGAGCATAAGGCCCATTAGCAGCAAGTGCACTTTGGACAAGAGCTCCAAAGAGCATTAGTCCCAATTTGACAGCCATGTCGCTGGGTAGACAGTGTGTATTCGTCCTACAACGTGTCTACAAGATAGGTTGATCAGCGCACCCGTGCAACAACTCCACGAACAGGCGACATCTCAAAATATAGCTTTCTGCCCCGGCCCCCTTTACCAACGATGCAATGCTCCTCTATAACAATCACGCCAGCATGCACCGTCAGTTCCTCCAATGAGAGGCGCCCGTAAATGAAGCGCTAACCCCATGCTCTCCACATCTTCTACCTGGTACGACTGAGCAGATCCCACTAAGGTTCTCCACGGTAAAGTAGGAACCGATGTCGTGCGATGACCCATGTCAGGTAATAGGTAGGCTGCATGGATGCGCAAAGCGGACAAGGTGTGGAGATTGGCTGGGTTGTGGCTTTCGCCTAGGCGGCTCCGTGCGGTACTTTACCATATTGCAGGTCCCGTCGGCCCTATAGCCAAATGAACAACAGACTTTGATTTTTCCGCCAAGTAAACCGAGGTATGTCGACGTCGCTTGCAGCTCTGGCGGGCCGATGCCGTTGGTAGGCAGATCTAGGCTGCAAAGCGTACTGAGTGGAGACAGGAGACAGTGCTACGGTACTTGGCCAACACCTTGGACACTGCGTTATGGCATGTGTTTTCTATGGAATACGATGTGGCGTCCATCCCTGTGACTTGGAGTTGTATGGCCAGCATCAGATAGCAGGGTGATGTCTCCCAGCTCATTTCATGCCGGTCCCTTGACGTTTACGGCTGACTTGAGCAATCAAGTAGCTAGTTGCTATTAAGAAAGCCCTACGTGGGAAACTAAATAGATATGACAACATAAAGACAGTAATAGAAGGGCAGCGCCAACGGGGATAATGCAACGAGTCGTCACTGCAAAGAGATATTGTACATGTATGGGGCATGTTCGATGCGAAGACGCCTGAAGAAAATCTGGTAGAGACTTGGAACCAAAGCTCAGAAAAATGAAGTATATTCCCATGGAGATTTTAAATGCTGTGCCCCTGATAGCGCCATGTGCTCCAGATTGCGCCTGATACCATCCCAGGTTAAGATTGAGTCTCGAAAGTTGCCCCTAAAGAAAATAAGTATATGGTTGGGCCTATGACCACATGGTAGGACGGGAAATCGAGTTGTTTGAGCCGTAGCCGGAGTCCTGCCGAGTTCGGTACTGCTTCTTTGACACAAGCATAAGTACATCTAACCGAGGCTCTTATTCTGGACGGGGTCTCTTGGCTCCATGCGGGTTCCAGTTTCCGTCTCCGCCACCCTGGGCCTGTTGTGGGAAGAAACCCGGGTTGAAGTGATTTTGATTGCCGCCGAAGCCACCAGGGCCTGCACCTATACATAAGCAATGATGTTAGCACTCCAAAACATACTAGAGGGACGAATATGAGGGCCACGCCGCTGGCGTTGGTATCATGAAGGTTTGACATACCCATGCCTCCGCCCATCATACCGCCCATGGCACCTCCCATCATTCCCATTCCGGCACCCATGCCCATCATGTTGTTTCCCATAGGCATGTTCATACCGCCCATGTTATTCATACCCATACCGCCGCGGCCACGATTATTCATGCCACCCCGCATACCGCCCATCATGCCGCCGCGGTTGAAATTGCCTCCGCCAAAGTTGTTCATTCCATTCATTGGACCACCTCCGAAATTGTTCATGGGCCCCGGGCCACCGTAATTGCCCATGTTGCCGCCCATGTTTCCAGCCGGACCAGCAAAGCCACGGTTCTGGAAGCCCATGTTGCCCCCTCCTCGGGCGTTGAAATTCCCTCTTTGATTGTTGAAGCGGTTGAAATTACCTCCTTGCCCACCTTGATTGCCAAAGTTGCCCGAAGATAACCGGCTTTTATCACGTTGGGGTACATCTTTGGGTAATGTCTTGAACGGGTTGACGTGGGGTGGGTTGAAGATGGCTGTAGGTTTCTTTGTGTGCGTCTGGTCTTTGTAGAGGGATTCTATTTGATGCTTGAGAGCGGTGGCAGCTTGTGGGCTCTGTAGTTGTACGTAAACCTGGCTTCAATGGTCATCAGCAGAAGTTCGACAGATGCAGCATCACCACGTACCCTTTGCTTTTGCCATTGACCTTGTGCTCATTAAAGGTAACTTCGTTGATTTCATTTTCACAGCGGCCTTGATTGGCCCAGCCGCGAATGTCTTCCTCACTGATCCACCAGTTGAGGTCATTGATCATGATAGCCGCAGTGGCACCTGGATCCATGGGCCGGTCGTCGTCTTGGCCTTGTTTTCGCTTTACGCCTTGCTGTTGAGGAGCCTGCTTCAGAAAGTCTTGGTTGTTCGCTGACGCGCCAGTGCTCGAAATTTGTTGTGTGCCATTCTCATGATGCGAGGCTCCGTTTGTTGGTGTCGCCGAGCCATCGCGTTTGTCCACCGCGTCAGCGTCCCTGAGCGTCTCTCCTGTAGACTCCATAGCCGTGTCGGTGTGCGAATCGGCGTGTGAATTGACGTGCGAATCGACGTGTGCATGTTCGGTGCTAGGTTGCACAGGCGCTTGCGATGCAGGGGCATCTTGGTAGTTCTGACCGGACTCGTCGCCGTAGATGTCGATATCGAAGTTGTCATCGTCGGCCATTTTGCTAGAATTAGAAGGAAGCCGCAGTCTTAGAAGGTGCAAATCAGATCAGGTGCCTAAAGAATAGTTTGGAAGTGGAGAGCAGGGTATTGATTTGCCTCTGGATAGTGATCCCGCAAGTTAAAAGCTGACGTACATGCAGGTCTGTGTAGGGGCGGATTATCAGTGAACTATTTGACATGACGGTGGAAGGCTATAGCAAGGCCTTAGGGATAGAGGATGCGATACAAGACGCGAAAGCCGCGCATAACAGAGGAGATACGTACAGAACTGCTCGGCGGGCTGATACAGAGTCCAGAAAAGGATGCCCAACGCAAGATACAACAGTCCGACCGCCTTTATGGCAGATGCGGAGGAGTGAAGGTACAGAGGTGCAGAAGGTATTTGAGAGATGTGAAAGCTGGATGTCTAGCCCCGACGCATGTGCACTGCACCAGGCCTCGCCGACTGCCTCCTGTAGAGTTCCCTCGTACAACGTGCCAAATACCTATCGTGCAGATCACAGCCAGACAGAACGGGGCGATACGAGGAGAGAAATGGGGAGGAGCGCTGGGAAGCAGGGCGTCGACTACGCCTTCAGCCGTGGGATGGAAGGCGGCGAAGCGATGCGGTTCGGACGGCGAGGACGGCGTGGGTATCGGCGGAAAGGGAATGCGACGGCGCAAAACAGACTGCAGAGCGCGTGGCGGTGTTGGAGCAGTCCCTGGAGGCGTGGATAGACGCTCTCGCTGCACTCGGTCGCATCTCGAAGCTGCGGAGCTTGCTGCTTGGCGCGCGCGGCCTCTAGCTGCTTTGAGCGCCCACCCGCCCGCAATCTGTCCCCAGTCCACCCATCTCCAATTGCCCCAGCGCCCGTCTAATTATCCTCCTCGCAACACACAACCACCACCGCACCTCTCCCGCCCACCCGTCTCTCACGCTACAATGGACCAGGTCAAGGAAATCGCCGAGTACGCTGTCCACATCCCGCATCGCCGCCCTCGCTAACCATCCTCTTCACAGTGTGCCGCAGGAGTTCGTCAAGGACGGCCTTCAGTTCGTCAACCGCTGCACCAAGCCAGACAAGGTGCGCTGCTCGTCTTGTTCCCCGTTTCATCGCTGATCACAAACAGCGGGAATTCATCAAGATTTCACAGGCCGTCGGTGTTGGCTTCTTGATCATGGGCGTCATCGGCTACATCGTCAAGCTCGTCCACAGTACGCAATGCCCCATGAACAATATGGGTGTAGTCTTCTAATGAACTCCATAGTCCCCGTTAACAACATCCTCGTCGGCGGTTCATAGTTCTGCGCATATATTCGACCACAAGACGGCTACATATCGCATTCAGGGCGGGCAGGGCATCACAGGGGAGGATACTGGTCACAAAAAGGCAGGCGCAGAAGGGCGCACGTTGGTGGACTTGACGCATTTGAGCACTTTAAAACGCTGTACAATACCAGCCTCCGGTGGGTCCCGGGCTTTGGGCTTCAATATATCCCTTTCTATTCCTCGCGGGTCAGAACCTCGTTTCTTGCGGTCAACCTTGTAATAAAGCCCCGTTCTAAGCGCGCCACTAGTCGTCGAACCAATGCCTCTGAGGTCCCGTTGCAACACTC
The DNA here is from genome assembly GCA_019828545.1 of Paracamarosporium sp. OC-R06-R3. Taxonomy (NCBI): domain Eukaryota; kingdom Fungi; phylum Ascomycota; class Dothideomycetes; order Pleosporales; family Didymosphaeriaceae; genus Paracamarosporium; species Paracamarosporium sp. OC-R06-R3. The sequence goes on along the minus strand of JACVRA010000286.1, from coordinate 58,212 downwards.
CTGTAGAGACGGTCGTCATGTCGTAGCTGTGCGTTCACTCGTCTGCCTATCTTGGGCTCGGCCTCATCCACATCCATTCCATCATTCCATGTATGCACTGTACACGTGCCTGACGACGTCCCCCATCCATTCCAGGAAGTTGCTATACATCATCGATTAGCTGAAGCTTTCAGTTCATTCTCTCTGAAACTAACCTGCTACCACGGGTGCATTTGGATGCCAGCTTGCATCACGCACGCACGTGGTCCAACTGCCTCCGTTTCGTCTAGGCCAGTCGTAGGTCTCCGCTATGAGCTCTGGATCTCGTGGCCTTGAGTTCTTGGTCGCTTTGAGTACGTTGATCTTGCCGGCTAGCGTTGCGTCCAGGTTCCAAACATAAACCGAACCGTCATAGCTTCCCGAATATACATATCGTGAATCTGTGCTGCCCGGAGGCGAGAAATGGCATCGAATTAGCGTCTTCAATACTTTGTGACCGCGGAATGTTACTAGTGAACAATCATGAGGGTGAGGTCTATAGTCGCTGTCGTCGTAGCCGTTGCTCCGATATTCGAACCGCGTTGTGTATGCGTTGATATCGACACGATCGGCTTTCTCCTTGCTCATCATCTTTCTCAAGTCCCAAAGTTTCGCGGTCTGGTCCTTGCCATTACTTAGGACGTAACGTCCATCGCCTTTGCTGTCTACATAGGTCAACCCCTCAGTATGACCTAAGAAGACACCGGCTTCTCTCCCATCGCCCATGCTTCTTCGGTCCCACACTTTGAGCGTTGTATCGTCGGAACCAGAGTACAATATATGCGGCGATTGTGAATCACCGAAGCAAACCGCATTCACGTCATCTTCGTGTCCAGGTATTCTCAATATTGACTGGCGTCGCTCTATATCATATACATAGACTGAGTTATCGCCAGTTCCAGCGACAATTTCGCGACCATCGCCGGAGAATCGAATTGACCAAATCCCAAAGTACGTGTGGAAGCCATGGGGGTTGAGCGTTCCTGTGTTTGCGAAATCGAGCAGATGTGGTTCAGCCTCGTTGTTGGGATCGGTAGGCGCAAGACAGACTATACTTCGAATGGAGCTATAAGCTAAGAAGCGATTATCAGGGCTTAGAGAAGCATCGGTAATCGTCCATTGGCCGTAGGGATACACTACTGACTTGTAGTATTTCCAGTCGTATGGATTTGATGTATCGTACATTCGTACGCGGAAATCCTGGGCACAAGAAAAGAAGAAGTTGCCGTCGTCAGAGAACTGTCCGGAGTAACACCTCGCATTGTAATGGATGATGGTATCAGCTACCCCCTCCGGAATCAGGTCTTGCTTGATCAGGTTGTTGGCATTTTTCCGTCTTCCTTCGCTACCCAAGCCCATTTCCCTCTGCAACACGTTGTAGGCTAATCTCTTCCTCCTCTTTATGCTGTCTTCCTTTCGAGGGTTTGTGCCAAATGTACCAGTATTCATCAGGTCTTTCCCTGTGTCGCTTGGTACTTTCTCGAAAGCAGCACTACCTCTATTCCTTCTCCTTCTTCGTGGTCCAACTGGGTCGTAGCCGGTTGCTCGTTCGCCATCATCGTCGTCATTGTAGTCATCATCATCGTCATCATCATCATCGTCGTCGTCGTCGTCGTCTTCTTCCTCCTCGTCTACAAATCGTCGACTTCGACGCAGAGCTCCCATTGTAAAGCCGCCGGTGGCGACAAGTTGTCGAAGACCCGAGTGGCCGAGCAACTGTATTATCTGATCGCGGGATACTGCATTGGTCAGCATATTGATGCGTTCGCCTGAGGTATCGTCGTACGGTATATCGGTCGAGGATTCGAGGCGCCGATACCCTCCCCTTCTTCGTCTTCATCTTCGTCCTCGTCTTCTTCATCCTCCTCCTCTTCATCTTCTTCTTCGGTAATCTCTACTTCTATCTCGAACCCACCAAGGTTCTCTGCGGCATCTGTCAAGCCAACATTAGCCTCGCCACGTTCTCAGAAACTTTACGATGACCCAAAGTGTACCATGAAACTGCACATTCACATCGCCATCCTCTTCCTCTTCACTATCTCCAGTAGCGGGGAAGTAATCCATGTCGTCATTGTCGTCGTCGGTGTCTTGCCAGAAAGGGTCGGTAGGGTCGTAGACAATGGTACGCGGGTCGCTTTCCTCGTCCGGGATGTCTTGAGGAGATAGATTCGAGCTCATGTCTAACAAACAACGAGTTGAAGGCGGGGTGAGGTTAGACTTGAGGCTTGAGCGCCCATCAGGTCGAGCACATCATGCCGGAAGTGGCCACCGATAAGTCCGGCGCTAACAGCCAGGCTCCGGTTATCTCAACGTGACTTTCGCGTGGTCACCTACAAAGCAGTTATTGAGCTGCGATCTTCGCACTGGTCATGAGCTGTGGTATATCACTATAGTCACTTTCAAGTTCAAAACATACTATTAACATTCCATTTTCAAGTTCAGAGCACAATATCGATAATTCTGTTTTCAAGGTTGTTGCATAAGCATCATGTAGTGATTATCATCCTGCAGGTGGAGACTTGATCCTACGAATACTTGTCGAATATGACCAATGATCCCCGTGCTTTCTTTCCTGTCTTCATTACAGCGCCGCCCCGAATTTCAAAAATCGTGTCTTACGCCCATTTGTAACGGGGAGACAGGCCCTACTGTAGTCAAACTTCCATGTCGTAATGCTCCTGTGATACAAGACACGTTGCTATGTGAGCAAAGACTGTCTATGTGCCCCTCATTCTGCTTCATCCCCATCTCGCCTAGCCCCTCGTTTTCGTTCGAGCTTGTTGACGCGGCTGGTCAGACGTACTTCAGAACGTTGGACTTGCTTCTTGAACTCCAGTGCAGCGGCTTCCAATTTGTCCAACCGCTTCAGCAGAGAGTCTCGGAGCTCAAAACGCTGTCCGCTATGAATTGTGTCCTGAGTAAAGTAAGTTCCTTGTGCATTGGGAGGACCAAGTGCTTCCCTAGATGTGCAAGTATAGTTAGCATGTCGGTCGTGCTATGTGTGATCAGATCAAGCTTACCATAGGTTGTCGATGCGTTCATTGGTGCCCTCCAATGCCTTGTCGGTAGCCTGGAAGCGCAGATTGAACTCGGCCAAGGCAGTATCTTGAACTTTCGCGGCAACGTGCAGATTATTGTTGGCAAGATCACAAACACACCTCATATCCGATATGGCGGAAGTAGTCACATTCAGGTCCGGCAGCTGAGGCGCATTGCGGACACTTAGAGCATTATGGCCGCTAAAGATTGCGACATAGGCTAACAATGCTACCATTGCGCAGCATGTCCAAGGTACGTAAAGTTGCGCCTTGTTACGCTTGTCTTCCTGTCCAACCAAAGGAGCTGATGGCATAGCTTCGAGAATGTCCATTGCAGCCCAGGTGCTCCTTGCCGCTGCCGTTAGGTGCTTGATCACTTTAGCCAATTCAGCAGCGATGATAGCCCTGGTAGCATCTTGGCTTGTTGAGGCATGTGACGCTGCTTCGACTCCTGAAACATAAGCCGTTGTCTTCTCACTCATAGTATTCATTGAGGACGCCACAATGTTACTGACGTTGACAGAGATATCGCGCGCCTGGACCGTATGCATTCGTATGTAGTGCTTGGTGAAGTAGGCCTATATAGTGCGTTAGTCGTGTGTAATGTGCATAGAAGATGATTCAGAGGGCAATAAATCAACGGCGTAGGGTCAAGGCGAGAGTAGATATAGTGAGCCTTTCGGTTGTTCACTCTGTGGTCAGAGTGCACTAAGGCATGTCACAGTGCAGTTAGTTGCGTAATATCATAGACTCACAGATGGAATGAGCACCTCTAGGATTTTGACTGCATCTTCGAGACTTTCAGAGGCTGCTGCAAGGCTGCGATATTCGTACTTGGGCCACAGGTTCAGCGGCTGGTCATGTGCATTCTGAGTACCGACGTACACGCTGAAGGCGATCATCTCTTCCTCTATTGTAGTCATGCGAGTGAGGAGAATTTGGATGTTTTCACGGATACGTTCGTTCTGGTTGTCTTTGCCGCCTGTGGTATGATCATGCGGCTTTGCGATGACGCCGTTATCCTGTTGCGGGTCGCTCTGTGAATGGCCAGCATCGGTCCCTATCGAAAGCCCGTCAGCGTATGTAGATAGTGTCATGGAAATTGCAACCCACGAGCCGGAGACATTTTCAAGGCACGTCTAGTGATCGCACAAGTTGACAGCCAAGTGCAGTTGATGTAGAGTTTGAAGGTTATGTGTGGGGAGGCAGGTGCCTGGAGCGTTGTTACACAACGCAGGCACGTTCATATGGTTGCTATGGCAGTGAAAGTCAGCTAGCTGTGTGAAGTGAAGGCGCGCAGTGTGTGCTCGCAGTGGGCATGCTGCGAAGGTTTCATCGTTAAATATCAAAACACCAGCGCATTTGAGCAATCGATGCAAGGAGGCATGGTGCAGCTGCACAGCTCACGCTTGGTCCAGCTTGAACGGCACTATGTGTGAGCACGTTGAAGGCGTCGCGATGAGGCTTCACAAGCAGGGTAGAGTATGGACATGCTGCAGCAGGACGAAGGTCAGCGCTGTTCCCTTTGTTGAATAGCACAGCGCGACCAAGTCGTCGTGGTACTACAGAGTCTAGATGCTGGCCGCGCAACGGCTAGGTGGAGTAAGCGACTAACTAACAAGTCATCCTCTCGCTCGAGATACACCGATTCCAAAAAGACTAGCCGTCACGTGCTGGGTTATCTCTCACAGGGCTCAGCAAAGTTGGGTAGACAGAGCGGGGGCCCATGGGCGGCGTCCCCGGGTACCACAGCGTGAAGCCGCGCGTCCGAGGATGAGGGGAACGTTTGCAGTGGTGATGCAACGAGACAGAGTACACAGCCGTGGGAGAGCCGTGGTGCCGCGGTGCCGTGGTGTGGGTAGGTGAACGCAACCGTCGGAGTCCCCCACGCACATAGCCGATCATGACGGCAACCCATCCAGCAGCATAGATCCAAGCCCTACCCTGGCGTCTGGAACTGGGATCGCGACCCATATTTGCTTCTCCCTGTCCGACCCACCGAGCAGCCTGCCATCCTCGCCCATAGGGGGTGGCATCCAGTCTAGTCTGGACAGCTGGATGCTCGTGTTCGCCACGGCAAGGAGCGCATGCGGCAAGCCACCCAACCTTACCATGGAGAGCCTGGTCCAGTGCGCAGGAGCTGTACCCTTTCTCTGACGGCGTCCGCTGCTGATCTGGCGCTATACCGCCAGCCCGCCGTCTAGCCTGCAGCCACATTAATGCAGCCAAACGCGCCGTCCGTGGGCCAGCCAGTAGTCACTGTTTCTCTTCGCGTCCCACATACGCGCAAAGCTGAGGTCACGTCGGGTGCCCAAACACTTATACACAGCTGCCTCGTACTACTTCGGGTCCCTTAGTCAAACTCCCTTGGTCAACGCTTCCACCTACCGCCTACCCCGTCTGCTGCTGCTTCGCCGTCCTTCAGTCCTGGCCCCTGACGTCTAGATTAGCAGCCTCCATGAGCCTGGAGCCGGAAAGGCCTCGAGCGTGGTAGCTCTGCCATTCCGTTGCAATCGCCTGCCTTGCAACATCAGACTTTCGGACGTTTTCTCGCTATCGTTCTTCAAACGATACCCCTAAAACACAAACTCTAATGCGCCGGGTCGAGAGATGGGCTGGTTCGACGCGCACAGTGAGCGACTGGGATGGTTTACGACGAGTGAGAGCCTTCTAGAGATGACCAAGGCTCCCTGCTTACCTTTGTGCAGGATCCAGAGCTTTGGGATGAGAGTGGAGACTGCCTCGTACATCTCTACGCACTCGGACAATCACGCCGTGGTCCATCCTTTCGCGTCCCATTCCGAGTGCTAAAGCAAAAGAACTGCGGTTCCATGTTTAGCCTTTGCTTCGCTCAGACAGCAACAATACCAAGCTCGGGTCTTATTCCAAAGCGACTTCCTGGCAGAACTGGTAAATTCAGTCCTGTCTCGAAAACCATAGAACTCTTTGTCCCAGCTCCCGAAGACAACAGTCGAGATGCGTCTTTCAGATGGCACATAGCAACACGAAATTTCTTCGCATTTATCTTCGGAAAACCGCTGGTGGGGACTCATTTAGGCCAGTCAATGATCGATCTCCAAGAACGAATGCGCCTTTTCCGATCCGGACGGGTTGACAACCATCGAGACTTTTTGAATTACATAGATGCCCAAGGTTACCGAGATTTTGTCGATTTTCCGGATTATGCTCTAGCTATGCTCTACTATGCTGAGCACTACAAGCTGCGCGATATTTGGATTGACGCCTTCGCACACTGCGTGGGTATGAATGAGAAGCTTGTTCTCAGTCCTGAATTTTTGGTGAGTATACACAACGGTCAGGAGAGAAGTTTTGAGTGTCGTTATCCTGGCGTAAGCCAGAGTATCCACACTTCTACTCTAGCACTGTGTCATAAAACTTCCATCGAGCCGTGTTGACAATTCCCAAGCCACAGTCTCGCGTAACAAAAGCTTTGATCACCCGAGCGTACCTCGAGATGGATATTGAACTAGGTCGAACTACGTTGGCTCTACGAAACTTCCTTGAAGACGACCTCTCCCCTACATACTTGGGTCTCACCGACGGAGCCCGGTATCATCTTGATCGTTTCAGGTCGTTCTTACACAGTTTTTACATTGACAAATTCGGTTACTGGCCTCCCCCAAAAGGGACAACGTTCTCCAAGGCGCTTTATCGATCCTTGTATTTCGACTTCAAGAACCTATATGACTATCTCGTTGATTCTGAATCAACGGCGGATCTTGCTTCTCAGAAACTGGCAAGCGGTGGCATATGCGTTTTGCAAAACATTGATGCGTTTGACAAAAGGCACAAATTTCCGTCTCTGCCACATCCCTTACCATTGCTACCATGTGAGTCGTCATCCAAAACATGGGTGGCGAAGTCGCAAAAATCGTTTAAGAAACTGGCCCTTGGGGCTAAGCTAGGCAAGGATGAGCGTCATCTGAGCGCTCGCGCGGCACTCATAATGGCAACGAATAGCGAAGACTCTTCTACTGTTGAGGCGTCAATCGTCCAAGCTTATATACGCTTTGAAAAAGACTGCGCCACCAGCTACTGGATACGGAAGACATCTATAGCAGATGCTCGCAAGGTGCGATGGCTTCTAATATATGGTACTCTACAGTACCTGATCTCTGCACTTCGTGCTCCTGTAGAGGTCCGCGACACCGAAAATCCCAGTTATCCGCTATGTTGTCTTGTTACCGAGCATGCACGGTGGCAAACAGGGACAAGTAGCGCGCCCCTTTCGACTACCAATTTGATCGCTAATACGTTTGACAATCTGTCCGCTATGTCAGATGAAGTACGCCAAGAGGCCATTTCTCCTTTCACATCGCACACGGCAATTGAACCTGACTGCCAGAATCACGACTACTTAATTCATACCAATGCCGATCCTGGTAGTAGGCGTGGCTCTGTCGACATTCCTGCACCAATGAAGATCTCACAATCTTCCCGGACCTCTTCTATTCGCTCGCGAAGGCGCCTTTCCTTTGGGTCTCGTCGTAACAGTGTACACCTCAAACCGCAGATGCACTGCGAAATTCTTGTCCACGGCTATGGTAATGGGTTGAACGACACATTTATTGATACACCTTCTCAAGTGCCATCACGGCCCACCACCCGTGACGCCAGTGCTGCAGAGTGCCCATCACGATCTTCAATAGGACCTGACACTTCCTGGCTAAGACCGTCTACTCCAGAGTCAACATCTCAGCAATGCGTCCAGCGCTCGTGTGGAGTAGGGCCAACTCACATTACGGATCCAGAAACACTACGCACGTTTCAGTGTTGTAACATTGAGAGGACCCGTAGGTTTGTAGAAACTGATAATGCATCAGTCACTCCAACTGTGTTGCACACGCCTCCAAAGTCTTCAGATTCGCCTGACAGCACCTCATCCCAAGACGGCCCATTTTGGAGTGATGGTGCAAGTTCTTCGTCATCGAAATCAAGCATCTACAACGCACCAATAGAGGCCAACATCAGTCCTGCTGAAGAATGTGGACTCCTAGGCGGTCTTGTGCCTATCTTTGGTTCGATATTGCCTCACTTGCCGGACACTCCGGTCAGACGCAACTCGCGGCTTTTTAGCTCCCGTAAACAATCCTCTTCAGCCAATGCGTTCAACGTAGTAGACTTGCCAGGGCCAACTAATCACGACATAAGTATTGGAACTGCCATCGCCGATCCGCCTCCTTTTGGTCACGTTGTTGCCTCCTCGTCAATGGCCTCAAACCACGCCCCCGTAGACAGGAACAACAGCACATCCACAAGTCAAACTGCGCCATCTTCGAAGCGAGAAACGGAGATGCCGTTGTTACCGATGTATACTTCAGCGACACTTGAAAAGGTAGCGATCCAATCCGATCTTGACGAAGACCCAACTAGAAGATTTGTCAACAGGACTGGCTCATTGCTCCACAGAGTGACTTCGACTTCTAGCCCGAAGACTAAATCAGATTCGAGAAAGAACGACAAAGATGAAGCTACGAAGGTTGTTGTAGATGCGGAAGGACCACGTAAGAGAGAAAGAAGGATGAGTTTCTGGAAGCGTTGATGTCTGCAGTATTGTTTTGCGATAGGTCCGCCCGCTGTCCTTAGTAAATAATGGGAGAACAAAAGATTAAATTATCTTCGCTAAACTACACTTACATGAACTGAAACATCTACTAAATACACGGGCGAACATGCAAGCCATACTGTGCTAGTCTACCGTAATGTTTTAACTTGCCTGATGGAGCAACACTAAGTGCTGCGCTGTGCAGCCTTGCAAAGATGTTTTTGTTTGCTACAGTGAGACTTAATTATTGCAATGGAAAGGCATGATCTATAGCGATTCACTTTCACCAAACAAAGGAGGCAAAAAGTATCCTTGGAGATCTCCGTCTCTGCATCTCTATTCTGCCCTAGATTATCACCTAGTCTCGACAAGGCGAGGACCCATATCTAGGTACTAGGCCCCCATGCCAGCCCACGATCACGCGCTACTTGCAATCCTCGCACACAGTTCCGTCTTGACCCCCTGCCTCTACCTTCTTCTCTCCACCCTCTACTTTCCCATCCTGCTCCTTCCCTGCTCCTTCTTCCTCAGCACGCGCTTTCTTTCCACCCCTATCAGAGTGTCCAAGATCCCTCCCAGGATCAATGTGATCCCGAACCCTCTGCTTCAACACCTTAGTTTCAGGAAACCCACCCTCCGTTTTCCGGTCCCACAACTGAACAGTCTGTGTTTGAGCGGCCCCGTCATTGTCATCTCCTTTGCTCGCCGTTGGCGGAACAAATGTCTACAGTATACGCACGCGCATTAGCTGAAGCCCTCACACATGCACAATTGACGGATTGCAGCCCAACACCAGAACAAATGATGAGAAGACAGGACTAACAAGGGCAACAGTGAAAACCCCACCGGTAGCCGGTATGAGTGCTATTTCCCCTATTTGCGTCCCGAAGGTGGAGAGCAATTCTTGAGCAAACTGTATGCATGCATGTTAGTATGTTTGTGGGCACGTGCAGGTGGAGAGTGAGTCGCGTACATAAGCTGCGCGCAGCATCCATCGACATTGCGTGCAATATGTAATTGCTACTCGTGGTAGAGATACAGGGGCATTTTGGGTCGAGGCCATGGCTGAGGTGGCGTGGCGGTTGTGAAATCTTGGGCGTCACAACGTCAAGAGAAAGCTTCAACGAAATGATGTTCTATGAGTGGTAGAATATTACGTCAGTGAGCGAAACGCAAAGCGGCCAGCACCGTTTTACAAACGCCACAACAGAATCGAATACAATTGCGCGTGGCGCCAAATGTAAATCACATCACAAAGACACAGGAATTGAACAATGTTGAAATCGCTTCATGATTCGTATGTATGTACCGTAACAGGCATGACACTCGAGCATTACAAAAGCTACTTAGAGTGCATCTCGTATCCTATCATCCATCCAGACATATCCTCCGACCACTCTTTAAGACGCCTGAATCAGCTGAACTAATCCGATGCATGCAAATAGTGAGGAGGCATTGAAAGGGAAAAAGCCGTAACACGTGAAAGGGGGAATCAAACGCCGGCCCAACTTTTCGAAACTAGGGAGAGGACGACGTTTAGTCAACCTCCTCCATGGCGCTCTCGCCGGGCGCCTCAGCCTCAGCCTCGTCAGCCTTGGACTCCTGCTCAGTCTCGACCTCCTCATCAACGTTCAGGCCGAGAGAGACGAGCTTGTGAATGCGCTCAGCGTACTGAACAGGCTCATCGATCGTGAAGCCAGAGACGAGCAGAGAGGTCTCAAAGAGGAGCAGGGCGATAGACTTGACGGTGCGGTCATCCTCACCGTCAGCCTCGACCTTGCGCTTGAGCTCCTTGATGATCGGCGACTTAGGGGAAATTTCGAAGGTCTTCTTGGAGGACATGTATGAGCTCATGGAAGTATCGCGGAGAGCCTGAGCCTTCATGATACGCTCCATGTTAGCTGACCAACCGAACTGGCCGGTACGAATGGCACAGGGAGAGCCGGTGAGCTTGTGCGAGACAACAACCTTCTCAACACGCTCGCCCAGGACGTTCTTAAGGCTCTTAGCCAAGCCTTCATACTCCTTGGCCTCAGCCGCGCGCTGCTTCGCCTCCTCCTCAGTCTCCTCGAGGTCGAAGTCCTTAGTGATATCGACAAGCTTCTTGCCGTCGAATTCCTTCAATTGAGTCATAGCGTACTCGTCAATGGGGTCGACAAGGAACAGAACCTCGAAGCCCTTGTCCTTGAGCGAATCAAGGAAGGGAGACTTCTGCACTGCCTTGAGCGACTCACCAGTGATGTAGTACATGTTCTTCTGGTGCTCGGGCATTCGAGTGATGTAGTCGGCAAGAGACGTGGTCTCCTCACCAGACTTGGTGGAGTTGAAGCGCAGAAGCTTGGCAAGAGACTGACGGTTCTGAGAGTCCTCGTGGATACCCAGCTTCAAGTTCTTGCTGAAGGCGGAGTAGAACTTGTCGAACTGCTCACGGTCCTCAGCGATCTCGTTGAAAAGCTCAAGAGTCTTCTTGACAATGTTCTTGCGGATGACCTTCATGATCTTGTTCTGCTGAAGGGTCTCACGAGAAAGGTTGAGTGGCAGATCCTCAGAGTCGACAACACCCTTAACGAAGCTAAGCCACTCGGGAATGAGGTCGGTAGCATCGTCGGTAATGAAGACACGACGCACGTAGAGCTTGATGTTGTTCTTGGTCTTCTTTGACTCGAAGAGGTCGAAAGGCGCGCGCTTGGGAACGAAGAGAATGGCGCGGAACTCGAGCTGACCCTCAACAGAGAAGTGCTTGACGGCAAGGTGGTCTTCCCAGTCGTTGGAAAGCGACTTGTAGAAGGAACCGTACTCCTCTTGAGTAATGTCCTGCGGGTTCCGGGTCCAGATGGGCTTAGTCTTGTTGAGCTCCTCCTCCTCGATCTTGGACTCCTTGACCGTCTTGGTCTTCTTCTTCTTGTCTTCCTCCTCGTCGTCAACTTCCTCAACCTTGGGCTTCTTCTCATCGCCTTCGGTGGTCTCCTCGGCCTCCTCATCCTCAACCTCCTTCTCGGTCTCCTTGAGAACGTGGAGATAGATGGGGTATGAGATGAACTCAGAGTGCTTCTTGACGACCTCCTTGATCTTGCTCTCGTTCAAGTAGTCGGTCTGCTCGTCCTTGAGGTGAAGGATGATCTTGGTTCCCCGGCCGATCTGCTCACCCTCGGTGTCCTCTGAGATCTTGAAGGTGCCGCCGGCACTTGATTCCCAGATGTACTGCTCGTCGTCGTTGTGCTTTGAGATGACAGACACGCGGTCTGCAACGAGGTATGCGGAGTAGAAACCGACACCGAATTGTCCGATCATAGAAATGTCGGCACCTGCGGAGAGGGCCTCCATGAACTGCTTGGTACCAGAGCGGGCAATGGTACCAAGGTTGTTGATCAGGTCGGCCTTGGTCATGCCAATACCGGAGTCCTGAATGGTGAGGGTCTTGGCCTCCTTGTTCGGGATGATGTCGATGCGGAGGTCCTTGCCGCTGTCGAGCTTGCTGGGGTCTGACAGGGCCTCATATCGAATCTTGTCAAGGGCATCTGATGCGTTCGAGATGAGTTCTCGCAGGAAGATCTCCTTGTTGGAGTAAACGGTGTTGATAATGAGACCAAGCAGCTGAGAGATCTCAGCCTGGAACTCGAATGTCTCGGACGACATGGTGGGGTATATGGAAGTCGATCGAGGAGCTGTCGATGAGTCAGACAAAGTGCAGATGCAGCCGACGATGGCAAGAGCGATGGCTGAGGTCGAAGGGAAGAGATTTTCAACCTGGTGGGGTGGTGGCTCGAAGGCGCGGGCACCGATGCGGTAGAGAGGTGCGTAGGCACTTACAGAATGAGATTATAGGTGACCCTGTAGCTTTGAAAAAAGCCGTGCGTGTGGTGGGTGGTAAGTGGTGGGCAGAGACGTCTGCAGCGGGTCTCAATGAGCAGTTCAGAGAAGATGAAGGACAGGCAAAGGCAGAATTGCAGGCCTGGACATATATACGGCTGTGGTGGAGCTCGAGAATCTTCTAGCAGGCCGGCAGAATCGCGTAGAAACAACGACCGGAGAGCCAATCACGCCCCCGCACCGCCTTCACCGCCCCAGATTGCGACTCGACCCCAGCAACCGCCCGCCCTTCACAGCCTCTATCGATTACCCGTCCTTCTACGCCTGCGGACAGCCCTGTTGACTGATCGATCCATTGCGATTCTGCCTGATGCACCGCCCTCCGCTGCTGCACCCGCGACGCCCCGCAATGTTGAATTTCTCTAGGCTGCACAGTCTGATTTCTGCGCCCTTGCAAATACAGTTAGCGTCCGTTTACCAGAGAGCTAAGCTGTATAAGGCTGTATACCTGAGGTAGAGACAAAGCAAAACATCGTCGAATGCTCTAGCAACATGGGCTACCGTGTATGCTTTGAGGTAGTGCATGGTGCAATTGTACTAAACTTACTCTCTTTGAGCGGCTGAGAGCGTTGACCAGCCAGCACCTGGGTAGCTCCGGTTGTGTGAGCTTGACCCATGCATGTATCCGTATGTGCTGACATCGTGTTGATGAGACCAAGTCATGACCGGGTTCATCGGCAGGCTTGTCGAAAGCTCATAGATTACCGTCTCTATGCTCGACCTTCCAATAGTGACTAAGAATTACATGAATACCACACGAGAGATCCTTTGCTGCGTCCTTGTTGTGCTACAGTTTACTAGACATGTTTGGATAGCTTTGTAGTACAGAGACTGTCTCTCTCGTGGCCTCGAGTCCACCTAATTAAGACACAGCCAAGACTGGCTAGCTGTCTACGGTAAGCTGAGGTAGGACTATTCAGTCCTCTCGCTCTTCCTATCTTCTGCATGCCTTTCTAACCATAACGATGATGGTGTTGGCCTTTCCACGTATAACTAGAGCGCAACTACATTCCTGGTCTCCAAACGTACCCTGGAGCTATCTGATTACTCCTCGACTCACTAGGCGACTTGATCAAGTGCGGATGGCCAGCTCCACACGGAGGATGTCTATTCAACCTCGCACCTTTCCGGGTGAAGGTTTTCCCACCCTCCCAACGCATGAGAAGTTCGAGGAGGAGAGACTCGTTGGCTACAAAGCCGAAAAGTACTATCCCGTTCGATTGGGCGAGGTCTTCGAGTCGAGGTATCAGGTTGTCGCAAAACTGGGCTTTGGCACGACCTCTACCGTCTGGCTTTGCCGGAATCTGGAGTAAGTCACCTTCCTTATCTCGTATACCCGTGGCATCCTGCTAATTACAAGCGAGTGAAAACGCCCTGGCCACTCTCAAAGTCTGCATCGCCTGAGAAGATGACACGCAGGAATTAGCCATTTCTCGCCATATCAAGTCCATTGAAGCGGAGCACCCTGGCAAGGAAAGGCTGCGTGTATCGCTGGACGACTTCCATATCAGAAGCCATCATGGATCTCACCAATGCTTGGTTTTCCCGACACTAGGCGTAACCCTGACCAATTTACGAGATCTGTTCAATGACAGGGCTCTTGAAAAGACACTCTTGCAGAAATCCTTATTCTTGATTATAACGGGCCTGGACTTCTTGCATCAGGCGGGGGTGGTGCATACAGGTTTGTCCCCGTTCCTAGGTACACCGCGGCATGTAGCTAAGAAGTATCCTAGACCTATCGCCCAACAACATCCTAGTCGGGACCGGCGTTGTCGCAATATCTAAAGTCGAGCAGGCCGAACTAGCCAGCCCATCGCCGCGTAAGGTTTTAGCTGACCGCACCATCTATCTTTCTTATACCATGCCAACAACCTACGATCCGCCAGTTATTACTGATTTCGGCGCTGCTCGCTTAGGAGATCCAGGACAGAAGTACTCTGGCGACGTCATGCCCGGGGTTTTTCGAGCGCCTGAGATCATCACTGGTATAGAGTGGGACTCGAAGATAGATATATGGTCTGTTGGTGTCATGGTACGTATCACGACGCCCCAAGATTCATTCCATACGTCATTTTTGACACATCTGTAGATTTGGAGCCTGTTCGAAGGCGGCAATCTCTTTTCTGCCGTCAAGGACGGCCATCTGAATGATGAGCTCCATTTTGCCGAGATGGTCTCCCTTATGGGACCCCCGCCGAAGCAGTTTCTACAGCGCAGCGATCGATGTCGGCAGTACTGGAACTCAGAAGGTAATGACCCCTGGCCTCTACATCTCTTGGAATGGCCTTTATTAACGATCAAAGGCAACTGGATTGCTGCTACACCGATTCCCGACCAGACTCTTGAGTCGCGTGAGACACGACTGGAGGGCAAGGACAAGGAACTGCTCCTCGCCCTCGCGCGTAAAATTTTGCGCTGGCTTCCGGAAGAGAGGCCGTCAGCCCAGGACCTTTACGAGGATGAGTTCCTTACTCAGTTTGTGCCCAAGGGCCAGCTAGGTACTTTATAAGCACCGGAGAGTTCGTTGTGCTGTAGAGAGACAACTCTTTGAGCGTGTCAAGAGTGTCCCGGTCTTGCACCCCACTCGAGTCGACATCATCTTCATGGTACCAGTAATGGTATCGGCCGGTGTAGTCTTTGAGCCTCTCTCTGAGCAAGACAACAATATACAAGAAAACGGTAACCTCTAGTCGGGCGTGGAAGAACCGCGAGCGACGCCGCTGGCTTGGTGAGCAACGCAAACGTCTACAGTGGAGATTTTACCTTTCGTGAACAGGTCTACGAAGTCAAAGAACTTTTGGTAGATTAGCACGCACACATAGTATCAATAATTTTCAAGATTTTAGCGCTCTTTTTCGGAGTTAAGCAACCGATTGAAGCGTCTAGAATAGGAAATTAGAGCGCCGTTGAAGCTGGCTAGGTTAAGGGGACATGTACTCGCGAACTTGGTATTCTCTATCACCAGATGCATCTAGATAGACTAGCATATATATAAGCGTGTACCGAGTGCGGAGTTACTACAACTTTCCGGTTTATGTCCTCGTAGAATTCAGGAATATCCTCGGTGGCTAACGAATGGCGCTTTTGGTACTCGAGGAACGCCATGAATAGTTTCCACTATGGTTCATCCTTGTAATCAGGACGTTAGATAAGGAAGTCAAAATGCTCTTTTGAGCAGGCGGTTGATTGGACAACTTTGGGGGCGGGGTTAGACAAAAGTTCAACGTCGTACGAAGGAGCCCGTTTTTATTAACTATTCAGCCTGAGTGGTCTCAGCACTGTGACCGGATAGTCAGTAAAAACGAGCTCCCCTGTAAAGTCTAAGCACAAAAATTAGTAATAAATTTGATTAGACATGTTTTTGTCCGTCATTGAAAAGTCGGCTATCAAGTGAAGAGTTGAGCGATCTGTGTGGGCTGAAGATCTCGAATGGTTGAGGCTGTGCAGAATCTTGAGCTTACACTCGGATTGCATTACGTTTAGGGAAAGATACTGTAGACGACGCTTGTTCCTCGAATAGAGCGAGGAGCTCTTCAGTCTAGAAATTTCGGTGGTAGCTAAATGCGTGGCGATCTGAGATGGGAGCTTAATCACGTCTCTCCTAACCACCTATATATATATTAACTGATGGCTCCTTATGATATCAGTGCCTCAATCAATCCTCTTCTGAAATAAGATGGAAAGGTGGCTTCATTTTATTTCGTCCCCGATTCCTTCCGTTGAGCTTTGTTGCGAGCGTAGCAAGACTATGGGATGAATAATTATAAGATGACTTCAATTTCCATCCGTATATGGTTGTCGTTAATTCTTCATAATATCGTTTTGGGTCACGTGCCGGCTGTTTTCACGGCTTCGCACATTTCGGGCGGCATTTGTCCACCCACACGAAAAATATATGCGAAAAACGATCTAGATCTTAAAGAACGCAAAACGCACGGCTTATTTACCATGGTATAGCACTTGTTTTCTTGTTGTCGAGGGTGCCAGTCCATACACAAGCATTTCAGACGATATTTTTGTATTTTTTGGTAGTAATACCTCTAAATAAATGTACGAAGAAACTCTCCGAGCGCCATTATTGCCATAGCTTGGCCATAGGGCATAGAGGTTATTGGGATTTTCTTATAAAAATCCAGTGATGGGCCCATTGCAGTGCCAAAGCTCACCTCAAGCAGCTCCCCTTCAGGGTTGATCTTACCCAGCACAGCTTTGACTGCCTTGACAGCAGGCTCTAGGTATTCTTTGCCAATGTATCCCTTCCTTACACCCTTTAACATACCATATGCGAAGCCAGCAGTAGCTGATGCTTCTTCATAGCTTCCATCCTCAACGGAAATGTCGAGCAACGTCCGCCACATGCCGTTCTCTCCTTGTAGCTTGGCAAGAGCTTTGCATTGCGCCTCAAAGATACTAAGTAGGAACTGCCGGAGTGGATCACCTGGCTGAAGGTGTAGCAATTCGACAAATTCCGGTAAGACGATTGTGAGCCAGGAGTTGCCACGAGCCCATCTGGCTCTGGCAAAATTGTGTCCAACGCTGCCATCTTTGCCCTCTTCCCATTTCCATCCATGGAAGAACAGACCCGTCGAAGTGTCGAACAGGTATTGACAATGCAGCACGAACTGCCTTTTAGCTTCCTCCACGTACTCTGGACGGTTCAACGTGAGTCCTATCTTGGCAAGTGGGAGAGCGCTCATCATCAGGGTATCATCCCACAGCTCGTCTTTATTAAAGGAATTATATGTTTCGTGTTGGAATCCTCCATACTTGGTCTTTGGCAAGCCGTGCATCAGCCACTCTGCCCACGTGTCGAGCCATGGTAGATACGTCCGATCTCCAGTATCTTCATACAAATACGCGAGCGTCAGGAATGGACTCATAGTGTTGATGTTTTTTGTCGTTCCCTTGGCTAGTTGTTTCTGGAACCACCCAAGCATGATATCCTTAGTGGCTTGCGAGCCCGTGAGTGTGTAGTAGTGCCAAAGGCCATAAAGGCCGATGCCGTGCGTCCATTCCCATCCATCCCATCCCTTGGTGTCAATCACGCGCCCATCTTCAAGTTTTAGGAGAAATTCGCCGGTTGTATCATGGATATTGATCAGATTGTGCGTGAGTAGCTGGATTGCGGAGTGGATTTGATCAGATTTTAGACCGTGTATCGTGAGTGTCGACATATTTGGCGATTTCGTTCGCAAATTGCAAGTGACTACCCCGCAATTCACAAAATCTTGCGTGCGTGACTGTGCCGAATTATCGCTGGGTGCAATTGGCCTTTCGCTCGAATGTCCGAAGAAGCGTATGAACGAAGAATAAAAATGCAAAGGAAGGATGTTTTGGTCAAGCTTGAGATGCGCGAAAGCAAATTGTAGACGTTACTGCTGAGCTAGGATCGGTTTGCAATGCACCGACTGTCGTTACATCTTGACCCGAGGCTCCACGATCAGTCGCACGTGGAAAAGTGGGATATTTTATGTCTATGCTACCCTAGTTAATATCCGTTCCCGCGTCAACAGATGTTCCGACATTTCGTAGACACCTGTTCCTGATGTTAGAGATACAAGGATGTGAATCCGGGCACCTGGCACGCCGTATGACTTGGTCGAATAACGCGAAGGCATGCACGTGAGAATCCTCATCAAGCCCCCGGAGGAAATATTCCACCAGCCGTCACTATCGTTTCGGCGCATATTCACCCGGCTGCGCCGTGCCAAGGTGGCGATGGGTCGCGCACGGATATCTTCTCCGCAGCGCCTGATTGCGCCGCCCCAGCTCCACCTCCACAACCTGAGTCGGGGGCTTAAGTTGTGTGGAGAACTTTGTCCGGGGGCGACCCTCAATGGTAAGGCTCGCAGGACGCCTCCACAGACCATTAAACCCTATACAGACGGGACCCCGGTCGCGGTGAGCGTGAGTCGTACGGTTGGTGTTGCCCCGAATGGGTAGCATGCCCGTAGTGCTAGGGTAGGTCAATTTTCCCGGGGAGGGAGAGCAGACAGTACTTAGACGCTGGCTCCACTTCCTCAATCGCCCTGTGAATTCTGGTCTTTTCTCTCCCCAACATCTTCTCTTCACCGCTTCCTCCATTGTCAATACCGCCACCATGGTCAAGTCAGTGCATGGTGATGTAGACGCCACACCCGAAGTCACTCGCGATCATGGAGTAAAACATGATATTGCAAAAGTCGAGCGCGTGATGTCGACTGATGAGAAAGGCGAGCACATGAACTACGACCGTGTCGACGACGAACTAGCCAAGTATGCAAATGCTGTGGCTGTCGAGATCTCGCCAGAGGAGAACAGGAGACTGAAAAAAATGATTGACAAGCGCGTGCTTCCAATCATGGTTTTCACGTACTTTTTGCAAGCATTGGATAAGGGGACAATGTCGTTCGCTAGTATTATGGGCCTCCGCAAAGATATCCCAGTCTTGTTGGATAACAGCAAGGTATGCACATTCTGAGCCGTCTGAAAAACCTGATGCAAATGCTGACAATATCCAGTTTGCTTGGCTCACCACGTGTATCTACATTGCTGTCTTGATCGTCGAATTTCCGACAAATTGGCTGATCCAACGGGTTCCTATCGCAAAATACCTGGGTTTTAATAGTATGTGTTCACCGTTGCGGCAGCGTACTACTTGTCCCACGATGAACGTTTGTACTGACTTATACTTCTTCTTTAGTCATGGCCTGGTCCGCTGTTCTCGCTCTTCACGCCGCTTGCTCGAGTTTCCCCGCCTTGGTCGCCGTTAGAACACTTCTCGGTATCTTCGAGGCAGTCTGCCAACCAACTTTTTTGATCCTCAGTTCTATGTGGTATAAGCGAGAAGAGCAGGCTCAGATTGTGACATACTGGTACATGATGAATGGTATGCAGCAAATCGTTGGTGGTCTGCTCGCCTACTGCTTCAGTCTCATCAAATCTCCGCCCTCACCTTTGAAGTCGTGGCAAGCCATATTCATGACATATGGTATCCTCTCCTTCTTCTGGGGAATCTTCGTCACCTGGTGGCTTCCTGGTCAGTGCCACTCAATTTAGGACCAAACAATCTTGATGCTAACCTTCTCCTAGACAGTCCTATGCGTGCAAAGTGCTTCTCCGAAGAAGATAAGAAACTCATGATCGAACGGGTTCGCTCGAATCAAACTGGTCTCCAGAACAAGAAGTTCCGTGCATATCAGATGAAGGAAGCATTCCTTGACCCTCAGTCTTGGTGCTACTGCCTCATTGCTATCTGCACTACCCTTCCGACATCTGGTAATTAAACTCTTTTTGCGAGCTTCTATAGTATCTCCGACTGACACCGTCAGGCCTTGGTGGCTTTGCCAACATCATCATCAACGGCTTCAAATTTTCCGTATTGGAGACACAACTCCTCGCCATGGTCCTTGGTGCAGTCATCATAATCACGCTCATCTCCGCCACCTGGCTCGCAAACAAGACCCAACAGAATTTGATTGTCATGGCTGTTTACGTTATACCGTATGATTGACGCTCAGTTCTTGAAGAGAACTCGTTGCTGACAAGATTTAGGTCATTCGTCGGTACGATTGTACTGATGACGGTCAAACTTCACAACAAGGCCACTCAGGTTGGGCTTCTCCTCAGCTACTACATCGTACTCTCCTTCTGGGCCGCACAGACGCTCTCCATGGCGCTTCTTTCTCGCAACGTTGCTGGCCAGACCAAGAAAGCAACCGTCGTGGCCATGAATTTCATCGCTTGGTGCGTTGGGAATGCCATCGGCCCCCAGGTTTTCCTGACGCGAGACGCACCTCGCTACTTCATCGCTTTCTCGACCCATATGGGCTGTTACGTATTGCTCGTCATTGTGATCGCGTTTCTGCGATTTAACTTTATGATCCGCAATAGTAAGAAGGACAAAGTAGCCGCGCAGATAGCCGAGGCGAACGATGACCACCTTGTGCATGCGTTCGACGACTTGACCGACAAGGAGAACCCAACCTTTAGGTATATGTACTAGATGCGCAGGCGAACATTTGGTAGTAGTGAGGTATTGGAAATGATGAAATGAGATTAATCAAGCAATTATGCACATCGTGTAAATGTGAGAGTCCAGCTCAATGATATTGCCATGTTGTGTCGTAACATGGTTGTAAAAAACCCTTTGAAGCGGTTCAAGTCGAAGTTGAATACGACTCGTTTTTATCGACTATCCAGCCTGAGTGGCCTCAGCGTTGTGACTGTGTAGTCAATAAAAGCGAGCTCCTCCGTAGTACGACACTAGCTCTTATCTCTAGTAACGCTAGTTTTGGGCGATTTACAGTGTTGTGGCCCCCGAGCCCAGGAGAGCTGGGGTAGCGTGCGACACGTGACAACGCGAAGACCCTCGGTGCCAGAGTTGCGGACTAACGCCCCGTACACCTTAACTCATGACAGCATGGCGCAAAGCACGCGGCCACCAGAGACAGCGACTATGAGCCGCAGCGGGAATGAAGGGCAAAAGCAGCCACCTCCGGAAACGCAGCAGAGTCTCTGGCTGCGGCGTGCAGTGATAGCCTCTTTTTGGGCTGTCGTCGCCTTTCTAGGTCTACCAGTATGGTGGAAGACAACAGCCATATATCGCGCCGACCTTCCGCTGCAGGACATGTCCGCTTGGGCCAATGCGAAGGTAGAAGCATCCCCGGCCATGCAAGGTGGGCATCTTTCGCTGACGAATGTACAGGTCTGCAGGCCCGTCTTTCCCCTCATCGCTGCAGTAGACGCCCCGCTGCCTCCCCACGAAGCGCACCACCTGCTCCGTACTACACAGCACGTCCTCGACGACCTGAACGACTTTCCTGCCCACCAACTGCGCCTCACGCTTGCTGAATCGCCTGCGCCCGCCAATGCCTCGCAACAGGTCATCGCCGACGGCACCAGCCTAGCAGACCAGGCCGGCGAGGTTGCTCTGTCTGTCCGCTTGATCCCAGTGGAAACAGGCGTCACGCCTCGCTCAAAACTGCAACCATACTCGGCCACTCTCGATGTGTACTATTCGTCCAGCCAGATACCCTCGCCCTCGTCAAGCAGCTCGCCGCTCGCAACCTATCTTGCCCAAGAGTTACATCAGATATTTGCAGAGGAACAAGCACAATTGGCTAATCTGCTCTTTGGAGAAGCTGGAGACCAGGGAGCTCATAGCAGATTGCTGTCCCCGGATGTCGTAAAGCAACTCCAGCGTCATTCAGCACGCGCGTTCAAATACGCACCCACCTACCACCTAACCTTCTCCTTATTCACGCCCACATCGACTCCGTCAGCCTGGGACATCGAAGCCGCCTTGCGCCAGTACATGGCCCCTATCCTGGAATCTTTCTCATCTATTAGCAACTTCACCATTGATACCCAAGTCCAACTCTATGCCAGTTTCTCGCCTTCCATCCGACAACCCGAATACGATGGTAATGCCAAAGCGTGGACCATTTTTAAAGAAGACCTGAGTGGTTTTATCAACGCTGCCGAATGGCCTCTTAGCCCTAGTATCGGGAAAGGTCCCACGATCAACTTTGCTCTGTATGTTCCAGACGAAGCACAGTCTCCATTGCTCGTTCAGGGAAGCAAAGAGAATAGTTGGCTGGTGCCTCAATGGGGCGGCGTTATGATTCTGAATCCTCAGTCTCCTGAAACCACGTCCCCCACCTTAACGAAAGAAGCCCTCGTACCAACCATGCAAGTTTTCTCAACTCAACTGGGCTCCCTTCTTGGCTTGCCCCAAACTCCAGCTTCATTACCTATCCGAATTTCCACATTGACACGTGTTCATGCGGCATCGCTCATATTCTCAGCCTCTTCCACACTAGGCGCTCTTGCGCAGGTTTATCAGAAAATGCCATCCATTCCAGTGCCAGACTCTGTTGCCAAATCCGTTGATCTCTCCTTGGCCCACGTTGGTCAAGCGTGTGACTACTTGCGAGAGGGTCGTTTCCAAGATGCTTTGGAGAACGCGAGGATTGCAGATGGGGAGGCCGAGAAAGCCTTCTTTGAGCGCACAATGGTGGGCCAAGTCTATTTCCCAGACGAGCATAAAGTTGCCGTCTATCTACCTCTTCTCGGTCCAGTAGCTGTTCCTCTTGTCATGGCTGCTCTCAAGGAGTTGAAGACCGGAATTGCTGCTTTGAAGAGACGCTGATAAGGGAAGATAGTGTACATACACATGCTTCTGCGAGACTGGCTGTAGCTGCGCCGGAGCACGCAATATTTACAGTTTCTGGGCGAAAGGCTGTAGTATTGTCGAGTCCTTTTATTCTGTGGCGATCACGATGCGGATGGCGCTTGTAGCAGCAACTCTCTTCCCGTTGTCCCTGTCCTGCTTTGATCTCAGTGCCATCCGTCTAGCTCTGAAAATCGTTTGTTTATACACGGTAAGCACGGCGTTTCGACGGGGGATAAGGGCTATACACGGTGGCGCCGAACTTTGCTTGCTCTGGATACGTCTCGAGCCCTTGCGAGATACAGCGACGTATGAACGCAGATTGCAATGCTCCAAGCAGCCGCCCTCATCAGAGCATGAGATTTGGGACTCTCGTATAGATACGACTCGCATCATAGAATCACAAACACGTTCCATACTCTTCTCGTCATGAGAAAAATGATTACAGATACTACAATATTTTAAGTAATGTACACAAGCTGTGTAGTATTCCTCGGAGAAGACGCGGACGTGTTTGTAAGCATCTCCCTCTGATGGCTGAGTCACTAAACGTGGACGCCATGCGCACGGACATGGATCTCTGAGCTCTGAGAGGAGACTTTGAGAGCAAATCCCGTGACTCCGCGTCACCCAGGTGGCGCATAAAACGCGTGCAATATCCCAATATCATCGTCAATCCTCCAGTGGACACAAAGACCATAAAGCAAAGCGCACACAACCATGCAGGCAAAAACACTACCTCCAGGCCAAGTCACGGCATTCCAATCACGCGTGTATACTCTTCTGCTGCAGGTATGTCAGGCCGCCTTTCGAACAAACAACAGCCTCCTCATCAGTGGCCAGATACCAGAAGGCAAAGTAGCGACGTATGCTGCACTTGCGAAGGCTCTACAAAGCAGTCCTCGAGCCGTCGGCGGGGCGCTACGTAGTAATCCTTTCGCCCCAGAGTAAGTGTGGATATCGAAAGCAATGATCCTATTCCTAAACTAATTCTACTACCATAGGGTGCCCTGCCACAGAGTACTTGCGAGCACAGGCGTGAGATAGACCATGTCACCAAGTGGGAACGAGACTGACACAAACAGTTCATTGGCGGTTTCAAGGGCGACTGGGAAAAAGTACCCAGTGGAGTCAATCAAAACATGAAGAGGGAACTCCTTGCTGCAGAGGGCGTAAAGCTTGATGAGAATGGCTTTTTGACTGACAAGTCGTGTTGGTGGGACGATTTCACAATATAAGACGATGCGGCTGTAGGTGCGGGTGAGTGAGGCCCCGCTTCTTTTCTTCGGGCGCGCCAAGACGTCACTAGAATTATCTTTGGGCCTACTTGTAATTAATGTAAATCTAACACCACCATTTCTTCAACCTTCCACGTGAATTATTCATTCTTCTTTCTATACAAAACAGTACTGCTTCAAAATGCCTCCTAAAAGCAGAGATTTCAAGCCCAAGTCCAAGTCGAAACCTTCAAACCCGCAGTCCGAAATCGACTTCTTGGAAGCAGCGGAGGAATTTGAACAGGCTGGAGTAAGTTTTACTGCGAAAACTCGAACCCTTCCAACAAACGACTGTCGCGGTCTACTTGGGCGTTCCGCCTCGTTCCGCTGGACAAGTGACGACTCATCACATGCTGTGTTACCTCAGGATACACAACGAAATCTGTGTTTGAGTAGAATTTAGCATTTCTCTTCATACCATATATGCCCAACGTATCCCACTTTGATGAACCCACACTAACTTGTCTTCCCACCTCTAGGGTAAATGGCGAGCCGGAGACGCGGCCAAAGCGGCAAGGTTTTTCCAACGAGCAATTCAAGTGTACGACGAGGGGCTAGGGAAATTTCCGCAGAGCTTTGATCTCGCATACAACAAGTACGTTGGTAGTCTTGCAAGTGCCTTGACACGTTCATGGTTACTAAACTTGGCAAAGGGCCCATCTAGAGTATCAAACTTGCGAGGATGAACGCGTCGCGTCTCACCTGGGCAGCAAGACTGCCTTGCTGAATGAAACACTGGCATCTCACCGTGCAGCGTTCGCCTTGAACCGCGAGAACTTGGACATCCAGTTCAACACTGGACAAGTACTCAGCTCACTGGCGGAAGCACTGCTAGAAAGCGAGACTGAGGCCATGGCGAAAGATTTCGCACGCCCTTTGCTTGAAGAAGCTGTCGATCTGTTCACAAACTGCCTTGCTGCACAACAGAGAGAATACGAGCAGATGACTCTGCAGCTTGCGAACCTGCAGACCGAGCAAAGTGGTTTACCTCCGGATGATGCAGACATGAATTTGGAAGCGAATGCAGGGGATAACGTAGAGAAGAACGTAGATGCATCCTCGACGGATTCTCCTGCCGCTGGAGAATGGGCTACAGTTGAGGAGGCGCTTTCACCCGAGGTCATTCTTGAGACTTGCACTGCACAGCTTGGTGCATTGACGACACTTCTCGGCTTGTATGATTCCGTGGATGCATCAAGCCTTGAAAAGCGAGTTCAGTACGCTTTGATCCTTGTCGATGGAGTGATTGGATATTTGTTAACTTACTGTCAATAGGGAAGGTCTTTACACTGTCAACACTAGTATCTCGACTCTAGTCTCGCTAGTGGACAACGCTTCACCGCCGACGGTAGAAGAGGAAGCTGCTGGCCCTACACTATCTATAGCGTCTTCCAGCGCTCAAAAAGAGAATGCCCTAACGCCAAAAGATGATGCTCTCCTGGCTGCCGCCATATTCCAGGTCGCCGTTGCGGAAGCGTCATATCGTAACGGGAACATTACGGCACCGCAATACGCTAGCACGGTATCTTCGCTTTTTATGTCGCTGATGCAGGAGTCGCCTTCTCCAGAACAACGGGTGGCGCAACAATCCGCCTATGCTGACGCGCTCGTGGACGTGGCAGAAGCATCGTCAGCAGTCTCATCCGACGTTGAGACTCAATGGAATGCCCTCTCTCAAGCACAGCAGCTCCTTACACAGCTTTGCGCTCCCCCCAACAACGCCCTTCTCCCCCCATCTCGTCTGGCAGACATATTTGCTGCGCGAGCTGACATAGACCTCACCCGTTTCAAGCTCTCGTTTCTGGACCAAGCCAAACCAGCATGGAGGTCGAGTAGAAACGTGTTAGTTTCCAACGCAGGGGTGTTCTACCGTGGAGCAAAGAGTTACGCCGAAAGAGCGGGAGATACCCAGCATGCAAAGTCCGCCGGCGCAAAGGCGGTTGTAGCGGAGGTATTGAAGCAGATCGCTGTCAAGGGTAACGGCAATGTGGTTGCCGAGGCCAGTTGGAAGGAGCAGCGAGAAGAAGTGAAGCGGGTGCTAGAACAAATGGTAAACGAAAACACTTTGAGCCAAAGCGAAGGGGAACTGGTGCTAGAGATAGTGACGGGGTGAGCGATAACACGCGGCCTAGCTTAACTAAGAGCCTTGGTGTGCACGATCTGGTGACACAGTACGAAGGAGCTCGGTTTTATTGACTAACCAGCCTGAGTGGCTCAGCATTGTGACTGTCATTCGACTCAAATCAGAATATCCGGGAGAGATTCAATGCATAGCATTTTGACGCCTAGGTATGCTATCTTTCTACTATATTGCATATGTGACATACGTTCTGGGACGAACAGCGACAGCAAATTCGCAAGATCGCCTAAAGATCTTGCTCAGCCATATGATAGAGGGGTGAGGGCAAGTCCCTTTAGCGGTCCTCTCGTGAGGAAACTAGTCGCTCGCCAGTCATGTACAAGCACATACAAGATCGTGTGTCACTCTTGCTATTTGACGTAAAACCATGTACTATCCATCTGTATTGGCTAGACGGCAGTAGGCCGATCCCTTCATTGCAACATTACAACCACATTCAACGTATGGTCCGCCCAATCTGCAAGCGCAATGTCGAGCTTCAATGTCTCCCAGTCGCCATCATTCCTGATTACCGCGCGGCCTGTTGACCGCATAGACTCTATGTGATAAGGAAGCGTAGGCTCGTGGTCTGTTGTTTGTGACGATCTCATATCGATGCTTATAGGTTGGTGTCCGCTATTTTTTAATTCTGCTTCTGCCATCGGTGGAGAAAGAACATGACGCGACTTGTCCGTGTCAGGCGTATACTCACGCAACGTGTCTGCTGTGATTGTGCTCGGAGGCGACGCCAAGTCTATCGGTAGGGTCTCAGCGTTTTCTGGATTGCCAGTATGGGTTTGGATAGCAGCGATAGTAAGTCCACTTTTATGTAGAGGGTCCTGCATTTTGTGATCGTGTTGCTTCATCAGACGGCCAATGCGGTTCAAGAGCTCAGGCCAGGATAACTTGAACAGGGGCGTCTTTTCGGTGTTCCGAAACCGAACCGTGCCGATGATGTATTTGTCCTTTTTCAAAAAGATGTTAACGCGTCTTATGGGAGCTGATTGACCAGGATCGTGTGGTAGATCGACATTATCGCCTGATGGGAGCTCGACAACTGACGGGGGAAATGGTAAAGATGACGATGCACCTATACTTGGTGAGTTTGGAGACAGACATGGCTGCGACGGGCTAGGTGCGACGCTGTGGGGGTCATGATCAAGTGAAGCAGTAGACGTTGGAGAATCGTGGCTTTGAAACTTGGCGTGGTCTTGCTGCCTTGTTGCTGGTGGAACTTTATCATCAGTTTCCACGATGCTTTTCTTCTTCCTCGCTCCTTTTTTACGCGACTCGATGGCGTATACGCGTTGTCTCTCGTTGGTCACCATCCTACGAAGAAGAGGTGTGACAAGACCGATGAGCTGGTTGCTGTCTCTGGGCCATACAAGGTCGCTGGATGTGTATGTTTGCTCTTTGCCCAATGCCCCAGCTACCTCCCTAGAGTCTTCCTCAGATTGTTCTATTCTGGTCGCGTTTTCGCCAAAGAAACGCTCTCCGACACCGTCATTCAAGAAATCTCGCACACAGTTGAACAATCGCAGTTTCGTCATTTCCGTATCTCCTTTCCCTCTGTTGCCAACACAACCTTGCCGCTCGGGGTATGCAGGATCAAGCATGTACAGTTTGGCCTGGGATTGGAGATGCAGGAAGCTTTCTGGCGATAGCTGTAATGACATGAAAAGCTCCGACATTGGCAAGCGTGTGTATTTGCGAGAAGTTCTCTCCGAAGATCGTCGAAACAGGGCTGCAGCCGAGTGGACTCCCGTTGCATTTGCAGCGTACAGAGCCGCATTTTCTGCTTTGCCTTTATGGTCTGAACCAGGATCGAGCATACTGGCGCTTGCAATATCCTCTGCTGACCCAATTGTAGCCCGAGCGCGTTTGAATCCCGGTACTGCACCATCTCCACTTATCTCCGGAGACATTGACGTCCTCTTCCTCTTTCCCTTGGGTGTACTCATGACGTGAACAGTATTGGATCGTGCCGGTCCCGGCGCTTCTCCAGCGGCGGTGGTTGCAGCTTCCAGCAACCCTACAAAGTTACGAGTCTCTTGTAGAGCGCTGGCAGCTATCTCGAATGACTGACAGGAAGTGTACAGAACGTCATCTTTCGTCGAGACGGCTCCGCAGGGGATATAGTCGTCGACTTCTGGTGCCAACGCGACGTTTGCGGGGGTGAAGTGGCCTCCGAGTGCGTTTGCTGCCATATCATCAAACACAGCGGCTTAGTGAGCTTTGCTATTAACCTCACGGCTCTCTCCTAGCGAAAGGATGTCAGCATACTGATCTTGCAATGTGCCGGCATCCACTGTGAAGGCGGCGTCCGTCAAGACTTACTTCTCACTGCGCCGTCGAAGGAGCTTATCAGAGATTGTTGATGCCGCATAACGCTTGCGACTGAAGCGAAGAGCGGTGAGGCGTGCCATTGATCGAGTGTTTGCTGGAGTCAAAAACTTGCGGGACGCTGCTTGTTCATTGCTTGCTTCGGAACAACAGCTTGTGTTGTGCCGGCCGGGTTTGCATGCGCGCGGCCTGCTGGCTATATGATTGGTGCTTCGACCTCTCCTCCGGAACATCACCACATACATAGGCGTGCATTCCTTATTATGTAAGCCACCGTCAATGAGGATGCTGCAGAAATATTACTATGGCGTATGTTTGGACTAGTATGCAAGTTATATGCCCCACAATATTGAAGATCGGCCTACAAAGGAGCTCATTTTTATTAACTATTCGGTATTAATGCGAGGATAGTCCGATCTTTTGCCCCAACCACTGTGGACCATCGTTCGAGCTTCCATGATTAGAACGTTTGTACGAATAACAAAGTGCTCGGCAATCGACCTTGAACTTGTGTGCTCCTCTTGTAGTTCCCCAACCGTCAGTGGTTGACAGCTTTCCTTGTCATCGAAGAGCCTAGCGATGCAAAAAGCATCGACGTTCAAAACCCGTCACCTTCGTGCCACTCCCTCCCTGCCTCGTTTGCCCTATTCCTCGGATCCTTCCCCCTCTCCCACGCCTGTTGCTTCAACTGGTCAACAATGGTCCGAAGCCTCTGTATCTCCCTTTCCAACGCCGCATCCTTTCCAGGTTCAGGCTGCTCCATGCGCTCAGCCTCCTCGAACTTCCCCTCGGCCTTCGCTTCCTGTATGGCCTTTCCCTTCTCCTTCCAATCATGTAGATCATGCTCGCGATCCTCCAGCTCATGCTTCACCCTGAGGAAATCTTCAAATTCGTGCTCGCCTCCAAAGCAACTGCCGTACTGATCGCAGAAGCAAACATGCTCTTTGGGACAATACACATTGCTCCCTGTAAAGACAAACTGCCAGACGTACTCCCATATGCGGCCGGACATGGAGTCTGCCAGCTTTGTCGAAAACAACCAATTGCGATACCAGAGATATTGGGCGTACGGCTTGGCCTGGATGCGCTCGCGGGAGAGGGCAAACTGGGCGCAGCAGGGTTGTGCAAGCACAGAGGGTATAGGGTCGAGGGGAAACAGCTCGCTCCACGACTTGGCTAGCAGGACCTCTTCCTGCTTGAAAACGTTCTTCTCCGTCTCTCCGGGATGCATCCAGTCGGGGCAACCGGGATACCAGTTGCATCGCATGTTGACGAAGCCTTCTCTCCACACACGAGGCCGGCTTAGTTTCTTCACCATGTCTGCAGCGTTGTGCCCGAGCATGTCGTCATTGTGCCAAGTGTACTGGTGTGCATGCATGAATATGGAGACGTCAGGCAGGTTGTCGTAGTTGTCGATGATCCACGACAGATAGACCATGACCTCATGTCCTTTGTTCTTGGGAGGGTGCAGCGGTGCAGCGGGGTCGTCGGCGACATAGATGGCCTTCTCCTGGCCTGCGAGCTCCTTCTCCATCCAGCGCACATCCTCGCGCTTTGTCTTAGCAATCACCAAGACTGAGGTGTAGTTGTGGTCCGCTGGCAGCGGCGAGCCGGCCTTGAAGTGAGGCTTTGGATTCCAGTTGACAAAGTCTGGATCGGTTTGCTCTGTGCCGACATGGTCACTTAGATGTAGGTGCAGGTGCTGGGGCAAGTTCTGCCACGACTCGCGCGCGGTACGGCTGGAGTATATGAAGAGACAGAAGAGGATAACGGCGAGGACGAGGAATGGGATGAGCTTCTGCTGCGTCATGATACGCGAGCTGCGAAGGAGCGCGTCACTGGCCCGGGGGTTTGTGTGGGGTTTTCTGCGAGCGTCGGTTGTCTGGACGTCTTTCGTGTGCAGTTCACCTCGGCGTCGACAATCGTCGCAGCATGTGTGCGGACACAGCCGCGAAAGCAATATACGTAACAAGAAGATGGCGTGAAAGTGAGACGCGCCAGGGAGCACAATGGCCGCTCTGTGCGAACCTAGAGATCGCATCCCTTCCGCAGCGTCGCACTCCGCCGCGCAAGCCTGAGGCCGAGCGTCGTCAACGTCGTTCACCCGCCCTCAGAGCTAACGCGTTACGCAGTAGTCCTACCGCTACCCGTCCTAGCTCTTGAAACTGACTGTTCTGCCTTTACAAAAGCATAACCCTGCGTCGTACACGGCGGTTGCACGGTGAATGTTTAGCAAGATTCATGTCACACCGTTCGGGAAGTTACCGTTGTGCACGAATATGCGTGAGATCAATCTACGGAATATTCGAATTCTATTCACAATGTCCTAGGAGACACTACAACAAGAACCGAACCGCCGCAGCTATCGGCGAATCACTCTTCTACGGCTACGACATCACTCTATCGGGCAGCGTTCGGCGCAAGGCTTGGTCATCTGAGCCCACATCGAGCGCCGAGCGAATGACACTGCGACATGCCTACCTTTGATGCATGGCGCTGTTGCGCTTGAAGTCTAGTGCTACAGGCAAGGGTTCGTAAATAAAGAAGGTGCAAACATCCCTCGTCGTCCCTTGTTATCCCTCGTCGCAAATATTGTGGTGCAGGTGGCATGTCAGCTTACGCGGAATGCTCTCGCCTTGTGACTGGAAGACATGCCGAGAGGGACCTGATTAGAATAGAAAGAAACGGCAACGCACCTCTATGTACCGGCAGCATCAGGCCGAGGCTGCCATGCAAAAAACACGAAGCCTACACTCGGAGGGCACAGTCTTGTGTATTGTCGGCCTATGCATGATGGCAACACAACATACTCAAACTATTGACCTGGCACTGTGAATGAGTTTGGGTATACATGCTGGCTCCGGCAGCTTGAGAGGCGATGTTGGTGACTGATACGAGGAGGACTGGGCCGAGGATCGTCGGTTGTTTTAGGGAGGAGGAATGGACCATCACTTGCGTTTGAGATTCAGGTGATGTATTAAGCAAAGGCGCAAGATGCTGGCGCATTTACAGGTGTAATGTAACAGATATAGCGGAGGTTGATTGGTAGCGCACTCATTGATGAGTGCAGGCGACAATAGTTGGTGCTGGCGCGACCGCTGTCAGGGTAGGGCCAGGTATGATATTGATGTATTTAGACAATGCTGTGGGCGCGGGATGTGGTGACGACTGATAGTTTTGACGTCCTGGACGCATCGAATGGGGAACATATAGAAGTACAATTTGGTGTCGACGAAGATGAAGACGCATTGCGCACCCAAGGCCAAGTCTGTGGCGTTGGAAACCTTTACCGAAGAGTTGATACCGTTTCTCCTCAAGGAAATCCACCGAGTGCCGAGAACCGTGATAAGATGCTGAGGCTACAAGATGGCAAACTATCGAGTATGCTACTTGCGCCGTGAACCATATTGAAGAACTTTTGTCGACCAAATCCCTGAACTGTAACGTAAAGCCGTATTAAACCGAGCCGCAAGAAGTGTATAGGAGTACATGAGAGAAGAATCTAGGGTGGTCGCCCAGACTGGGATGTGCTCAGCATCTCAGAACCGTTTCAGTTCTGGTACCGTCAGCGGGCGTCTAGCGGGAGTACCGTTGATCATCACCACGATCCTCGTACGGTCGGCCTCCGCCATACGCCTCCTGGCGAGGAGGAGGAGCATCTCCGTAGCTGCCAGACCCACCCGCTGCCGGGGGCGGAGGGCGCTCATTGTAATAGCCTCCACCTCCACCACCACGACGCTCCTCGCGACCATAGCGGTCGTCGCGGGAGGCATAACGGTCGACACCACGCGAGCCGTAATCATCCCGGTCACGGCGATAAGGTCGATCTTCGTAGCGAGATCCTCGGTAACCATAGCCGTAATCGTCACGGCGGCCGCCTCCACCTCCGCCATAGTAGCCTCCGCCACGGCGGTCATCGTAGCGGTCGCCGTAGCGAGGAGGGCCTCCGCGTCCTCCACGACCACCGAACTCTGATGGATGTTAGCTGTCGCATTCATGTGTTATATCCGATGCACTTACCACGCTTGGGAGGACCATAGTATTTGCCGGGGGTTGGGGTGCGCGGACGGGCGCGACGGGCCTTCTCGATGCTCAGCGTCCTGCCCTGGTGGACTTCGCCCTGGAGGCCCTCCTTGGCGGCGTCGGCCTGTTCAGAGGTAACCATCTTAACGAAGCCAAAGCCGCGCGACTCCTTGGTGTGAGGATCACGCATGATGTTGCATTTTTCGACTTCGCCGTATTTCTCGAATAGACGGCTGACCTCCTCTTCCGTTAGGCTCGGGTGGATGCCGGTCACGAAGAGGTTGGAGCCAGGGTTACGGCTGTTGTCGTCTTCGTCGCGGGCGTCTGGGGGCGGGCCACTGTGTGCTGTTAGTACTGCGACGGCGAGGCTGCAAGGGCAAACATACCGGCTGCCTCGGTGGACGGGCGAGGCGCTGCGGACGCGCGAATCGTCCAGGTCGCGACGGTCGGCGCGCGGAGACCTGCTACGCTCGCGATCATAGCCACGAGGCTCATCTGCGCGTCATGTCAGTAAGGTCGCGGCGGGTGGCAGGCGCGGCGCTGGAGCGGGACAGACCATCGTAGCCGCGTTGCTCGGACTCGTACTCCATCGAAGCCATGTTGGTGGATGGCGGGTGGTTGAAGAGTGATGTTTGTCGCTTGGGTAGCGGGTGGAATTTTTGGTGATGGATCGACGCTACGCAAGGGGTACCCCAAGTCTGCGCTAGGCTGCCGCAAAGGGGAGAGGACGCGGTAGCTAAGAGTTGGCGGGTGAGAGACGAGTGGAGAACAGGACGCGGCAGGCGAGCGCGGTGATATTTATGGGCTGCGGGCCGGGGAACGGGCAGCGTTGGTGAGGGAACAAAGATGGAAGCCACGCGAGCTGAAGTGAGGCAGCAGCAGGGGTCACGGGGTCGACCGTGTCAGCGCGTCGTGCGCCTTCTGCCGCCCACGCCCGTCTCACCACTGCCCGTCTGCGGCCCTCCAGCCCTGTATGCGGAATCTGTACTGGCTGCCGGTTCGAGCACGCGACGTTGCTGCTGCTGCACGTTGAGGACACGGTTGAATTGTACATAAACATATTGCCACCCACGCTAACGAAACACCGCCAAACCGACACAAAACCCCCGGGAACAAAGAGAAACAAAACTATCGTATACACGTGACAATGTACAAACCCGGCGTAACATCGTGAGCGTGACAAGCAAAAAGGTCACGCTTTCTGCGGAGCTGCCGTCTCCGCCATCATGGCTTCGGAGCCTGCCAGCCCGTTCAGCTCCTCGTCGTCCAGCTCACTCAGCTCCTCGCTCATCTCTCGCACCACTTCTCTCCCAGGCCAACGCTCTTCGTACACCGTCGTCCCTTCAGGATCGAACTCTTTCATGTACCACGGTATGCCACCATGATGGATTGGTCCAAGCAAGTCTTGATCCGATCCTGGGGGCGTTGGCGGTGCCGCGCTCGCATGCTTTGCTTGAACCCCATCCACATCCATAGCATCAACGTCTATTGCTACCGACACCGTGCCATGGTCGAGTTGCGGAGCCATGGCAACCTCGTCCGTAGCCTCGTCCGCAGCATCGTCCCTTGTAGATCGATGGACTTCCTGTGAAAGTTCTTCAGGCGTTGGTGTATGGAGCATGGGCTCGTCGCCTTTGGCTACACCACCATCTGCGGCCGTGTTTGCTCGACTTGTTGGTCTGGCCTGTTCGGTTTGGACAACGGCACCAGAGGCTCCGTCTTCACTGCTGCCGTGCACACCATCAGCGTCAGCGGAACTAGGTTGTTGTGGACGTAATTTTTGGTCAAGCAGTGCCTCGAGGTTGGGCACATCTCTTTCGAATGGTCTGCCGGCCAAGTCAGATTCTTTGTGCAGTGCGTCGTCGAACAGAGGTTGGATCCATTTGCAGATACGCTTAGCCGATTTTTTCTTTTCTTTTTGTTCAGCAGTCAGAAGACTGTGGACAGTGTCGCTAGGCTGGTTCTCAGTGCCACTAATGTTCGTAATCGTTGTGAGGCCAATTGCAGAACTGAAAACGGCTGCCATGTCCTCCATGAAGGTTTGTACAGAAGTGTAGAACTTCTCCGCAAGCTTATTTTGCAGCTCCAATAGCCCTTCTTTAAAAGTGTCTTTGTTATCATACCTGCCATGAACTGTTAGAGACCATTTCAAAGCTAGCGACCACCACCACTTACATTGCAGCTCGCTCAAGGATCGGTTCTAGTAGCGGCGACACCGGGAAGTAAATAGCATCGAGCATGCTCCTTAGCACCATGACTTGTTTGAGCCTCTCAGCTTCGCGTTGTTTGATCGTTTCACACAAAATGAGGATCGATGCCATGTCATCTTCAAGACGCTCTGCAAACTGAATACGGCGTTGAAGTCTAGGGCGACCGACGGCGCCCATTCCCGCAAAGTTACGGCGGGTGATCTCCATCGATGAGAATGCATCTAATTGAAGTTGAAGGCGCTTGATCAGTGCCGCACCGCGTCGAGCCTCTCGCTTTAACGTCCAGTATTTGCAAGCTTCCTGGACAAATTCCTTGCGCTTACGAATGTTGAACCTGATGAGTGAGTTTTCCACGTTGTGATATACAGCGTGGGGTACGACTGGAGCTCCAGATGGAAGTCGCCAAGATTTTGTTGTTGATCCTGCACGTCTACGCCGATTGCCTGAAGCGTCCTCTTCGTCTGGGCCTTCCACAGACGGAACGGGATGGGTTGAACCGATTGATAAAGCATAAGCCTGGCTGTCGCCCCATTGAACGTGACGCATCGTTTGCTGATAGAAGAACATGGCTTCAGCTAGAGCAGTTTCCACATCGTTCTCGCGTCGCCAGTCGCTAGGTGAATGTCTGTCGCAATAAGCCTTTAGAACGCTAGCATCAAGTGGATTTTGAGACGACGAGAGTTTCATTTTCAAGCACAATCGAGCCTTGCGCGCGCATGTCACGTGGAATGCCTCGAAACAGGACTTGTGGCCGCATTGGATACATGCACCCATCTTTTGCCTGCAAATGTAGCAAGTCTAAAAGCACAATCAGCGAAGTCGGCGCATATCGGTACGGAATTCTTACCAGCTTCCAGCGCGTTTTCGGCACCTTTTCAACGTCTTGCACCGGCTCCTGAAAGGTCGTGTTCGCTAGCGATACTTCAGGAATCCACATGGCACAGAGAAGATGCGCCCATTTCATGGCAGTGGTCTGCTTGAAAGCACCATCTATGTTCGGACAGAAAATGCAACCCTAGGATTGTAAGTAAAATCTGGCATGTATAGGTTAAATACAACTCGTACTGGCTGTTCACTTATGGGAGTGCCACGCCCCACTAGCTGGCATCGTCGGCATAGCCACTGTCCCTCCGGGATGAAGGGCACGCCATAGCACTCTTGATGCACCGCCAAATCGCAACCGTCGCAGAAAACTATAGCATTGGTGTTCTCGCAATCGCCATCATCACAAACGGCGCACTTCGTATCCTGCTCGTCGCCTTGTCCTGTGGGCTCTCCGTTTACTGCAGCCGCTGAGCTCGATCGCGGGCGATGCGTTTGTGGAGGCTTTGGGTTCGGTTTAGGTATACCTGTATCCACTTTAGTGCGTGTGCCGCGCAGAAGAGATGCGAAATCTTACGCTTTTCCAGAGCATGCCACTCTTTCTCAATTTGTGTTATGGTAACCTCGAATATTGCGGGCTTGATGGCCTCCACACCCTCTTCCCGCCTTTGTGCATTAACAGTCTCCAGCCAGCGATCGTCCTGTTCGTCCATGTCATATTCTACCCGGCCAGCTGCAACCGCAGTCGAACCATCGCCTTCCGACTGTAATGTCAAATCCAAGTCCTCTTCGATCGAACCCTCGGGCACCCGAATCAGAGCCTTCTCCGGTTTCGCGAAAATTTCGCTCTCTTGATATCCAATACTCGCCATTGTCCGGTCGACATAGTTGACCTTGACGCCTTCGCTTTCTTCGTATGCCTTGAAAGTTTCCACCTGGCGGGTAGAAGGCTTGGGTAAGTTGAGTTTTTCCTTTGGGTTCATGGTGGGCAAAGGAACGATGCGCGGTCGCGGGGGGGAGCCTAGTCCGCTCAGCATTGAATCCACCTTGCGAGGCGGCCGCCCCGGGCCCCGTTTCTTGGGAGTCAATTGAACGCTATTGATAACGAGGATGTCTTGAGGAGCTTGCTGCGCGCGGACGCCCTCCAAG
This sequence comes from Paracamarosporium sp. OC-R06-R3, assembly GCA_019828545.1. Taxonomy (NCBI): domain Eukaryota; kingdom Fungi; phylum Ascomycota; class Dothideomycetes; order Pleosporales; family Didymosphaeriaceae; genus Paracamarosporium; species Paracamarosporium sp. OC-R06-R3. Next base: position 21,621 of record JACVRA010000286.1, on the reverse strand, counting down.
TGCGCGGACACACCGCTGTCGATGGCGAACTGGCTAGTAGAGCCACTGTTCACGGGTGTGTTGGGTGCAGAAACTGGGGGACTTGTGCCGTCGACCTGATCGGCACTGAATATGGGCAGCTCGAGGTCGATGTCCAAAGTCTGGTGGAATTCCTCCCACCCGCGCTCCTCGCGCGGCTTGTACCCATCGTTCTGCGCCACGGCGGCGGCTACTGCAGCGGCCGAGCTGGATCGCGGCCCAGCTGGCGGCCTTTCGCGTCGAGGGCGAGAATATGATGGTGAGGTCGCGGGGAGGGGCAAGCCTTGTCGTTCAGCGTTCATGCGGCCGATGCGGCCACGGGGTCCAGTGTATGCGTAGCCGCCGGGTCCTGTGCCGCCCACTGGTGTCTCGACGCCGTCTTCGTCGACGTATCTGCCGCCGCCGCCAGGCCCACCGGGGACGTATCTGCGTTTCTTGAGCGGAGGCGCCGATTCGGTGATGGTTCGCTTGGGCGGTCGCCCAGAGCGTGGTTTGGGAGTGCCGGGCAGCGGCGCCATTGGAAGAATGTGGGTCCCAGCTCCAGGTGAACAAAGGGCGCGCTCCTGGGGGACGGGGGGCTCAACGCGTAGATGCGGTGGATGGAGGGGAGAAGCAGCCGTGACGCGTAGATGCGGTGCGGCGCAGTAGCGGCGCGTTCATCAGCCGGACGGCGGGAGCGGCGACGGGCGTGTGAATGCGTTGCGATGGTAGTCCACAGCGCCTCCTGCGGCGAGTAGTGAGGTTCACTCTACGCTAGTCCACAAGAGGCTACGCCCGCCGCCAATGCGAACCACAGGGCGGAGGGGTGCAGAAAGCTTGTCCGTGAATCGTGAACGTCTAGCCAGTTTGTTTGTCTCTTCAGGGAAACTCGCGCTTCAACATTACGCTGTGAGAGGAGAGGACTTGGGTAAACGGTCCCTACATATCGACATCGCTGGGCTTGGAAAGTGGAAAGTGAGGCGGCGATCTTGCAAGCCTTCTTATGCTATACGAGCGATTTGAGGCTTGCAAAGGATCCGTGGGGTCTGTGACATAAGTTAGAACCTGAATGACACCGAGTTGTGATCTACCACTACCTAGTGATGAAGACTGCGGTACGGCACCGCATGTGCGTCGACGACAACGACGACGACCACCTACGACGAACATTGTTGCTCAACCATTAGCTGGGATTCTGCTTGCTCTTCAACATTTGACAGGCTGGACATGCGACATAATCATAGCTGTGTAGTTCCGTCACAGTGGCATAGTCTAGGGCAGGAATGATCGAGAATGCTGCAAAACTCAGCTGTAATGCCCAAGTAGAATATTTAGATATTTTTACAGCTCCCAAACCTGCAAAGTTATACAAGGTGCCACTGTATCACAAATACTACAATCACATCTTGAATTACAACCGTGCAATTCCTAAAACACCGTCCGCCCGCTGCGATGCGCCAATACCAAATAACTCTGTATCGATACCTGCGCTAGTCAAACTAATATACACCGCTATAATTGTACATAACAACAAAACCGCTTCACTTAGAGATCACGCCAAAATACCATACCATACCTTTAAAGGGCAGCAAGAGCTGCCCTGAGCGTGTCCAACGCTCTATCTCCTACGCCCTGAATACCCTCCCGCATAACCCAAGCAATGTCGCTTTGCAACCCCAGGGGGAGATACACGCCACCTTCCTCTTTCTTGATTTCCATACGTTCTCCCAGCCGCGAGGTGTGTTCCCACTCCTTCGCCGCAACTTCTGCATTCTCGACCACTTTACTAGGAATTCCGCACATAGCTGCACAATGCATACCAAAGCTTCCTTCAGCGACGCCGTCCTCCAGTTTATACAGGAACGTAATGGATCGTGAAGCATCGTCCACGTGTATACGCATCCTCTTGTTCAATACCTCTGGGTGTGACTCGAACTCCTTAGCTAAAGAGCGATAGTGTGTAGCGAAGAAACCGACGCATCCAACGCGAGTGCTGATGTCGTGAAGAACAGCTTGCGCGACTGCTACACCGTCATATGACGAGGTGCCACGGCCAAGCTCATCCAATATGACCAACGAACGTGGTGTGGCCTCGGCGAGAATCTTTTGTGTTTCGGACAATTCGACGAAGAAGGTCGATTGAGAAGCGAATATGTTATCGTTGGCGCCCAGACGAGACATGATACGATCAATGGGAGTCAGTGTGGCAGATGTACAAGGCAAATAGCAGCCCACTTGTGCCATGATAACGGCAATACATGTCATACGAAGAATGGTCGACTTGCCGGCGGCATTGGCACCGGTGAGGAGGCTGATGCTGGGAGAATCACCACCAAGCTTGATATCGTTGGGAATAAAATCGTCGACGCTGGTCAACATGCAAGGATGCCGTAGTTCATTGAACTCCAGAACAGTGCGCTTTGCCTCTGAGAAAACGGGTCGGGAACTTGGTTCTCCCAGTGAAGCCGATGCTTTTGCGAGGCTAATAAGGCAATCTAGCTGCGCAACAACTTTGATCGCAGCTAACCAAGTTGCGTAATCTTCGTCAAACCGGGCATAGAAGCGACCAGCCACGTCTCGAACGATCTGACCGTGAGTCTCTTGCGCTTCCTGAAGCGCTCGAACGAGTTTGCGCAGTTCAGGCGAGTAGTACCGTGTCACTTTAGCGGTCGCGGACATCTGATCCCACGTATGAGGAACCTTCACCTTCTTGGGCACCTCGAATTGGTATATCTCTTTCCCAACGTCATTGAAGCAGATTGCAGAACAGCCTAGATCGGTCCGCACTTTCTTTAACAACCGATTCAAATTCGCCTCACAGGTGCTGAGTTCTTCTTGACTATTGTCAAAGTCTTCCTCAATGCCTGGTGCAGGAACAAGCACGCCGTCTGACTTAACGACATGGCGATCAAAGGCAGTTTTCCAGCCTTCCAAGGCGCCAGAGAGATCTGGCATAGAAGAGACAAGTTGCTGAATGACGCTGTCACCTTCGCTAAACTGCTTGAGCAGTTCCGTAGTATACTCGATTTGCTCGAACCCTTCGAGAACATTCAAGAAGTCTTGAGCTCTGCAGCGTTTCGCATGTATTCTTGAGATCAACCGTTCCAGATCCGGCAATCTACCCAGCGAGGCCGTAAAGCTTTCCGTAACATCAGGATTCGAGTTCAATGCATCAACAGCGTCAAGCCGAGCGTTGATTTTCTTTGCATCTGCCAGAGGATGACAGACCCATTGCTTCAGAAGTCGCTTGCCGAAAGGAGTGATACATCTGTTCAAGATTGCAAAGAGCGTGCCCTCCGCAGAGCCATCATGGTTGTTCGCGAAGATTTCGAGATTGATCAGACTTTGACCATCGAGTACTAAACTAGTGGCTTTGCGGATTGGGTCATACCATGCAAAGTTACCTAGAGTGACCAACTCGCGTTCGATCTTCAGTATACGAAGATATTGCAGCAATGCACCGAAGGCTGACATTGTCAAATTGTGGTTGCGAGCTTCGCGAAGAACCGGGGGCCATGCTTCGATGTCGTCTTCTTTGGCGGATTCAAAATACTCTGAGACTTCAATCTCGCGCATGGTGGTATCGGCTGACCAGAACTCCTTGCCAGGTTTGAGGTAGTTCCAGAGTGTGGATGGCGAAGTATTGTTCTTCAAGATTCGTAGGGCTTTCGCAGAAATGCATGACTTTTCAATCAGCAGTTCCTTCGGTCGCATTTGCGCAATTAGTGTTTCAAACTTGGTCATGTCGATGTCGTCCGTGAACTCGCAAAGCTGGAACTGAGCTGTAGAGGTGTCCACGAAAGCAACTCCGAATGTAGGCAAATTGTCGCGATCGGTCTCTTTAACAGCCATGCAATAAGTGGACATGTCGTCTGTGAGCATCCCGGTGTCTACAAGAGTACCCAAGGTGAGCACCCCAGCCAGTTCGCGTCGGATGACTTTTTCCTCCTTCTTCTTTGCCGTCTTCTTGTCACCTCTCTCCCGCATTTCTTTTGCAAGAGCAGATTCCATCTGATCTACTCGTGCCACTCTATATCCTTTGGCGACAAATTGGTTGGCCCATAGATCTAGCGAGGCCTCGGGGACGCCGACCATACACATGTTGACACGATCGGTCAGCTTCAAGTCGAATAATTGATGGCCGATAACGGCATCTTTTTCATACAACTCATAGAATTTTCCCTTTTTGAAAAACACAATCGAATCCCAGAACTTGTGTTTGATCTCCCAATACTGCTTCTCAAAAGGAGAGAAGCCAGCCCACGCGTTCGGTGGAACATAGAGAGTTCTTGGGTCATATTCCGGGTGGCTCGGAGGCCTCCGATCCGCATCGAGTATATTCGTGAGCCATATGTGCCGCTTCTCAGGCGCGGATGTTGAGGGTTTGGTTTTCCCTTTCTTCGCAACTGTTTTGGACGTCTGTATAGCTGAACGAGGGTTCAATGGCTCGAGGTTATCCGGGTCGTATGTCCATTGTTGCGCAGTGGAGGAGACAGCCATAGTAAAGTCATTGTCTTCGTCACTATCGTCGCTTTTTATAGGTGCAGGCGGTGAAGATGGCACTGCTGCCTTTGTGCCCGGCTTCGATGATCGCTGACGCTTGCGTTTGTGTGAGATGGCTTCGTCTTCAGAATCGTCCGGTACGATGAAGTCGTCAATGTCTGCCCTAGCGTTAAAGAGTGATAGGAATTCATTGACCAGGAAACACTCACCTTCCTCGACTAAAGCTCGCTGGGTAGCTTCATCCAGCTCAAACTCGTCATCTGAATCATCGTCTACAACCACCCTTCTACGTTTTGTAGGTCTTGCCGTCCGCGCACCATTATCGATAGGTTTGAACACCTCATCTTCCTCTTCATCTGATTCGGCATAATTGACGGCTTTCCGGGCCTGAACAATCCTGGTAAGCATTGCATCTAAGTCTCGGTGAGATCTACATACCTTTCTGGGTGGGCTGCTGAGCGCGATGCCTGAAATTTCTGGCAAGGCACGGTCAGCTTCGGAATCTGAAGGTGCCGTAGATCCATGCACACCGTTCTCTTTGTTCTTTCCCTGGCTGGTTCCTCGCTCTTGCCGGATGGGACTCGAGGGTTGAGCAGGATCGCTGCTTGGCTGGGGCGTCTGCACTGGGATACATGCCGAGGAGGAGGGAGTTGGCGTGGATGTTGCCTTTGCTGATGTAGTATCCGATGGCTTAGGAGTTGGCGAATTGGTGGACTGTTTCTGGAAGAAGCCCAGGATGGACTTTTGATTTTTGGTTGAACGTGGACCAGATGCTGGTTGTTTCTTCTGAGAGGAAGCTCTTGGAGTCGACATTTCGTTTCCTTCTATTCCTCGGACCATGGTGGTGGTTCGAGAAATATGTTAAGTGTGTAGGAGGTAAGGAGCACAATTAGGAACACGCTACGCGTAGCGCGAACATGTCGCGTCGATACTGGCCCAAGCGCAAGCACTTCGCGTCTGTCACGTGTTTGAAAGGTCCACACGAGCCCGCGTCTGGCTCCGGCACAGCATTTGGCGAACCTCGGCATTCTCACCGCGCGGCTCACGGAGGAGTGGAGACGGCTGGGAGGAGCTCCCCCACACTATTTCAACCGTCGGGAGCGTGAACGTATCGGGAAGTCGGAATGGTTCCGAGCTACGTGGAGGGGCAAGCCTTCGTCTAAAGTTGATTGCAGGTGGTTATATAGCACGGCAGAATTATCGTACGCATTTTCTACACAAAATCGCGCATCCACCCAGCTGCCGACCGCTCTTCGCTGCCCTGCATCACCAGTTCGTCGCAATGGCACCAGATCTCTCGCAGAACCGCGCCCTCAAGATCGTTAGCCACGCGGCGAAGAACAAGTATGCCGTCCCCGCCATCTGCTGCTACAATATCGAGTCTATAATCGCGAGCGTCAAAGCTGCCGAAGCGAAGAAATCGCCCTTGCTCATCCAACTCTTCCCATGGGCAATCCACTTCGCAGGCGGCATCCTGGTCCACGCTGCAAAAGAAGCCGCGGACAACGCCAAAGTACCGGTAAGTGTGCATATGGACCACGCACAGACGCCCGAAATTGTCAAGAAGGCGGCCGATCTCGGCGGTTTCGACGGCATCATGGTCGATATGTCGCACTACGAGAAAGAGGAGAATTTCCGCTTGACCAAGGAGCTGGTTAGATACTGTAACGAACGGGGTATAATTACCGAGGCGGAACCAGGCAGGATTGACGGAGGGGAAGATGGTGTCGGCGATGTGTCGGCGTTGGGTCTCGAGGCCATCCTCACGACTCCCGAGCAAGCCGAAGATTTTGTCTCGCTGGGCATCAACTGGCTCGCCCCTGCATTTGGAAACGTACATGGTAACTATGGACCAAAGGGCCCACAGCTAGACTATGCGAGATTGAAGAACGTCCATGCACAGGTTGGGGACAGAGTGGACCTCGTACTGCACGGTGCGGGTACAGAGTGGTTCAGTAATGAGGAAATGCTGCAGAGCGTGATCAAATGTGGAGTTGCCAAGATCAACTTGAACGATGCCGTCAACAACGACTTCACAAGGATAATGTCCGAGAAGGCGTCAAGCACACCATTGACAACGCTGCTAGAAGAGGCAACATCCGAGATGCAGAAGTCTGTTGAAAAGCACATGGATTACATGGGTTCGAGTGGGCAAGCGTGGTAGCATCTGTGCTAGTCGGGATACATGGCAAAGGATTGGAGGCAATGTTCATAGAGAGGAAATCGACCACACTTACCAACGACACGAACGTGGCATTCAGCGATGAATGCATGGCAAGCTAAGGGTCTAGGACCATTTGATGCCATTTCCCCTCCGCACAACTGTGTACTGTGGCTGCTGTGTCTTGCTTCGCAATGGAATTCATCATTTTGCGGAAGTGCTGTTGAGGGGGGAAGAGTCGCTCAGTATGGGCCAGCTGACCTGCATGACACAATGTCTGCTTGTGTAATGTAAAGCGCACGCACAATCTTGCTCTAGCCATTTACGCGCCTAACTCCGTCTCGCATAAAATGAAAATATTGGTGACACCTACCGCTACGGACTTGCGGCATCTATCGTATGTTCTGGTGGGGATAGTCACCAGCGCACCACGACTTTCCGGCAGGATCGCGAACTTTCAAGAGAGCCCTCAGATTCAAGCCAATGGGTGTCCAAGCAACGTACGCCAACAAGTAACCATGTCACTGTGGTTATTCGCTGGCAACATTTGATTGTAGCAAAATTAGACCGTAGCACGGGTAGCCGTGGGCTGTAGCACGATCACGATGGAGATTTGCGGCATGCAGATCGGCACAAAGGCAACAGTACGTGTCGTGGTATGATTGATTTCATGCTCCATGCTGGGAACATCAATGTGCACCGTAGTCTTGCAATCCCGGCTGGATCAGGCACCAATCATTGTCTCTCCATCGTCCCAAAGATCCACTTTTACGCTCTAGTTTGTTACGTTGGTTCAAGTCCTGCATATTGCCTCAGGGATTATCAGAAGCCATTGAATCTGCACGCTATACCAGGTTTCACAATGTTGTCGACATAGACTAGGTCGTGCGGCATGGAGTCTAGTCGTCATGAAAAGTGCAGTAATTCTGAATATAGTTCTTCCTTGTTAAGTCATATGCGATTGTCTCTTTGCTATCGGATTCAATTAATGTGACAGACGCATTACAGAAAGTGTCATTCGCTGCATCACCCCACTATAAAGCCATTCAGTCAAGGTTGTACAGTGAATTATCATCTTCCATCTGCGCGTCTTCGTAGCCGGAGTTATTCATATGGACGTTCATTGTCTCGACCAAGAACAATAACTTCTGCGGGTTAGGAAGCTCCTCCTCGGCTGTCAGATACTCTTCAAGAGACCTCCTCACAGTCTCCTTCATAAGCATTTCGGGGCCCAATTGGTGTTCTGACGCGAATCTCTTGAGCACCTTGAACATAGTTTTGAATCGTTTGCTCAAGTCTTGGGCCAGGATGTAATTTTCTTCAAGGACGCTGAGTATCTCGAGACCAAGGTCGAAATTTTCACAAAAGAGGTCGTGGCTCGAGCGAATGTCACCCGTCGGTGAACGGGAATGAAAAATGCACCACCACAACACTGCCTTAAGTCAATTCCCGAGCCTATGCGAGCGATCACAACGTACTTGATGAAAGAGCCTTGTAGCATGACCACATAATCATTGGCTCCCCGATACGGCAAATATGATCAGGAAAAGCTGCCAAAACTTCGAAGTACTGCTTTGTATCGCGGAGAAATCTCTCCGCACAAGGGAGATGTTCCCACAGCGGAGTTTCTGAAAGATGTCTTTGGAATGAACCTACCTTACACAGCATTAAAGCTGAGTGTAAGAGTAGATACGATTCATAGGTTCCGTGAAAAGGTTGAAAAGTCTCATGGAAAATACTGACTTTCATGGCTGACTTGTTGAGTTCCAATCCGACTGGAAGTTTGCGAATAAGCTCATCAGTCATTGTATCCAGCTCCTGGAAGTTCGAACCGATCGGAGGAGATTCTTCCATCGATGGAAATATCATCTCATAACTTCGAAATTAGTCTCAAGTACGTGAAGCTGATACAAAGGAAGCCCACCGTTGAGTCAAGGGGCGGCAATGCCTCGTGATATCTGCGTATATGTCGAACGCCTCAATAATGTATACCGAATGGTCCTCATATCGTTCATCTTCCCATGGCTCTGGGGGTTCTTGATGACGTCTCTTGAAGTCTGCAGGCGATTCTCGCAACCTTCGGGTCACAGTCGGAAATCCCAGGTCGAAGAGGTGTCGATGGCAAGGTAGCTGCATCGAGAATTGGTATTCGTCCATGAACTCGTTATGAACTTTCTCATCACCGGCGTTTACAATTGCTTCGAGCAAGAAACAGCTCCAGAAAGTACGACGCTTAATTTCGTCCCTGACAAAATTGTGTCTGTTGTCGAACTGCGTGTTGCAGTCCGAGTTGCTCAAGCCGAGCATCTTCAGGATGGTAATCGCTTTTCGAAGAAGATCAGCACTTTTTGATTGTTTCTCGTCACATTGCGCTCGAAGAGCGCACCTATGGATATCATTAATGAGCAGCACACATTCCCTTATTCGTATGAAAAGTGACTTACATTAAGAGAACCTGCGTCACGAGTACCGAAGGGCGAGCTAGCGTTTTGCTGAGTTCGATGTCGGCAGCATCTGCATAGCTCTTGGCAATTTTAGAAGGGTTCTCTAAGTTCTTATCCCCAGCATACAAAGGGAGGGTGAGTGCGAGGAAAGCGAAGGAAAACGCGTCCGACTGTGGTGCATTCGGCTGGTTGAAATGACTTTGGAAGAGCTGTTCACGGAAAAAAAGGAGCTTCATAGCGAAGCGACGCTTGAAAATTGTGCAAAGTTTTGTTTTTACATCGTCGGAGAATACGTTTGGGTCGTTGAGGTACTCCTTGACGGTGGAAGAAGTTGCGGCCTGCATGGTAAGCAAAACGCGGGATGATTAGCTGGATCACGGTGAAAGTGGCTGGGAGCGCTCGCGTATTAAGAGAATAGAGGCCGTTACACAACAGACTTCAGGGCCGACGAGACGGATACTCCGTCGTTCATACGCTAGCTAAGAAAAGAGTAACCAAGCCTTAATAAGGTATGGCCACTGCTCCTCTGCTGCTTCGAACATGACCTGCAGTCTGCGGACATGGTTCAGCTATCGGCACGTCCGTGTAGTTTTACGCTGTGCCGAAGGCTTTTGATACCAATTTCGACTAGCGTAAGACTATCGACGACCCAGCATAGCCGCCGATACGGTGACTTGAATTGGGTAGTCCCCACGTGACATTGTGCCTCCATTCACTCAAAGTGAATAGACTTTGCAGGTAGGATGTTCTGGGATACCATAGCAATTCTGTGACCTGTACGCGAGGTATACCTTGGCGCTCTCGATTTTCTAATTGATGGGTCTATGCCCTACGTGATTCGTGGACATAATGAAATGAAACCCTGAACAAAGACCACTCTCTTGAAACGAGAGGTGGGCCAGACCAGAATCTTCCATAAAGTTAACCACTTCTACGAAGTACTCCTCAAACTCCGAGTCGTATTTGACTTTGTCTATCCCCTCGTAGTCGAGATAGAGACTCGGGAAATTCGAGCACTGGCAGACTAGCAATACTGTGTTCGTGCGATATTGGAGGTTCGCGAAGTGTGGGGATGTGGGCTTGTTCTTTTTGTGCCTGAGCCAGCCGTATGTAAGACTCTGGTAAGCTCTGGTCGCGTGATCTCGTTTGCGCGTGCAGACTAGAACAGCCGTCGTAATTGGCGTAGTATTACAGCAGAACAGAAGTGGTGGAAATGGCACAAAAGAAAGTCAAGGGGAGATGTGGCACAGACCAAAAGGTGGCTAGCCTCGTTAAGCAACCATTGTCTGTCGCTTCGTAACATAGGACAACATCTTACTGTCTCGTTCGTCGCGTCAATAGAGCTGTGGCCTCACCTAAGCAACTCACTCAAGGCAGTCTCATTCGTAGTTCCGTTATCCGCCGGATTGCCGGATGATGCTGGGCAGTCCCGTTTTAAACAGTCTACAGTGTTCATGGGGCCTAGGTCTGAACAACATGGATGCGAGAGCGTGACGTACCAAATCATTTCTATTTTTGGCAAAGACACTTTGGAGTAGACAATGGAGTGTTTGTCTAGAGAGGGCCGTCGAAGTTGAATGACTGACACTGTGAGGTGGGTCTGTCGGTTGACTTGAGATGTAAGCCTCAACAAACTTCACATAACGGGATATGGCAGTGTGGCAAAGTAGAATCTTTGAAAAGACGGCGTAGTCGGCCGCATTTTGAAGCTAGAGAATAATCAAGTCCAACTACGACGATACATGGCGGTGTACATTGATAGAGTTACTGGTGTTGTGCCTTTTGCCCTGCAGCATCGCAAACTGATTCAGAGAGCGAGAGATAGAGGAGTGATGATGNNTATAATGAGACAGCAGACGCAAGGTCGCTACTACCCTTCCATCCAATCCTTCGACGTAAAAGCAAATGGAATGAGTATGTCCAAGCTCTATTTTTTCCCGGCCAAGCTGTACATCCGAGTGACGGTCACTTTCATGGCGTGATTCTATACATCGCGGTATGTCCACGAAGTGGAGATTTCGTGTATTTACGACAATAAAGACAGTCAGGTCGGGCCCATGGATTCACTGTCCTGCTCTAATTGCCTTTCCAAACTTCCCAGCAGGTCAGGTTCGCCATCTGAAACTTGTGTTTCGACTGGCGGGTTTTCGACGATCGTAGTTGGAGGTAGAGGTTGATCGGCAGCGATCGATGCTGACACTTCCTCACTAGGAGCTGAGTCGGGTGCAGAAGCCTCTGGGGCGGGAACCGGAGGTGGTTGACTAAAAGAATTTTGACGACTGTGTGTCATGGTCGAGAGAGGAAGCTCCGGAGAGCTGGATACGTCTCGACGAGGTACCTCTTCCGTTTGTTGCTTGTCAAGCGCTTCCGTGGAAGATATGCTAGTCTCAGCTGTTGTTGTTGGTTCTGCAGAAGCTGAGTTATCATTTGGGCGATCTGGCTCAGTGGCAGGCTCAATCGCGGGCTCAGTAGGAGGCTCAGTTACGAGCTCAGTAGAAGGCTCAGTCACGGGCTCAGTAGAAGGCTCAGTGGCAGGCTCAGTGGCGGGCTCAGTGGCGGGCTCAGTGGCAGGCTCAGTGGCGGGCTCAGTGGCAGGCTCAGCCACAGTTGGAGACGCAACTTCTGCGTTATGTGTCGCACTAACCGCATCATCCTCTGCATGTTCGATAGAGGACTTATTGATCGTCTGAGCGGGTATTGTTGGGGTCGGCACGACTTGCGCAGGCATCGGTGAACGATCCGTCTCCTCTACCTCCTCTTGGTCATCATGATCCTCGTCATCTGAGCCTTCCTCTCCGGACCCTTCGTCTTCGTCTGCAGCGTCCGGCATCGGAGTATCGCCTCCTTCGGATGGTTCAACTGATCCTTCTGATTTGATACCAGGAACGGCGAGCATTTCGCTGCCTGCATTCGAGATTGGTGTTCCCTGCTCAGTAGCGCCTTCCGCGAATAGTACCTTCTTTCTACCTCGTCCTGGTCCACTCCTCCTCTTCTTTTTAGGAGGAGGGGGTTTTCTTCTGGGAGGAGTCTGCCGCAACAAGTCATTCGCCACTACTACGCCTTCTGCATTCACAATTCCAACGCCTTCTACCACAGTTCCCGGGGCCGGGGCTGCTGCATCAGTGACCGCGTCTGTCGGTTGTACTTCGCCTTCTACAGCTTGTCCTTCGGGCACCAAAACTTTGTACACATTTACATTGCCCTCCGCATCGGTTTTCTTGACCTTTGTCTCTCTCATTTGGGTATGCTGGTTTGCTATGACGCCATTCGAGCTATACTGCGATGGTAACCCTTTGCGCCGCTTGGCTAGGTATTCCGGTTCGGGTTCTTCGAGGTGCCTCGGTACTTTAACCCACTTTTTGATGGTGAAGCCCTGGCGTACCTCTTTATGCTCCTCTTCCTCGTCTATGACCTCTTTGTCCTCTTCTACCGGCGCCGGAGGCTTGTAGGTGCGACCAGATCTTGCTCTAGCAAGGAGTCGTTGAGAATGCTCAGGGAGCATGTGCGAATCTCGGGGCATGAGGGGCTCCGGCCAGTCACTTTTATCTAGTGTCTTGGTTTCGGTAATATTTGGCCCCATGGTGATTTCAACTTCTCGGAATTGATTGATGGGGAGTCCTTCAAGAACGTTGTGTTCCACCTGGCCTCGTCCAGCTCTGTTGGACCGGTCTCTGTTTCGAAACTGAACGTGCATTAGCCACTGCTCATGCAGACAAATAAATGCTATACAGATATCATCGCTTGCTTCGTCTTGGGTTTCTTGGATGCAGGTCGCTTCCGTCCGGGCTCAGATCATGACGCGGAGCTGTAACCAGGACTGCTCAATGTTTCGCCAGAACCAAGGAAAGACATGTTCTTGCTAGGAAGATCCGACGCTGTGGAAGAATGGAATGCCGTGTCGCAGTCGACACGAACACGCACGGAATGAACGAGAAGACGAGAAACGTACCGGAGCCATGTTGGGCAGTTCCTTCCTCAGCACGCCCGCGCAGCTCTGTTGCGACTCGGTGAGGTTAGCGCGTTCTCGACGGGAAGTTGCGGCGCGATGCAGAGCGTGAAGGGCAGGCGCGTCTGGAGTGAGGTCGCGCATCGCATGCCGAGCCGCGCTAACCCGCACCGGGGCGCAGGTCGTCGGAACGTCACCGCCGGGCACCCACGTGAAAAGACATGCACCGCATGCTTATTCGCCATTGCAAATGTTCAACAGGCAGACGTCGAATTAGGAGACTATTGTAGATGCCCGATATCGTACAGTGACATTCCCTTCTACATCCCTCAGAAGCACGCGGTATTGTACAATCCCTCTCATACATAGTGGCGACCCGAGGCCAGCCAGGCCGCCTCAGCTTGTCTGCCTTTCTCTCGCTCCGACTCCATAAACGGAGTGTGCCGGTTCCCTTGGCGTTTTGTTGCGTCGTGTACCCAGGCTCAATCCCACCTACCTGGTGTTAGCTGTGGGCACTCGTGGAACAGTCGAATAGGCACTGCAGGCCTTACCCTTGATCTTTTTGTCTTACGATTCCACCTTCCTGGCCCTTTTGCTTCAACGATTTGCCTCCCTCAACGACTAGCCGGTCCAGCTGGTAGAATTGGCTGACTACCGTTTGTCTCTGTGACCCATATATTAGCTTGTGCCCTCTATTATGTCCATCTCTGTAGGGGGGCATAGTTCTAGTAATGCAACCCACCTTCAGCATCTGCAGTGTTTTCAAGCCTTCTTGAACCAGCTCCTGTATCCTTCTCTCCTCGCTCTCGTTCTGGTGCTGCCTGAAGCCGTCGCGGGTTCTCCGTTTCGCATACTCGCGGAAATTGTAAGCGGCGAACTGATTCCCTTGTCGCAAGAGCGACCGGTACTGTTGGTATCGTTAGCCACGGTCTTCCTAGTACTCTCTAGCATGGCGCGTTCGCAGGCACAAGCTACGTGTTGACCAAGTGTCGCTTCGGAGGCGAGACCGCTGGGAATCGAGGAGCCAGAAATACGTACGAGGGAGCGCACTTGGTATGGCATGTCGGTTTTACTGGCTTGCGCTAAGGACATGATATGTGAGAAGATTGTGTACGGCCGACTTGACGCGAGGGGAGTGTGGTTGGCGATTATATCATTAGTCTAGGTTCGGAGGAAAATCAGCTGTCCGAGCTCAAGCTAGTTGACGACCGACTAACACCGAGTTGATGACAGGCAGCGTTGTAACAAATCAAGCGGACACACACATATTAGGTCCCGTCGAGTGCTCTCAATATTTAATTCCTACTGAAAACCGTAAACGCTTTGAGCAACATGGACAATGCTAGGCTTGCGCACGTGGAGCCGACTGCATGGTCGCATGGCCGCATCAAGGTGCATCTTCCTGAAATGCACCGTTCCCCATATTGAACGCCATCCCATGCATTGTACAATAGACCCCGAAATTACCGAGCCCTTGAAAAACTACTGCCCGCCGCCATGTCTCTCTTGGATGCGACGCAGCTGCTCCTGGACATTCATTGTTTGCATCTGTTGAAGCCTTGCTGCGTCTTTCGCTGGATCCGGCTGTCCATCATAGGATGTCGCAGCCCTTTTCCGCCGCGCAGCTTCCTCTTCAGATATTGGCACACCGGTAACACCGTCATATATATCGTCACGTTGACTTGCGAAGCGTTTCAAATTGTTAGCGGCTTCGTTAGGCGTAATAACGCTGGAGTAGCGAGCTTCGGTCTTCGCTCGCTGCTCTTTCCAGCGAGGGTCAAGTAGCTCGACTAGACAATCGGTCAGCGGAAACTCTAATGCAACGTCGTGAAGGCCACTTACTTCGGATGTGCTCCTCAATCTCGTCTGAGGGGATGCTCTGCTTGCAATTAGGGCACTGAACCATGGATATGTTCGCCTTTCTGCCCCTAGGAACATAGTCTGTCCTGATCCGCATTGGGGTGCCTCTTGCAGTGGCCTGTGCCCGAGCAACTTGATCCCGCTCCGCTTGCTGTTCTCGGGCTAACCTGGCTTCGTCTGCCTGCCAATCTGTCGGCGCGGCAGTCTGGTAGCTATAGGGAGCCGGGGGAGGTGGCGCATATGCAGGTTGAACCGGCGGAGCCATGTGCGGCATGCCTGTATATCCAGGAGGCGGTCTAGCATGCTGTTGGGATGGATTGTAGTATGGAACTTCGTCGGGCATGGCTTCTTCTATGCGTTTTGAAGACAATGATACCATTGCTTTTTGTTCTAGCGAAGCAGATTGCAGGTCGGCTAGGTTTGTGGGTGGTGGCAGATCTGCCGCATCGTCGCCTTCGTCAAACAGTACGGTTGCGATGACACCGAATTCATGCCAGTCGATGGACGCATACTCCTTCTTTTCGTCTTCGGCCTTCTTCTCTTCCTTTTCCCTCTGTTGCGTTACGTATTTCACGTACTCGGCGCGCTCTTTTGCGCGGTCCAGCACGTGAAAGCGATTTTGGATGTTGCGCTGGAGCTCTTCTATGCGAGCCTCGACGGTGTATTGCTCTTCCAAAAGCAGCTTGTATTGCTCGACGAGCGCACGGAAGAAGGCGAAGAAACTGTGCGTCGGGCGCAGGAATTCAAACTGCGCATTGCCCGACTCACGGTTGCGCAACTCCTTGAGCCAGTTTTCGCCGACCCGTGCGGTGTAAAGCGCGGTATGCCGCAATATCTCGAGGTCTTTTGCGTTGATCTGAGGCATGCGCGCCGAGAAGCGGAATTTGGGGGGTTCGGGCGGGCCTTTAGGTTTGGTGTCGGCGACGACGTACGCCTTCGTTGCGTCGGGGCCTTTGCCTTCCTTCAGCTGTTGCAGATACCAGGCATAGTATGGGTTGTAGGGGTCATCCGGGAGTACGAAGGCCATGTTCGACTTGGCTTGCTCGCGCACGCGGGCAACCATGGCGGCTTCGTCTCGCTCGCCGCGGCGGTAGACGAAGTCGGCCGTCTTCGCAATGTTGTCGCGGACATTCTTGGGCGGGATGATGATGTTCGGGGGCGGATTGGCGGCGAGGTCGCCCGACTCGCCGTTGGAGACGGCCATGGCTGCGCAGAGGTTGGTTGGACCAGACGATGTCGACGCGCAAAGCTCACACTGCATGGGTGAAGGGCGGCGCGGCGAAACCTAAGGCCGTCCGAGCGCCGACGTCACGTGGCGCGTCTGGCCAGGACCAATACGTAGCCCCCGGCGGCCCCCGGTTCTTGACGAGGTCCCGCAGACGGTTGGCCGCGTACTTTTTGCTGCTGCAGACTGGCCTATTTTTGCACACTGTAGCTCCAGCCCTTGCTTGGCCCGCTTAAGTCGCGAAGACACCTTGCACTTTGAGACCAGGGTGCACTCAGCGCACTGCGAAGCCCATGGTCGTCGCCCCTAACTCAGCACCTTCCGCCTCCATCACTCCCTTTTGGCCAGCGCGCCTTCTTTCGTACTGTCGTTAAAGTCCCGTTCCCGTGCGCACACTTCGTGACACTTCTCCTACTAATTGGGCGCACGACGCTTCGAGCTCCGTTGATAGCTTCCAGCACTCGCCCTGGTCCGCCCACGCCAGCTTTCACCCCACAAAGACCGCCGTCATGGCGAACCGTCCAGCGGCATCCGCCTACCTGGCTGAGAAGCCAGATGGGCGTCGGTCCGCAAAGTCGCCCTCGCGTTCTCCTGCGCCCAATGCGCGGAAACAGCAGAAACCCAAGGTCACAGGCTACACCTCGGAAGGAGTGCGGGACAATGACATCTTCAGCCTGCCGTCGTCCGACTGGCAGATGCTGGGCTTGCTCGTTGTAGTAGCTACTGTTGTGCGTCTGTACAGGATCTACCAGCCCAGCAGCGTCGTCTTCGATGAGGTTCAGTATGTCTCTTCCGCTCTGTCGACATTAGCATCCATCTGACTCTTCACAGCTTCGGTGGATTCGCCTCCAAGTACATCAAGGGCAAGTTCTTCATGGACGTCCACCCGCCCCTCGCAAAACTATTGATCACGCTGGCCGGCTGGTTGGCTGGTTTCGACGGCAACTTCGACTTCAAAGATATCGGCAAGGACTATGTAGAACCAGGTGTGCCGTATGTTGCTATGCGACTGCTACCCGCCATCTGCGGAGTCTTGACTATTCCAACCATGTTCCTCACCCTCAAAGCCTCAGGCTGCCGAACCACCACGGCTGCGATGGGGGCAGCATTGGTCATCTTTGGTACGTTGAACCATGAATTGGACACGAAGAGGTACTAATCTGCTCTAGACAATGCGCTCGTCACTCAATCTCGTCTCATCCTCCTTGATTCGCCGCTCGTCCTATTCACCGCAATCACCGCCCTCGCTTGGACGAGCTTTACGAACCAGCACGAGCAAGGTCCTACAAAAGCGTTTCAGCCATCATGGTGGTTCTGGCTTGCCGCGACTGGTGTTGGCCTGGGTGCAACTTTCAGTGTGAAGTGGGTGGGTCTATTCACCATCGCCTGGGTTGGCAGTTTGACTCTGCTACAACTTTGGGTTCTGCTTGGCGATACGAGAAATGTCACTCCGGTAATTTCCCTTGAGATCGGCTTGTTATGAGATATTGACAGGTTGCAGCGTCTCTGGTTCAAACATTTTTTTGCGCGCTTGTTCTGTCTAGTCGTCATCCCATTGTCATTCTATATGGCGATGTTCGGCATCCACTTCATCTGTCTTGTGAACCCCGGTGACGGTGACGGCTTTATGTCTTCTGAGTTCCAGGCAACCTTGAACACGAAGGGCATGAAGGATGTACCCGCTAATGTTGCATTCGGCAGTCGTGTTTCTCTTCGTCATTGGAATACCCAAGGTGGATATCTACACTCTCATGCTCACATGTACCCGACTGGAAGCAAACAGCAGCAGATCACCCTGTACCCTCACAAGGACGAGAACAATATCTGGATCCTAGAGAACCAAACTCTTCCAGAAATCCTGGACGGTCCGAAGCCCCAGGGTCCAAAAGCGTGGGATAACATGGGTCCCGTCAATATTGAGGATGGGGCCGTACTCAGGCTTTATCATATTACGTCCGACCGTCGTCTTCACTCGCATGATGTTAGGCCACCGGTGACAGAGGCTGACTGGCAAAATGAAGTATCTGCATATGGATACGAGGGTTTCGAAGGCGACGCCAATGACTTCTTCCGTGTGGAGATTATCAAATCTATGTCCGATGGAGCGGAGGCAAAGAAACGGCTCAGGACCATTCAAACCAAATTCAGGTTGGTGCACTTGATGACCGGCTGTGTTCTGTTCTCCCACAAGGTGAAGCTTCCAGAATGGGGCTTCGAACAACAGGAAGTGACATGCGCGCGAGGTGGAACTTTGCCAAATAGTGTATGGTACATAGAGGGTGAGTAGTCCATCTACATCAACCGACCAATTGCTAACATGTTTACAGGAAATGTCCATCCTCTTATGACCAGTATGTACATTTCGTTGCCATATCTCATTATTTTTCCTTATCATCAAAACCATGGGCCTCGGATTTGAAGATTCTTAGGCTGTTATCAGCACAATCTTCTGTTTTATACTCGAGCTACGCATTGAATGTGTTTCATTTGCTGACATTTGCAACTAAGATACCACCGAAAAGGTCAACTACCGCAATCCGGGATTCTTCGGCAAGTTTTGGGAGCTCCAGAAAGTAATGTGGAAAACCAACGCTGGTCTTGTCGAATCACACGCTTGGGACTCTCGACCCCCCTCGTGGCCTTTCTTGAGAAGGGGCATCAATTTCTGGGGCAAACATTCGAGGCAGATATATCTGATCGGTTGGTCTCCTACACTCATATTTGTTGGTACGTGCTAACCCTGCCCAGGTAATCCCGTTATCTGGTGGAGCTCTACCGCAGTTATCGGTCTTTATGTTGCCATCAAAGGTCTTGCTGTTCTCCGTTGGCAGCGCGGTTACCGTGACTACGCCAATGTGACCTTCAAGCGCTTCGACTATGAGGTTGGCATGTCACTGCTCGGATGGGCTTTCCATTACTTCCCATTTTACCTCATGGCCCGCCAGCTCTTCTTACACCACTATCTTCCAGCTCTTTACTTTGCCATCATCGCTCTTTGCCAGATGTACGATTTCATCGCATATCGCTTCGATGGTCTGGGGCTCAATGAGTATCCCAAGATTGGCAAATCTGCTGCTGTTGCATTCTTGGCGTTGACTATTGTTGTATTCCAGATCTACTCGCCGCTTGCATACGGCAACCCTTGGACAAGGGATGAGTGCAACAGTGTTAAGCTCTTTAGCACATGGGATTGGGACTGCAACAACTTCCTTCTATCGGTAAGTCGATATTGTTATATCGCGAATTCTATACTAACAAATATAGTACGATCAATATACCACCGAGGCGGTCGCTACCTCTACCTCTGCCGCAGTACCTGTATCCGCACCTCCCTCAGCCGCTCCGCCGGTTCAGCAAGAGCAGAAGAAGCCAGACGAGATTGTTTCTGAGAAGCCTAAAGTTTCAGTACCAGTGCAACAGGAAGCCGACGAGCTTCCAGTGTTGTCCAAAGAAGAACGCATTGAGTTCCGCGATGAGAACGGTCGAGTACTGGACGAAGAGGAAGTGAAAGCATTGGAAGGGAAAGTGAGCTTTAAAACGCGGTATGAAACACGGACACGAATAGTAGACTCACAAGGCAACGAACTACACGAGTCGCTTGTCGAGGCTAGGGAAGTAGAAGACCAAGGCGTTGCACCCCCGCATCCGGATGTGGAGGGCCGTAACCCTGAGACCAAAGAGAGAAAAGAGGCGGAAGCCAGTGAGTTCCCACCAACGGTTGAGGCTAGCGAGGACGAAAAGAAGGAGAAGAGCGTTGAGAAACAGGCGAAGAGTCCTAAGCCTGCTAGCGAGGCAAAAGCTGCTACGAAGGAGTCTGCACAGGAGTGATTCAGGAGATAGCTGCAAGTGGGGCTTGGATGGGTTGCACCGGTTGTCGTGAGAACATATACCAATCGTCAAAGGCACGGATAATGAGCTTTGCTTCGTCTTGTAGTTCATGCTTCATTCGCTTGTAATATAGGGTATATTTATTGGGAGCCAAGGCGCTGCCGTTGAGAGGGGATTACAATCAAGTGTTCTTAATTGATCGTTCGTGCAAGCCATGGTGCTTTGACAGCGAGTCCTAACCCTATTCTGAGCCTACTGTTCGCCCGATATGTTAATCGCTCGGTCCTGACGTCTCAAGACTGATTGCGCCCGTCTTTCAGGCTCTCGGTCAAAGCTGTGAGTGCGCCCGGCAAATCTTCCATTCCCTCAGTCCCACCTCTCTCCTCCACAGCAAGTGCCAGTTTCTCGTACACTTGTGCGACATTTCGGAAGACGTTCGCACTGTCAGGCCAACCTCCATCCACCGCGAAACACTGTCCTATCTGATTCATCTCCTCTACCCATCTGTATGCTTTAGGTGGACATCCCGTGATGCCCTTTTCTGTACGTTCTCTTGCGCTGGGGTTGTACTGAGAGATATAATCTTGCAATTGAGGTAGCACACCGAGAGATGCCGCTGTCGTGAATGACTGTAGCGCCAGGGCTGTAAAGCCTTTCGAAAGAGCGGCAAACGTGCATTTTAGACCCGAGGCGGTGCCAATTCTTGAATCGAGGTACCGGGTATTGAGAACTTCCGCAAGCTGCTGCCCGTTGGTTGGGGCGTCATGGAGTGCGCGGGGCCCAGACAATGGGATGCCAGGACGTTTCCAATCCGATGTGCCTGGGGTTGTTGTGGGCGGTCCTCCTATAATTCCACCATCGATGAACAGGACCTGCAATGCACGTTGAGCATGCATTTACAGCGTGGGTTCGGGTATGAAAGCAACTCACACTGGTTTCTTTTTCAAATAGTGTACCAATGCTCCTTGCTGTGTCGGGAGACACGGCGTTCAAATCTAGATAGTACAGTGGTTCGTGCTTGCCAGCTCTTACATTTTCTCCACGCTCGAATACTTTTAATATACGTGTTGCAGTTGGTACTGCGTCTTTTGGGGGTAGGATTGATAGTATATCTAGGTGCGCAGAGACTGAGTCAGTGATGTTCGTGTATAGTAGGTTAGGTAAACAGTGTGTTAATTGGTTACCTCAAGAGTGTAAAGAGAAAAAAATAGCAGAACATTTAATACGACAGGCAAATCACGATTTGGTAAATTAAAACACTTGCGATAACAGACCGGTTACAAGGTATTCAAGCTTCAACTGGGCGGTACGTACAGTCTGCTTTATTAACAAGCTCGAGATCGGAGGAGACACACTCGATAGACGATGATCTGGCACGTTCTTGCGTCGCGGGACTTCTATCGCTGACATTGGTAATGGCGTGGAAGTCGTGAGCGAGGAGTAGGCGCGCTATTCCAAGGCCCATTTGGCCGATCGAGAGTATACCTACCGTAGCCAAAGGGGCAGCCATGATTAAGTGATAGTATACTCGCTTTCAGTAAAATGGAAGATGATAGTTTGGCAGATTAGAGAGGATACGGTGGATCCTTATGTGTACATGCGGAGGATCTACTTCCGGTGGTGGGGTACCGTGTCCGTGCGCGCAACGCCCGGATTC
>JACVRA010000285.1:0-181313 GCA_019828545.1 Paracamarosporium sp. OC-R06-R3 | reverse complement strand
AAGATCCTTTTTGACCTGCCAATGATCCCAATTAGGAAGCCTTTCTCATCCATATTGTAGATATAATCAGGATCTATCCGGTATTGATTGATCTTGCTATGCAGGTAGTTAAAGTAGAGACGATATTTATCCTCTAAATTAGCTTTGTGGCGATTGCTGTCCATACCAGCTGTCTAGTGAGAGATTAGATGGATACTGTAGCGGTTAATGAAGCGAGTAACCTAGCTCTCGCTGACTAGCTCCTTTGCTATTATAGAGGCAAAATTCCGTATTATCTCTCTAGTAGGAGGAAGGTGTCTCTCTATAAGTCCCTTGATATATTGTACAAGCTCTAGCTCTTGCTCTGGAGCAAGCTTTTGTTGTATCTCTGCAGTAGCTATGCGTGACGTTGTGACACCTCAGTGCCTTCGCGATAGGGTACTGCGATGAATACCATGTCTAGCAGCAACTTCTGTATATTAAAAATCTTCTCCTTGTCCTTGCGATTTGATTTTATTAATTGCAGCCTGGATTAGGTCCATATTAGTGGAGTTATCGCGTTGTGAAGATTAGGGAGTTTTGACGCGTCGGGTGTTCCGCGTGCATTGGCTGAATCCGTGCATTGGGTGCACGGACACGGTACCTGTTTAGTTTTACGCGCGTGTTTCTACTCTGAACGTTTTTCGGCGCTACAGCGGAAGAAGCGCGAGTGAGCGATTCTACTTTAATTCACTTAATACGATGTTACCATGTTCACGACTAGCCCGAGAATTGCTCTGAAAATCCAACGAACTAGGGTGTACGCTTATTATTCAGGCGATTCGGCCACCTCGTCGAAGTGGAGGTTCAAGAGGCCTTTGCTCAGATGGGTATGTATACAGGTAGAAGTGAGTAGGATAGCAACGTATCTCATTTGATCGATAACACTATTAGGTATTCTTCTACGCTAGCCTTGACTGCTATCTTTACTTGATCCTAGCCTCGGAGTAAAATAATACAATCATTCCTCATCGGAGGATATATACATATATAGGAGATGTTTTTGCGGCTGCCCGACTGTCTCGCGTGATCGTAGCACGAAAAGACTTTGCCATCTCAATCCAAGCGTCTTCCGAAACACTTCCACGTTAATTCACCTTAGGTCGTGAATTACCGATAAAATTCTCTCGCGTGGGTAACGAACACCTTCATAGCCTCCTTCCGCCATACATCTTCCTCGATATAGCTCGTGGTATTGGCGTTAAACACTATATTCTTCGGGGCGTGGAGATTATACACTGGCCACGACTTCGTAAAAGAAGAGACTGTACAGCAAAGGAATGAAATCAGTTGACCAGTTCAAATGAGAGCGAGTAATTCGAGAGCGACTTACCTCCATGACGATTGGGGTCATGCGATTGAGCAAAACTCAACCACATCCGGTTCATGAGCTGACCCAATGACTCGTGATGTTTTCTCTGGGCTGGATCGGCGAAGTTGAACGCGCTTGAATCCATGCCAGTCCCCGGGACATTATCGAAGACGTATGCGACATCTAGGAAGTGAGATACCCCGAAGGTGACAGGATCCATGTCAGCAGGAATTGTGTCAAAACGGTAGCTGTAGCAAGGTACGTTGTGCTCTGTCCACAATTCGCAGGTATAACGACGACCCGCGATGAACATGGCGTCACCCATATAGAGCGCCGCGCGCTGAAATTGTCTGCTGTAGGGCGGGGGAGCTTGCGCTAATTGGTCCGATTGGCCATATGTTAAGTTATTGGGGAAGGGATAAGCATCGACCAAAAGGTCAACCGTCTGGTTGGTTTTCGCCCCGATATATCCATGATAATGAATGAACGACCTAAATTCCTCCGTGGTGTTTACGCCCAATCCAGCGAAAAGCTTTCCTTCATCTGTGTTGGCACCGATGAGGAGAGGAATCTTCACGAAATTGCCTTTGGCGAGGGCTACTGAATTGTACTCCGGCAGGAGGCCACCGTCGATGACTGGCAGAAAAGAATGCTGAGCAATACTTGCATTTAGCACGTCTAACGGAGCAGACCGGAGACATGAAAGAGTATCGGGCGCGCTCGTGCAATTGGTCGATTGGAGTAGCGATTGATACGTGGCTTCCGAGGAATTGGACGTGGGATATGAGCCGAAGAACCATGGGCCGCCGCTCTGACAGATCGCCGCCTGAAAAAGTTTGTCATCACGACCACCATAGGCAAGCATGTGGTAACCGATGGATATTGCGCCAGCCGATTCCCCCATGATAGTCACACGTTTGCGGTCACCACCGAATGCTGCAATATTCTCCTGAATCCACCAGAGAGCCATCCTTTGGTCGTGAAGCGCCGCGTTCAAGACACCTTGACCCCGCGGTTCATCCCCGGCAAGAAATCCCCATCCAGACAGGCGATAGTTAAAGGAAATCATGATCGTCGGCTGGCCCATCTGGACGGAGTTCCGCACAGTATAAGAAGCATTGTAGCGCCCATCAGCACTTCCTCCTTCTTGAAAGCCACCTCCGAAGATATAGACAAGTACTGGTAGACGGGACTCGCTAGTGGTACCAGCGGGGCGCACAACGTTGAGGCTCAGACAGTCTTCGCTCTGGGCATAGGTGATATTCTTTGGATTAAGAGGCAGTCCAAGAGGATAATTCAAACATATAGGGCCATATTCGGTTGCATCCAAGGGTTGCTCCCATCTTTCCTCTATGGGCTTAGGCACATTGAAGCGGAGTTAGCCGACAGGGGGTTGGGCGTAGGGAATACCGAGGAAGTGATCCTGGCCGTACGCTTCGACGGATTTTCCGACGACGGTGCCGTTCTTGATGTGGACGATCGGAGGAGAAGATGGCTTGCCCGGCAACGCTACTACACAGTGCGCCAGAAAGACAGATGCATGGAAAAATGCCTTTCTCATTCTAAAAGTATAAAAATTGAGTAAAGAACACGATGATAGGGTTACACTATCCAGATCTTGAAAGGTGATTGCAAAAGGAGTAAGAGCAACTGCAGTTGATAGTTATATGGATACATTAAAGCCTAAGAGACATGATTACAAAGCGATCTCCGTTATTTGTGTTCTAATCAGATTATTTTTCTTCCTACAATTCTAGACCATATGCCAAGACACTGTTTCCTCGGGTGCTACGAGGCTCAACCACAGAAAGTCATGATAATACACCAAAAATCAACCTTGATCTTGGCTGACGAACTTCTGAGGCAACAGTTCTTAGCATTATTCTTGGAAGAAAAGCGGCCGGTACGCTAGGCTAGAACCGAGAGTTCAGCGCAGGCGCGTTACGACATCAAAGTCCTATGATCGGTATAGTCTTCGATAAAAGCTCCGAAATAAGGCAACAAACCGACATGCACTATCATTACGATCAATAATCCGATCAACAATGTAGATAGGGAGGCTTTAGCGCAAGGGCTGATGTCGCTGACAAGCGACCAGGACGCGGGAAGAATACACATCCGTGCCGGTTGCTAGTTTTCTATAGCTTACACAATCTAGTCGCGATCTCCTTTCTTGCGAGATTTGCGCTGCTTTCCAGGGCGGAGTGAACAGTCCTTCCACGCGGAATGGAAGCGCGCCTCAATTTGTAATAGCGCCATTGGGCGCTTACCGATATCAAATTAATTTTCGCTTCTGAACTAGTGCGAAGGATGCAGCTAAGGTAATAGTTATATCAATACTTCACATCCCACCATCAATGCTGAATTATCAGCCCCTCTATCAACTGCTTTGAGATACCCCTCTTCTTTCCTTTCTTCGTCATAGCTTCAGCGACCTCATATCCTAATCCTTTCATTTCTTACCATGACAGAACAACGCAACATTGTTGTGCTCGGCGCCTCGACCGGAGGCCTTCAGACCACACACTACATAATGAAGCACATCTTGCCGACGCTTTAGAAAAGTAGGAGTGATACAAAGTATCATGTCTATCTTATAAATCCATCGTCCGATTGGTGGTTTCGCGTCGCGTCCCCCCGAGTCGCTGCATCCGCCACCTGCATGGCCCCTGAAAAAATCCTTTTCGACATCCGTCCTGGCCTCAAGAAATACTCTGATAACGACATTACCTTCATCGAAGGCACTGCCACTGGTCTCAGTGGACCGACTTGCTCAGTACATTACTGCCGTGTAGGCGCTACGACGGAAGAGACCCTTCCCTACCATGCCCTCATCATTGCTCCCGGCAGCAGAACCCACTACCAATCATTCTCTATGAGCGCTGACTCTGTCGCTACCTTTACAAGCATAAGTACACCAACGAAAAAGTCCGCACAGCTAAGGACATCCTGATTGCTGGTGGCGCCCCCACGGCTGTCGAATTCGCTGGCGAAGTTGCAGAACACCGCAACGGCAAACTAGGCTGGCTTAGCAAAGTCTCCGGCAAAGCAAATATCACGCTTATCATGGCGGGCGACAGATTGCTCCCGGCCCCACGTCCCGCCATCGGAGAAGCCGCGGAAGCGAAATCACGCGCACTTAGCGTGGAGGTGTTGTATAAGCAGCGTGTCAAGTCCACTTCGGTCGTCGGGGACCGTACGGTCGTTTCCCTGGTGAAGGGCGATAAGATTGAGACGGACTTGTACGTGCCTGCGATTGGTGTTGTGCCGAACTCATCATTCTTACCGAGTCACCTATTGGATGAGAAAGACTACCTTAAGGTGAACGAGAAGACGTTGCGCGTTGATGCCGCTGGACCGCGGGTCTATTCAATCGGCGACGTAGCGAGCTACTCGCGCAATACAATTATGGACATTATCAACTTGAAGCGCGATCTCTTCAGCTATAATGCTATGCTGCCAGACGAGAAACACAAAGGCAAGGATCGCTTGTACGTTAGGGACGAGAGGGAGATGCAGATTGTTCCTATTGGAAGTAGCGGTGGCGTTGGCGCAGTCATAGGGTGGAAAGTGCCAAGCATGTTTGTAAAAATGATCAAGGGAAGAGATTTCATGGTTGCGATGTCGGGAGTGCCGACGGCAAATGGCGACAGTATGAAAAAGGAGGTGATGTGGACCAAAGAGGAAGCTATCATTTGATGGTCGTCATAGCGTCGGAACAAGTATGATGCGGACTCCATTTGCATTTGCGCAGGTACACAGCTTCGTCCAGGAAGCGCTTCTCGAATACGTTCATGAACTATTTACCGCCAGCGAAAGCAACGGCGATCTGTAGCAATTAATCAAACAAGGTATCGTGAAAATTATGCGCGCTCAAGAGTAATGTTGGCTAGGCGTTGTCCTTCGCACGTGAGCAGTGCGGCGCCAAAATATACGTAGGCTTGATGATGCATCCGAGATCGACTGCCCTCTTGTTTTTATTAGTCCTCAATTGAAGCATTTCGTAAGTGCCTGTGTGAAGGTAATAGGACATCGTGTGTGCAGTATCTGCCTCTTTTCAGGCGGGTTGATCTCTCAATTAGAATTGACCTTAAAGCGTTTTTAGCGAAGGGATTCTCACGGTGGACACAATGTGTTGTCGACCTCGTCACTATCGCAACGAGGGTATAATTAACACTTTCGTAGGATAAGCATTAATTCAACGAGTTGTGATGCTGGATCAAGCAAATATAGAACGTGGGGTATATGCGTGCGTGGTGAATGCAGAACCAACGGAGGAGGTTCCATTTCGCACGGCATTACTTGAGCCTAAAGAGCACAAGTACAATCATCACATACTTCTAGTCTTCTGATATCCTATGAACTCTACCGCTCGCGCGAAGATATGTGAACACGACAAATTGCGAGAACTCAATTCCTAGCAGTATATCACAAGAAGCACCGGAACACGTCTGCCTGCGGCTGCAGCCGTCTCTACGGACCGTCATTCAGAAACATCGTGCGGCCACAGCAGTCATGAAAACCAAATTTCGAGCAAGACACGCAACGTGACGACGCAGCGACAGCTATCTAGCTGCGATGCAGCAAGGACGGAGCCTAAGCTTTGGAATGTCACAGCTGCATCACATCATACAACCACCGATGGCGTTCTTCGCGAGCCCATCACACTCGACCATATTTGCGACGTCCCACGCCCACGAGCCCGAGAACCACGGCATCATCTCACGCGACTCGACCTCTAGACACTGGGCATGCTCTCGCAGGTGGCGTACAATACAACGGTCACAGACAGCCTCCACTGTCGCCTTCTACCTATGTCGGAGGCGTGGTACCCCTTCGACATAGCCGACAGATCTGAGGAGATTCGTGGCAGCGCTCTGATGATCGAGCCTCGAACACTCGCACAAATGAACGTCGCTAATGGGAAAGTTGCACCGCAGCTAGTGTTGTAACTGCAAGCGCCAACGGCAGGTCTGCCTACAATAAGCGGTAACATAGGAGCGTGCCAGCTAAAGCCTCTTCTGAGCGTCGTCGTGTAACTTCTACAAAAATTCCTGTAATTATGTAAATAAATGCCCTAACACCACGTATTCAGGTTCCATGGAGATCTTCGAGACATCTGCCATGTATTTTCACGATCGCTACCACTCGCGAAGTCTCACTCCAAGCCTCTCACTCATCTCCCTACCAATTAGTCATCAAGAATTCACACCAAGCGATGCGACGTTTCGGGTCGACATGGATTCATCTAGAAGTGTGCGTGCGGATGGGGTCCCCTCTTAATATTATCGGGAGAGAATGAGGCCATCCCGCATCTGACGAAATCATTTAGAGTGACAGTACACTGTGGTAAGTCGATAGCCGGCGTTTCGCGTTTTAAGGTCGGCGTTTCGCGTTTGAAAGTCGGCGTTTCCTCTCACAAAATGCCCGGTCTCGGATCATGGTGGCGCTGATCACGACATAGTTACGTCACTTTACTTAGGTATCGCTGTGGAGATGCTGCAAAACATCAAGCACGGTTCAAATAAGAGATTTTCACACAAATTTTGGGACGAAATGGGGTAGGAAACTGTAAGCGGAAGCTGCTCAAACATTCTGGAGTAACTCGAAGCGTTTCATTAAGACCCTGCCTTTGGCGCACTGGCGCGCAAATTAGGCGGCCTACCGCTTCAAATATTGTATCTCAGGTCTCGGCGACAAGAGTACAGTACAAGCTCCACTTTGTCTTCCTATTATGGGTCTTGGGAGAACCTAACGTTAATTGAGAGGTTGACTAAAGGCGACACCCGTATCCTGTAAGTTCGGCCGAGCTAGGCCTCACCGGAAGACCTGGAAATCGAAACCGAACGGACAATGAGCAATATGACATTTCGGATGGTGCACAGTTGCGCAGAGTGACGAATGCATGGATCTCCCTCGCGCGAGCACGTTTGCAAACACATATATATATGCATCGCGCTGCCGGCGAAGGAGACCACCGCAACTTGTCAGCTCGTCTCATTATCTGTTATCTCCTCGCTCTAACACATTCGGCAATACATTACAGTATTCACCAATATGCTTGGCAAGATCTCTCTCGAGGAGGCGTACGAACTCCCAGCGCAGGCTGAAGGCAGCCGAGAGCAAGCCGCACTCTACATTGCACCCAACGATCTTGACCGGTATCTGCGCCAGATCTAGTCCATTTCCGGCGAGCGTCTGGAGCTGTCCGATAAGCACGGCATCGGCTACACTATCGTCTCGTTGACGGTTCCCGGAATTCAGGGCATTGCTGACCAAGCCGTGGCCGAGCAGCGCGCGACAGAAGTGAACAACTACATCGCCAACGAAATCAAGGATCACCGCGACAAGCTCGGTGCCTTCGCCGCACTCTCCATGCATGACCCGTTCCAGGCTGGAGAAGAACTTACCCGAGCGATTAAAGAGTTGGGCTTCCACGGCGCGCTACTCAACGACGTCCAGCACGCCGGCCCAGACGGCGAAACATACCTCTTCTACGATCAACCGCGCTACGACGCCTTCTGGAAAGTCGTCGTCGACCTGGATGTCCCGATTTACATCCACCCCGCCGCCCCGCAGGGCCAGTATTACCAGCAGCAGTACGCGCAGCGCAAGTACCTCGTTGGCCCACCGCTCAGCTTCGCAAACGGCGTCTCGCTGCACCTCCTCGGGCTCATCACTAACGGCGTGTTTGACCGCTTCCCAAAGCTCAAGGTTATCGTAGGACATCTGGGGGAGCACATCCCATTCGACTTTTGGCGCATCAACCATTGGCTCGAGGACGTGGAACGCCCTCTGGCGGCAAAAGCTGGAGATGTTTTCGCGAAGAATGATATCTTCCATTACTTCAAGAGCAACATCTACCTGACCACCAGTGGACACTTTTCGACACGGACGCTCGAGTACGTTGCAAAGTATCTCGGGTCAGAGAGGCTATTGTTCAGCGTGGATTATCCGTACGAGACGATTGAGCGGGGCTGCGGGTGGTGGGATGGAGAGGCGGAGGAGATTAAGAAGGCGCTTGGCGGAACGGATGCGTATCAAAGTGTAGGAAGGGATAATGCGAAGGCGCTATTTAGGCTGGGGAGGTTCCACGATTCTGAGGCGACCGTGGAGTAGCGAATGTGCTAGTGAGAGCCCGAATCATCTTAGAGCAGTAACTTATTATCATATGTAAGATAACGTCTCAGAACTACACTATAGCAATGGTAAGGAGGTTATCGAGTTAGTGTTAGCCTAGCGTAGGACTCTAGTAAGCTAGTACTATAGTATAGCTGTGCACTAAATACTATACTTTTACTACGCTGTTAAGCTTATAGAGGACAACAACTTTGAGGGTTATTATATAGGTATAGTTTAGTAAAAAGCAAGAAAATTTAGTTAAGTATTTTATATAAGGTAAATTTTTAATAAGGCTTACTTAGCTTTAAACTAGAAATATGAATAAATCTACGTGAATGTGAATAAAGAAGGGTGACTGGCAAGTCACCAAGAGAATGCCGGCGCAGTCTGAGAAAGGACGTTGTTTCGAACTCTCTGTCGTAACATGCCAATATATGTTTCTCAATTGAGCTATACTTGTCTTGAGTAATAGTTTCAATCTCCTTAAAGAAGCTGACCGTTCATGAGCCTAGTCCTCAAAGCAAGACCAAATGACGCACATATCGAACTACTGTTCATTACACAGTTCCGAGGAACGTTAGCGAAGACTAGAGCCGTCTCTGAGGAGTGCCTGTTGCGAAAGAACTTCGAGACTTTCCTTTTATGAGATTGCTAATACGAGGGGATACTCGGCTGTCCCCGATAGACCACCCTAACTTTCTTACGTTTTGTACCGCAGTTTCATCGCTAGAATGGTATTGTGACGGACAAAGACTTTGCGATCTTACACTCTTCCCTGTAAATGTCTTGATGAGGGTGGACTTTCCCGAGTGCGGTAGGCGTGTAAATATAACTAGTCGCTATGTATTATCAAATCCAAAGTATTTGAGATACAAAGCGTACCTACGAGTAGACATGCGCGAATTTTCTCTTTGGATGGTTCGCGTTGGGAATATCTGCTAAACATACTTGGCGAATAACAAACGGGCACGCGATCAGTGCCCAGGTGTACAACGTAAAGTATAGATGAGTGAAGATGGTCGAGCTAGCTAGCATAGATCTGGATTTTATGTCTCTTAAATGTTGAGCGTAGAACGTTCCACCTCATGCGAAGCAGACTATATGTAGTACACGCTGTAGGCAACGATTGTGTGCGGAAAACGTGTAGATGCAGGTGGTGCAGAAGCTCGACTACACGGGGCAGAATTTGCTGGCTACCTGGTAACGATGTTCAGCCTCACTTTTCGTTTCTAGAGAAATCGATCGAGAAACCCCATATCGCTAAAGGCAGCCCGTATATTCATGGCGTGCTGAGGTAAGTACATGCAGATGTGGCTATGCCTGGTGATGCCACCCTAGCTCCAGGGTTAACAAATAGGCTCCTGCCGTTCGCACATTGCTCTAAGCTATCCGACGCCCCCCACTCATACAACTCTTTACAAGGTTCCCGAAAGAACCATTAGAATGCATACCTCCTAAATAATCAGATAATTGTTTTCCGATGGTCCCTCTGCTGTGGTCGCATCTATTCCCGGAGTCTATGCGGAGTGCAGGCTGTCAGCCTGTCCGTGATGGCTGGTGCAAATTATAGAACTCCTTTCTGGGTTTCGTGCACTGTTATGTTCGAGTTGGTGTTGGCCCAGCGTGGGACCCTAGTGAGTTAGTACTATAGTAGAGCTGCGTACTAGATACTATACCTTTACTACGTTATTAAGATTATAAAAGATAGTAACTCTAAAAGTTATTATAAAAGTATAAAGGCTACGAAGATATCACGGTGATCAGCGTTAGCGACCAGCACTTTGCGCTACGCAATAATCTATTCAGGTTCCCCAGTATTATTGCGGACAGCAAGAATTGCAGTATAGAAGACGGTTGAAGGCGGTTGTGGTACGTTGACGCTATATATATTAATCAGCTAGATCAGGATGGTGCGGAAATCCATGACTGCTAAATATTTCTCAAACTATCCCACATACCACCCTTGAGCCCCTCCATCAAAATACCCAAGCTCATCCCGACCCCTCAACCAGCCGTTCCTTTCCCTTATCCTAGCTATGATACTTACCTATGCTTCCCCTCCATCAACACAAACACGTCACCATTCGGCCTAGGCGCAAACCCATCTCCCTTCACCGTATGGTCCGCTCGATAGCACTTGTCCATCACAGCCCCCGCCGTGCGCGCAAGAGCATTACTAACACAACATCAGCACTGCCAATTAAATATCTTTCGAGCGCCTGCGATAGAGGAAAGTGTGCAACCTACCAGTCTATCTTCTTGTTCGGACAAGGAAATCCCCCGCCCATGCCCGCAGCGATGTGGCAGTCGCTGCGCTTGCAATATTCTTTCGTGATGCAGGTTATGGCGCACTTCTTGTTGCGGCGGGCGAGCTCGTTGATGCAGTGCACGGCTTGGTTGGCCTGATTGATGCAAAGCAGCACGTTAGCTTTGAGGAACGATGGGGGGAAGATTGCGGATTGGAGGGGCATGGGGGTGGGGAGGGGAGGGCATCGCGACGTACGTTTGCTCGTGTTCCGTACTCGGGGCGGCAAGTGATCCTACTTTGGCGGGCTTCGTGGGCCGGACCGATGCTGCCTGTAGGGCTTGTCAGCAAGGTGGCATCGAAGAATGAGGAGGGAACGTACGGCGAGAGGCAACCGCTGTTGCATTGGCGGCAGCGAGGGCTTGTTCGGGCGTGAGAGCGGTGTCTGGGTTTGCCATTATAGAGTCGACCCAGCTTGCGAAGGAGAAATTTGGCGAGCCGATGATTGCGGGCTCCGAGGTGTCTTGAGGTACGGGCGAGGGTGTGGCAGATGTGAGGGCTGCTAGGGCGAGAAGGAGGGTGTATGAGTGGAGCTTCATGATGTTAAGTTGTTTCTCTTTCTTTTTTGGTAAGTGGAGTTAGAATAATGTTTATAGAGGATGACGAGAGGGCGGAGGGGCTTATTGCGCTGGGTTTTCATGCTCAATAGTGGTTTATATACCTCGAGTTTCTGCTTCGACAGTTGGGCAGATATAAAGTGACGTCTAGCTCTTGACTAGGCATCCAACTATCATAACACAGTGATGCTGGGCTTCGGAGCTATGTTGTAGACCACTTACCTGAACAAGGAGAGTGCGCCGCCCAAGTAGGTGTCCTAATGATGTTGCGGTCGACCATGTCCGTTGTGGAGAGCCACTACATCGTTTCAACATAATCAGGTACCACACCGCGTTGTTAACCGTGTAGTATGAGTGGTGTTGGTCTATACTATGCAAGGGGCGTTGTAGGGATGTATGCGGGTACACCAAACATGGTACATGTGGGAGGCCTGATAGTGATCGCCTTGCCAGCCCTACAGCCAATCAAGGGCAAGTAGTAAGCTTGCACCTCGAAGTTCTCAGCCGCACTTGTCGATCGAAATGCGTGTAAGCAGAGACCAAGAGTTTGAGTGATGATCGTGGGGCTCGTGTTCCTTTTTTTCCACCATCGACTTCGCCTTTTGAAGCTTGATTACTGCACTGGGAATGTCACAAGGGTACACTACGGATGTGCTCAGGAGCCACGCGTCCTTCTGGATTTCAAACGAATCTGATAAGAGTGTCGAACGAGCTTACTGAGCTAGATCCTGCCGGAGCCTCTGTTATCGTACATTCGCCGAAAATCCCAAGGTAGCATGGACCTCTTATGTGGATTCCAAAGGGTGTGCAGAAGGATCCGACTGCGCTTTGATGAAGCCTGCTTTCAGCAAAATATAATCTTTCATTATGAATAATTAGGGGGCCAAAGATCTTGTAGGCGATCTAGAAGCATTAAGTTTAGTGGTTAGGCAATCTGCGAAAACGAATTACCGCGAGAGACTAAGGGGTGTCAACCAGGCCCTGATATAACAACATTGCGATGGAACGTTCTGCTGCAGTTACTCCTAGAGTTCCCTTGCATTGCGTATTGACTATGGAGAGAGGACCTCCTGACAAAATTGAATAGGAGTCTACACATCAGATATCTGGGAGCTGATACCTGGGAGCTGATACCTGGGAGCCTAAGCTTTTGCGCGCCTAGATACTGCAAGCGGCGACATAGATCTTCTTGACATGCTGTTGGCACCCTATATTAGCATGGATCGGTCTGGAGAAGTTTGTGTCAGGCATACCACTTAACTTGCTGGATGCCCTGATCTCCTGTTGAATTGTCTCGTCAATGCTCATACAAGAAATGAAAGTAAGAATCTTACGTTCAGCTTGTGAGATCTTACCTCACATTGGTGAAGGCTTGGCCAATTAGGCGTCCATACATGATGCATGGCAGCTGTAAACGCTCTCCGTAGTAAGCCCGTCCCCCGCACGTTAAGCGTCAAAAAAGGCCAACAAAAACTTTCTAGTATTGAAAAAAGATTATAAAGTAAACTGGGCTAATTCGGAAAACCTGTTAAATAAAAAGAAAGCTTAAATTAACCTAGGTATGCGACATCTATCTCGGATTTGAATTTGTCGACGACAGCTCTCCGATTGAGCTTCTGCGCGTTTGTCAACAGTCCACTCTGCGGCGTCCACTCGTCTGGACTCAGGATGACATCCTGAATCATTTCGATCCCCTGTAGACCATTTTGGCTGCCCATCTTCAGCATCTCTTTGCGTACTGCAGCTCGTACTGTAGCGCTCTTGCATAACGTCTCATGCGACGAGCTCGATTCTCCAACGTCGGCTGCCATGTTAGCAAGGGCAGCAGCAACTGGTTCTATAATTGCGATTGGTTTCGCATGATCTGGCGATGCGTAGACACAGATGTTATTTACGATAGCTGTGGTTCGATATAGCGATTCGAGCTTTTCCAGCGCAATGTATTCGCCGTTCAACGTTTTGACGAGATTCTTCTTCCGGTCGATTATTTTTAGTTGCCCTAACGAGTCAAAGAGACCAATGTCGCCTGTCTTGAACCAGCCGTCGTGAAAGGCCTTGCTGTTCTCTTCCGGATTATCGAGGTATCCCGAAATGACGGCGTTGCCTCGTATCCAGACCTCGCCCTGGGGTGGTGTATTTGAAGTCAGGTAATTGAGATCAGGTACGTCGACGAGCTTGATCTCCACGGAGCCAGGAGTGCACCCAAGGCTCCCTGGTGTCCATGCCAAAGGGTCAACGATGGCTCCCATGCTAGTAACGTTAGCTGTGTCTTTAAAGAGGACCTGCCTAACACCCCTCAACACTGAACGTACCCTGCGGTCTCGGTGAGTCCGTAGCCATTCAACATTGGGCAGATCGCAAAAGAGATGAACTGTAACGTTCCTTCTGCAATAGCGCCTCCACCATTCAATACAAGTCGCAGATTACCACCGGTCGCATCCTTGATCTTGTTGAAGACCAAGGAGTCGAGGATCTTAACTCCTGGGACGCCCCAATACAGCATACTCTGTTTCGCGGCCATGGCACCCCAAAAAAGCCTGCTTTTAAACGCACCCGACGCTTCCACTTTGCTGATGATGCCCTTCTTCACAGACTCCCACACTGCCGGCACGCCAACCATGATGGATGGTTTGAAAGCGCGAATATCTCCCAAGCACTTGCGGACTGACTGATCACTCAGTGTGCGAGGGGTGCCGTAACCCAAGACGCCACCCCAGTATAGCGCCGCATTCTCAAAGACAAATTCGATGATGTGAGCGAGAGGAAGGTATGCGAGCAGGCGTTCCCCAGGCGCCATGTGTTCCTCTACGACGGCATTGACACCTGCGATGGCTGAGACGATGTTCCTGTGTTTGAGCAATACACCCTTTGGCGCACCGGTGCTTCCCGAGGTGTACATGATGCACGCCAGATCCTCCGTCGATGGAGGAACTGGCTCGACGGCTTCGTCTGCTGAGGCTAGGAACTCGCTGAATGAGTAAAGCGAGACTGTGGGATGCCGCTGTTTGAGTGCGTCTACTTGCTTCTGATCGATTAATTGAGCAGCTTCTTCGTTGAAGACAATGGTTTCAACCTCTTGGGCTGTGTCCAGAGCATCGGAGACGCGAGGAAGCAGAGCCGGGTCCATGAAAACGGCTTTGGCATTCGTTCGCTTGAGTGAATGCGAGAGACCTTCCTGGCCAAGTGTATCCTTTGGGCTCAATGTCAGCAGTGCCCGAGGAGCCAATGTTCAAGTTCAGGACAAACGAATTGTGTAGCCTAGGGTTCCGTACATAGGCAGTGACAATGGTTATCGACTGCGAAGATGCACCTGTTGCAGTTAGCACTGACGAGAACTCCAAATACAATGAGTCTCTACTTCCCGTGTGCGACCGTGAACCAGAAGGCGGACGTTGCAGCGTAGATCGCGATGCAGTCGAGCTTTTTCAATCCAGCCTTACGCATCGCAGCCCCAACGCGCAATGCACGACTTTCTAGCTCATTGAATGAGATGTAGTGGTAATCAGAAAGCTCCTGGTATGTCCAATTCTTGTCAACAAGTTCACCTTGGCCATTCTTTACTTTCTTCGTCTCGGTGTGGGTGTCTAGCACCTTGCGTGAGCCCACTGCATCGGCCTTTCCGAATTTGCGCGCACTGCGCATGAGGATATCATACACAGTTGCGACTCCCGGCTCTGGCTCGTGCAGCAGCGTGTGCTTAGCTACAGGATGGCGACGCGGAAGTGTCTCGCCGGCCACCTTCTCCGCACCGTCTACCTCGACAGTATACGGGCCTCGTTTCAAGACTCGCGGCTGTATGGGAGAGCGCGGGTGTGATGGACTGGCCATGATCATTTATCGTGAAGAGAATTCAACAACGGTGGAGGCATGGCATTTAATATGATGCATGGCAGGCGTATGCACATTCGGATGTCCACGGTGCCCTATGAGCGCATGCGCGTCAAAGGGAAGCCTCGGCTGAGTGCGAAGCACTGATTGGCAGGGCTTCGTTTGATTCAAAGCTTACCTGACCAATCGAGCCAGCAATCTCACCCATCGCACCTTCTTTCGGTGCTTGATGATTCATGATGTGGCTATGGTGGAAATACAGCATTGTATTGATCGAGGTCATCGCTGTGGATTACGCCAAGATACATCATCTGACCTTAGTTGGACGCTACGATCTATAATAGACGCGTTCCTATTTTCAACGCTACCACCTACACGATTGGTGCCGCATGACAACGATCTTTTATGCAGCATCATACATCGCTGATCGCCGCAGCACACACCCGCGAGCCACCTCCAAATTCCCAGCGCATTATTAGTACGATTCCTACTCACAACGAGCTGTGAGTACTCTACCAGATACCATCCAAAAAGTTCATTTCCTTCCCGTTCATCCAGCGGTTGGGGTCGAACGACTCTGCATCCTTCGAATTCCGTCTACCAACCACGTAAGGACTAATAACCATCTCGGTTCCTGAAGCAAATCAGCAACCTACGTCGCCGTTCCAAGTCCGGAGTCACTCAACAGCGGGGAAACGATAGGCTTCAAAGTCAAGGTCATCTGTCAGCAAATGCTGTAGTACGACCGGGACAGGCGGCCGCCAGCGGAGTAGCTCCATAATGGTAGCTGAGACATACGACATCCGGGGAAGATCCGGGAGGTTTGGCAGCAGAGTGGCATCCTTTCTAATAACCTTTTCAACGGCCTCGCGCGCTTTTAGAAATCATCTGGAAAAGGCAATCGCTGGTATAACCCATGCATTCAAAACCATACGAGCATTGCCGCTTCCGGTTGAGATGATAGAGAATGCAAGGTATATCGCTTCATCATCTACGCCCTTCATGAACGGCGGGATCTGGTCCATCAGATAGTCCCTCGTCTAGGATGGGGAAGCGGTACCGTTATCCATGCTCTGCTTGAAAGACACCCATCATTTTCGCAACACATGGTAGTGCCAATCAACCATGTCTCCTACTGAGACAAAGTAAACCTCACCTTGAAGGCGTTAGGTTACCTTGTCAAGGGAGCCGATCCTAAGGGGATTAAGCTACGACTTACGAACGATGCTGTAGAGATATGTGCCGAACATAGAACAAGCTTATTGAGGTTATTTAACAACACCCGACCCAGTGGTACATGCGATATAGGACCATCTTTAGGGAGGATTCTGAACGCGCTAAATCTAGAAGGCAGTGAACTAGCTGAAAGACGGTCGCTGCTGCTGCGCTGCAAGAACAACAAGAAGTGGGGTACTAACATATACATGTCAACTAACGGTATCTGGGAAGAAAAAGATCACTGGCAATCCAGTATCGTTGACGCCTCAAAAAACTGATGACCAGGATGAATAGCGATCATAGCGTGCAAGGGTCTGGTGGCTGATTATCTGAATTTGGAATTGCATAAATCCTGGCTTCTCAATGATATCATGTAGTTGAAGCCGGTCCGATAATCACTTTATAGTTATGCTTCCCCAATCTACTTCGTGTACACGATGATTGCCTCGCTGTCAGGGATCACGATTTCCACCGCGCCCTGGATGACTTCTAACGTCTTCTGCAAAAGTTTGCCTGACACTTTCCCCGCACCGACGTCGAAACGCCATTCTTGGCCCTGCCATGAGATCTCCTTTTGGTTGACATCCATTCCACCAGCTGAAGTGCCGTCCGGCGCGTGCAATCGCCCAATCCGGACACTTTCCAGACCGTTCAAGCCTGTCAAAACTACCTTGACGGCCTTCCGAGATTCTCCCCCAGCGAAGTTGCGCAGATTAGTCAAGGCGATCTTAGAGATCTCTTCGCCCTCGAACATAGCGTAAGCAGTCACGAAGTTCGTTCCAAGTGGCAGATGGATGACGCCTCTCGATCCGGAAACAGTCTTCCCAAGGAAATCGGCAACGAATGGCATCGCATACCACGGAGCTTGAACTCTTGGTCCTGGAGTCGAGAGTCCGGCACTTGGAATCCAAAGCGATCGCTTCGCCACAGGTCGTTGCACAAGCGATACCCGATCCACGCCGTGGCTCATCGAGTATAGTTGGAAGTTGACTGCCCATAGTGTGTTTGCGAACAATGCGTATTCGTCTTTTTGAACCCCGAGCGGTCCACCTGTCTCGCTGAAAATATAACTGACCTTCTCCACGCCCTTAGTGTAGTTGATATGCGGCTGATATTTGGCAAACTGTTCGACGAGCTCAGTGTGATTGAGTAGGTGCTCTTCGAGTCCACCAGTCTTGCCATCGAACTGGTAGTAGTGTTCCGCAAGATACTTCACCCTCCCATCCTTGTTGATTCCGGCATTGAACACGGGCTTAGGTGCATACAGAGCTGGGATGCTGCCTTGCACACCTTCAGATGCTGTGTTGAGTATCTCCCAGATTTTTCCATCCCCAATATTGATGTCGGATGACTTTATATAGTCGGCAACTTGCGTCGAATCAGCAACAACATCTGCGGCATCTATCTCGTAAAAATTGATCTCGTTGCCAAGAGCAATGGCATCAATGCGTTCTGGTCCGAGGACTTTGTATGCCTCTCGCATGAACATGAGTACATTCGTCTTATTGATTGCCACATGCGAGTCTTTGAGCGCATCCATAGGTGCCTGAATAGAGAAACGAGCATCTTTGAACCGATTTTTGAGTGTGTCGAAGTAGTGTGGGCCCAAGATGAAAGTGTCCGCATGTGTGCATTTGTTGACATCGTCATTCTTGACGCAGTGCGCTGGCTCATTCTGCTTTGGGTTATACTTGAATATATCACTGGACCGCGTTAACCATATGTTACACTGTTCCCTGATTTGCGCGGAGAACATACCCACTTGTACCTCCGATGCGTATTAGAGGTTTCTCTCCTAGCCTACTACCAAGATCCGCGATGAGGTTATCAGAGAACTCATTGTCATATCCAGGGAGAAATGCGTGCTCAAATCCGATGCTAGGAAAGTTCGCAGGAACGTTGTAAGCACCTTCTGGTCTCGCTGTAGGTATTTGTATGTTCTGTGTTGAAGTCACTGTTGCCTGAGCATCGACTTGGCGTACAGCAAGCACGGCTAGCGCGAGTGACAGGGTCGGAAAGGAAAGCATAATGCGACAGCGTTGGGAAAGACAGGTAGTTGATGCTCGTCGAATATTTCAGATGGATCAGTACTCCATATCCGCGCTTCCTTCTTTATGTGAGATTTGAAGATCGTCTCTGCTGCGACTACCAGCCATATCGAGCGCGAGCTTGTAGTGCACATGGTTAGAATCTGACATCACGGCCTACTCAGCCCTACACAGACCACGCCGCCGTTGCTGGAAAGATCCACTTATACCCGCATTTGAACAGCTCTGATGAATGCCTAACCTACGACCGCCCCGATATTTTGTCGAAGCTGGGATGTTGATGTAAATCCTTACCGAACCTGTTTCGCGGACTTGCGTCGCATGTCCCAAACTCGTTAGCCCCCTCGTATGAACCCTGTCTGGATCCAATCACAACAGCCGGAAGCCGATATCCGAAAGGCGCTCGATCTTTCGCAGATAATTATAGATTATGACGGCCCTGTGGAGAGTGCTCGACCGACTGGAATAAGAGCTTTCATATCTTCCATCTGCAAGTCGATTCTTCGTGGTTAAAATCTTAGCATATCAGGAACGCGATCGAACGACGAACACCGTAGACTTGGCTATAGTTTGGGAAGCAGTGTTCAATGTATCGCGCAAATTCGTGTTTGGCAGTATCTCCTGCTAGCATGTCCAACCAACGCTGTAATGAATTCACTAAACTAAGTATATTTCCAAGGAGAAGTTGCAGGATTCATTAGCCTTCCGCAGCTATGAAACAGCAAGGTGCCATGCTCATCGTAGGTAGTCAGGTTGATGCGGCGCAGCTGACATGGAAGACCACATCTTGTCTCCGATTCCGGGATACTGGAATATTCAGGTTAATACTTTTGAAGAACTAGATACCGAGCTTTTTCAAACGTTGGCATTGCTTTGATTCTGGCCGATCTCGATTCAAACGTACTTCAAGGTATAAGCGAATGAAGGCTATTAATTAAGCAAAATCTTTTCAGCGAAGGTCAAGATGGTTCTGTGGATCACTTCAGGCGACAATAACTGCCTGGGCTCAGGAAAAGGAGAGTTGCGGATTCAGCGCGCGGGCGACTCGTGTTAGTAAATAGCGGCGCGACGGCCATGGGGATACAGGTGCTAAGCCAGATTGGGTGTGTGCCGATTGCGACGTGTTCGTCACGGAATGCGGCGCTGATGATGAATTATGGGGCACGCAATGTGTTCGACTATGCGTCGCCGACGTGCGCGAAGGATATCAGGGCATATA
The DNA here is from genome assembly GCA_019828545.1 of Paracamarosporium sp. OC-R06-R3. NCBI lineage: Eukaryota > Fungi > Ascomycota > Dothideomycetes > Pleosporales > Didymosphaeriaceae > Paracamarosporium > Paracamarosporium sp. OC-R06-R3. The sequence goes on along the minus strand of JACVRA010000285.1, from coordinate 161,686 downwards.
CGAAGGTTAGGCTGGAATGCGTGTTGGATTGAATTGGTAGTGCGGTTGCAATGACGATGTGTTATCAGGCGATGGGGTCGAAGGGCGGGAGATATACGGCACTGGGGCTGTATAGTGATCGCATCAAGGCTACGAGGCTGGAGATCAAAGCGGATTGGATTCCAGCGTGGACTGCGTATGGTGATGGGGTCGCGCTGGATAGTTTGTATGAGCGGTCGCCTGTATTGGTAAGTCTTGTTGAGTTCCGTGTAGTGAAAGATTTGCTGACTGAGGTTTAGGAAGACTTCATTATGGGCAGTGCCTGGATCACCCTGATCGAACGGTATCTGGCGACTAGTAAGGCCAAGCCCCACCCAGTAGAAATTTACAAGAGGGGAGGTTTGGAAGCGGTTGAGCCGGGCCTGGATTTGATGCGCAAGGGAAAAGTGAGCTCGAAGAAATTGGTGTAGTATATAGTGTAAAGCAGCCGACATTCAGTCAAAATCCTGGGAAATTATATGATTGTCGTACATAAAATCTTATACCCGTTTCCCTCTTACTTTGCCAAACCAAGTACACAAATACACCAGTACAAGATTCGACACCGTGAAGGAGAGGAAGATAGCCCAATACATCCATTTGTTACCCAACATACCCTTTATACCCAGATGAAAGCCACGCAGATACTGATCACCGTCGGTGAGCGGACACACCGTACACGAACTACTCGCATCGGGATTTAGTACTTGAGCGCTCGCCGACTCTGCCCAAGTGTCTGTATACGTGCCGCAAGTCATATTCACTGGTGGCTCAAAAGTCATGAGGTCGCGCAACCGACATTTTACATCGACGCCGTCGATGACTGCGGTGACCATGCCACCAAGAAGATACGTATAAGGGGAAAGATAGTATATCTGTGAAAAATACAGTGTTAGCACCTTTGAATCTGGAGTCATGATGTGGATATAAGTCCTCCCATTGGACGGATTGCTAGTGCGAATAGTGGCCACGATTGCTGTATGGCTTTTTACAGGACTATAAATGTCGACGCTAGCAACCCGTTCAGGGCTTGCCCTTGTAGCATAGGTTCCTGCATGTTGTTTTCTAATGCTAAGGCAGGAGATCTGCGAGACCGTCATAAGCGTCGTTGCCAGGACAAGATCAGCAAGCTAAAGCAGCCCAACAGACGTTCTTGTCTTGCTTGTGTGGCTTCGAAGCTACGTTGCGATCTGCAGCGACCAGCATGTTCACGATGCTCGCAACGCCATCTCTCTTGTCACTACGAGGAGCCGGAAACGTCTGCTTTCTACTACGAGTCAACTCCCAATTTGAATGAGCCTCTTGCCACTGACTTCGTTCGTACAACCTGGTCCGACCTTGACAGCCTCATTGCAGCTCTCGCCCCAACCTTGGAACCAAGTACCACGACAGCGACTCTGGGTGACATTAGCATTGAGCTCAGTGACTTCGGTGGATTCGAGGATGATCAGTGGATGATGCAGATCTTGTCAGAATACCCTCAGATGATGCTTCGCAAGGACGCACCACCGCCTTTCGTTCACTTGTTTTTCCCATATGTATGTGCACAGAGCGAGGTACCTGAACCCCTGGCCAGGGCTCTCTGCTGCATCAACGCTGTCAATGCTGCATCTACCAATAGCCGTAGCTTTGGCAACGACTTGATCAACGATGAGCGCACCCGTTTGGTCTCCCAATTCGTGCGTACAGAGTCTGGGTGAAGCAGCTCTTTTTGTTGACCACACGTGCAGCGAATACACCAATGCCTCAAAGAGACTCTCGCGGCAATCCACGCTATGGTTGTCTACCAAATCCTTGGTTTGTTCGGACAAGATGCAGACCGACTGCGCACAGCACAACTTTGCCATCACTTTCTGCTTCGGGTTCGTAAGGTCCTAGCTTGCGAGGTAGTACGTCTAAAACTTTGTCCCAGATGACCGACGAATTTTCGCGACACCATCATGACTTACTCATTCCACTTGCGGAAGATGAGGAGGTGTTTGGTTCTCCGCAATGGATATTGGCGGAGACCGTGCGGCGCACCATCTTCGTCGTACACGCCATCAATATAGTGTCAGCGCATATACATCGACAGCATGCATTCTTTTACGAGCCTTTGGATGATGATCTGGTATTGGATATGCCATTACCGGTTTCCGAAGAACTCTGGTGAGCGCACAACAGAGCAAGTTGGGCCCCAAGTCCTGTTCATCAGCCAAAACAACTATCTGCAAGTGAGATACACCAATTACGCACTGCAGCGACTGTTCTAGGAGAGTACGATACTTTTCCTCGACTCATTCTCGCAACATGCAACCCTACGTACATAAACTTCAGTAGTGATGGTTCCTTGTAGAATGATTCAACATCGAACCCGATGATCTATCAGGACAAGATGGGTTCCTCTTACTTCATTCATTCCAGTCTACTGAGTTGGTGTTGGCCTAGCGTGGGACCCTAGTGAGTCGGTACCACAGCAGAGCTGCGCACTGAATGCTGTACCTTTACTTAGCTGTTGAGATTATAGGAGACAACGACTGTTAACGAGCAGAACTCTAGGAGTCATTGCAAAAGTTTGGTTTGATGAGAATAGTGAGGAGTCATGGCTCAACAGGTAAGGTGGCAGTCGAATATTTCGTACAGACTGCAGATTCCAGTCTACCAATTTCTATGTCTCAGAAACTGTCGCAATCATCACGGTTTATGGGGACAAATTCTAGGTTAACAAGCAACCAGATCCGGTGAATAGGTCTATCTTTGCCGCTAGATCGTCTTCTATGAACATTGTGAACTCACTCACTAATTGCAGGACTTGATCGACTGTCGACCTCTAGTCGCACAACGTTCTGTAACCCGAGCCTACGCCATCAAGCGACTCCCCAATCCTACATACGTGAGGTCTTTAGGAACACAGGCCTTCTTTTGTACTTGTATTTCTGACGAAAGTCAGGTTGACATCCTCAGTGTGCTTTTACTGCACCATTCAACTGGGGAAAATGCTTTGAGAGGATAAATCCACTTTGTGTTAAGCATCTATAAAGTCTGCCAAAAAAACTAGGATGAATTGCCTTAAGACTTGAGTGACAGGATCAACTCGTCAGATCAACGCTCATCGCCCATGACTCATAACTCATGATAGAGCGCTCACGATTGATCCGCAAGCTCCGTTTCCACTAACCTGCCACTGTCCTGGAGCACTCTGGGCATCGAAGTATAGTTGCCCCTGTAGATTTGAGCTCTGCACCACTGGGCAGCTTTGTGCAGTGATAATATCGCAGGAATTGCCCCCTGGGTAGAAGTTGTACCACCAGGTATTTGGATTTGCTGCGGCACGCTCGCAGCATTCAAGAGCAGAGCTTACAATATAAGTGAGCAATCTGGTGGTGCCTGTGTTGTCGCTGAGTCCCCAGCCTACGAGACCGTTGCCATTGTAGCTGGTGATGATGTTGTCCGTGGCGCATGCAGCGTAGGCGGTGGAGGTGGCAGTTACGACGGTTGTGGTTGCCTAGAGGAACATTGAGTGAGTACGAAATTGCGGAAAAATGCTCGAAGTCGATCGCTTACCTTGGAGGTTTCGGTGCTGGTCGAAGTCACTTGAACAGTACTGACAACAGTCGTGGATGCATAGTTTGTTACTGTGGCCTTCGCTCGGCTTAACAGTACAGTAGAAGTTGTAGTTGCCGTGGTACGAGCAGTGTTTGTGATAGTTGAGGTCTTAGCGGCTGATTTCGCAGTTTTAGTGAAGGTACGGGTGCCCACGAAGACTGTCTTGGATACAACGACCGTGCAATCGACCTTCTGAGGATACCCAGGATGCCCACCCTTGGCCCCACAAGTGATCTTCTTGGTATTGCCCTTGGATTCAAAGCTGTCCTTTGGAAATTTAGGGACTCTGGCCGCCAAGCCTGCATGATCTTCAGACCGTTTCCTAGCTCCTGGGAGTGTCGACGCGAGTGGCGTGAAGCCAGCGCCAGCGGCAATGGTACTAGTGAAGCCTTGATTGACTGTTTCTGTTGAAGTAGATGTCGTCACAGTCGTCTGGGTCTCGGTTTGCAAAGAGGTCACGGTATTTGTGAGTGTAGTGGTGAAAGTTTCAGCATCTTGCGATACGGTTGTATAAGCTGTGGAGGTGGTTGTCGTGCCGACGGTGGTCGTCACAGGTCGAGGGGTTATAGTGGCTGTCTTGGTGGTATAAAAAGTTGAGATAGCTTTTATCGTACTCGTTGAAGTGTGTTTCCTGGTAGCAACCCTGGTACTGTGTGCTCCATATTCAGTCGCACAGATGGTGGTTACTGATGGGGCAAGTTGCACTCGGTTTGGATGTGGAATTGCAAGGATGGTAGGAACCAGAAAGGCCAGGGAGGTAAAAGGCGTAGCCCAATGCATTTTCAATCTCGACGGACTTAAAACCGATGTCAGAATGAAACAGGAACGCAATGCGGATGGGTTGCAGTTTTAACTTCATCCGACCTAAGGGCGGTAAAGGGGTTTTTGACCGCATTTGTAAGTCTGCTAGTATTGCTTGGAGATTTCGCTCCGTTAATGGACATCACTCGTTGGTTCGCAGTGTTTTAGTGCAAGCCTCATGGTGCACGTGCGCTTGTGCGGCTGAACAAGATGGGGATCTGGAACACCATAGTTTCGCGCCAAGAACAGCAATTGGAAGAAATAAGCGAATCATCGCTAACGTATCCCAAATTCAAACTAACAATAAGGTAGAGAAGGTAAGCTAGTAATAGGGTTAGTGGCTATGGAACATTTCGTCTATTTGGGTGAGAATCTCTTAATAGCATACTCTCGATTGCTTATTGGTAAGGCTGAGCATAAAGTGGGCTAATTATCAAGACGTTATGAAGTCGTTTCTATGGTTTCATTTTCAGGAGTACACAAAAATACCAAGTGCTACTATTAAATCGTATGGCCGACTTGCCTACGCTGCGAATAGTCCCTTCTTTGTTCAAGCAACCGATCGAAACTGCCAATTGCCTCTTATTAAAATAGATTCACGCAGCCAAAAACGTCGACTTTGATATTGGTCGATTGGACTAATTTAAGGTGAGTCTCGATAATTCGTTATATTAGGCGGAAGAACGGATTTGCCGCTACGCAGAGACGAAATTCCGCATTGAAGACTCGCGGTTGGAAGGCCAAGCGTAATTCCTGTCGATCTCGACTGCGAGGCTGGAAGCTGTGTTGCCAGCTTCGTCTTTCCACGATCTTCTCCGTAGAATTGAGCATGTCTATCGCTGGTTCAGCTTATTATTTGCGCAACTTTACTGAAAAGCCAGTGTAGTGCAGTACAACCATGATTCGCCATGTGGTTGGGATCTGCATCTGCGTTAGTTAGCAATCGTTCTGTTTCAAAATGACCGTCTCCAGTCGCAATCTGAAGAGCCATTGCGCTTCCCAGAGACTCTAGACTAGCAAAGGTCGGAAAATTCACATTAACGTTGTGTTGTAGCATCAGTCCGACCCTCTTTTTAGTATTCTCGGGGTTCTCGCACTGACGAATTTGTGCAGCATAGTAAGCAAACCCATTCCTGTCTGGAATTCCGACATAAACTGCAGCATCGAGTAGTAACCCTGTAGTAGCTAGCCTATACTAATCATGTGTTGAAATACGATGAAGCGTTGTCTGTCCGATCGACCAAATGTGGACTGGAAAATGGTCCTTCTCTAGTAGTAATGGCACCATGTGTGCTTCCTGATCATACTCGGTAGCTATTTGCACTGCTGTACAGGTCGAATGGTCTTTTCCATGCCGTTTCAGCTACTCAGCATCGTCGTTTGTCTGTAATCTGTGATCATCGGACATGCTTCCGAGTCGGTTTAGAATCAACGAAGAAGCGCTAAGTTGTGTTCCTGTAGGAGTAACAGAGGAGTTGAGACGCATCTTGGCCCCTACATCGAGCAATCTGGATACCATAGACACTACGCGTTTGCTAAGTGTAAAAGTGTTTGACCACATAGACTTGCGACGCTCGGATTAGCACCTTGATCGACGAGCGCTTTGACAGTATCAGACTGCCCCCAGAAGGCTGCATGGAACGAACTAGTGGCTAGTCGAAACCCAATCCAGCTATTTTTCTATCTAAAAGGTCTGTTCGCACGTGCCTTTTAACATCTTACCATTAAAGCAATTATGGATCATCAAGCTCGCACAGCCATCCCTAGAATCGTCTTGAGCTTCTCGAGTTGCTTCTCTGTAAGTTTTTCACGGACTCGATTATCAAACTCCCCTAATGGTACGATGATGGTTTTCGCGCCGACAGTCGTATAAAGGAATTCTGTCCATGTCAAGATCTGAAGCCGTGAATATCTGTCAATGATATTTGAAGAGTGTGTGTGCGAGTGCCACCAATGGACTATCTACGTCGATCGCGAATTGCTAGCCTTCAAGCACCACAATGGCCACCATCATGTTGGATTTGTAACAAGCATCGCTTACCAGCCTTCAAAACCCAAATCTTTCTCCGAAAAGCCATTTTCTCGAGGAAATTATTGCATACCCGTCGTGTTCGTCAACGCCCTGGGCTTGAGCAAGCCACACCTCGCCATTTTCTCACTAGCAAGTCTCCGAAGCCTAATTTCACAGTAAGAGCAATTAGCTCCATGGTATCAATGATTACAAGCCTGCCATCTGGTTCCAGCCCTTTCCCAATCTTTGCATAGTTTGTCTCCGGAGTCACAGATAGAACGGCTACTGCTATCACAATTTCGTACGTCTTAGTCTCGACAACCTGAATGAAAAAATCCCTCTCAAGATTGAGTGCCTGAAATATCATCCGTAATGCGACTTGTTAGAACCTTAGGTGCGCATTTTCGAAAAATGCGTATTAGAGATCGGTAAAGTTATAATGGGAAAATACACTTCCTCCCGCATAAATGACTAAAATCTTAACATGAACTCCCGGGCCAGAATAGGCTGAAACGTTCTGTGTGGTTCTCTTTTGTACTTTGCGGCAAAGCACCTGCGGCAAAGCATCTGTGGCAAGGTAGCCGCACGCCACCACTTAGCTCAACAACCACCTGTAATCCCTCCACGAAGATCTCTTCAAGTCGGAATCGCGTTGCTGTCTCCGAAAAATCTGCACGTACTTCATTTCACTACACAGGTCACTGAGATATTGTTGGCTATCGTCCACTATTCCTTTTATGCTATCTGCGTTCGCGTAGGAGTGTCCGATAATGATTCAACGCACATGCTAAACCTTATGCTAGGCAGTCGTTCTATACGGATATCGTATCTTTCTTCGTCCACTGCATTCCTTACCAAGACCCTCAGTGACAGCCTTCACGGATTGGTATGCGGCATTCTTTGCCATCCGCAAGAACCTGACGTGTATAATTTACTGCAACCACCAGAAATACGGTATACTGCCCAAATAGGATCTGAGAAAGTATGACTGAGGTTCAAACAGGATCAGTATATCGCCATGAACCAAACAAGATTAATTTCAATTCAGTGAAGGCCCTGCATGGTATATTTTCCCGTGCGTCTCTCGCCCCCAGTTGCTGACAGCCATGTCACAGAGATCTACTAAAACGAGCGCTTACTCAAGAGCCATGCGTACCTCTTAACACAGCCCTTCCCAGATGTATTAAATCTGTTCAATGTCATCGACAAGTGGCTCCACCGAGTCAAGCGGCAGTTGATCGGTCAGTGTATAAATGACCGGGCCATGCGAGAATTTGAACCCCTCATGATTACGCATAGTGACATATTCGTAACGGAGCTGGCGAAATCCTAAGAGAACGACAGTACCATTATCGACATGACGAATCGATGTAGATACCTCGGGTTCGACATCATTGGGCAACTCGGGTTCGGCGCAGCCCCCGATATGCAAATATCAACTAGAAACAGGTTCATGCTAACGGGCATGGACACCTCAAACTTCAGGTCCAACTTCTACATGCAGTTCCCTTTGCTGAAGAGAGCTGGCATGGAGTTGATTTTGCACCCATTCATCATGGCTAGCCAAACGGCGTACTACAAAAAGCTGCGCGATTTGATAGTCGCACGTGGTGCTGAAGATAAACATGCACGGAGAGATCTGTACTCATTTTTCGTGGATACTAAGGACCCTGAGACTGGAGATGGCATGCGGTTGTGCGACATATGGTCAAAAGCAGCCTTCTTTATGCCAGCCGGTTCGTATTGCATTTTTCAATCCAAGCCTCCCGCACATGGGATACCAACATGTACATAGGTGGTCATACGATTAGCACGGCCCTAACAGGTGCATTCTTTGATCTCTCCCGGTACCCAGACTGCTATAAGCGCCTTGCCCACGAGATCCGCACTACATTCACATCCGCCTCAGAAATCCGCCCTGGCATAAAAATGTTTCGCTGTATCTACCTCTGTACCTGCATCGATGAGGCAATGAGGATCACGCCGCATATCTCCACTACCCTCTGGCGCCAGCTTCCCGAGTCCGACGACGAACAGCCCCTCATTATTGAAGGCCAAGCGATTCCGCCCGGCACCGAAGTCGGCATAAACATCTATACCATACACCATAACGAAGTGTACTTTCCGAGCTCTTAGGTTTTCAAGCCTGAGAGATGGCTGGATGAATTACCGGAGAGGAAGAAACTCATGCACGACGCGTTTACCCTATTTTCAGTTGGGCCCCGCAGCTCTGGTGGTAAAACAATGGCTTACCAGGAAGTTAGTATCGCTATTGTGAAGACATTCTAGTATCTGGACTTTGAGCGCCCGGTGCATGATGGGAGGGCAGACCGAGGAGGCGAGACCACGCAGAATGGCGGAAAACCTGAGTTGCGGACATTTGATTAGTTTAGTTCGATTCATCCGGGCCAAATTTGGTGTCCAGGCTTAGAGATAGGGTCTGAGACAAATTCTTTAGCTCAAACAAGCTGAACTATAGTAGGGCACGAGATATGCACTTTTATTCTGCCTTGTAGTCGGTTTTTTCGGGTACGAAATCGAATCGAATCAAGGTATTTTTGGGTAGCAAAATCATCTACGTGGAGCGACATATTTTGCAAATACTCATAAGCGTGGACATCTAGACACACGCGTCCTGTAATGTTTCCATTCATGACAATAGGAACTAACCCACCAATCTAACCTCAGCTCCATTGCCACGGCCTCCACCACAGTCTGCTTGCGTGGCGCCATCAGCTAAAGCGGGGTATGTGTATCGGACGATTACCTTACACGTATGGCGCTTACTAGAGAATATCTATCGGACAATTGCCGCAGACCCGCACAGCCAGCAAAACTTTAAGCTTAGCATTCTCTCCTGCCGGATTAATTCAAGTATGCTCCGTCATGATCCTTCGGTTTCTATAATTTCTAAGTGTCCGGTCTAAACAGTTCACAGAACGGGCAATTGGGCCTCTCGTGCATACAAAATAAATCCAAGTTCCTAGTTCAGCTTCGTATAATCCTGCGCCCCAATTTTTATAGAATCTATACTATTGAAGACGGTCATGCTTTCTCGAAGGATGCGCCAGGCTCTTAGATATAGTGGGTTGTGGGGAAATGTCATGTCACGGTGGTATGGGGTTTGCGATACAGCGTCATCTTGTGAGATATTATACCGCCGTTTCAAAATTCGGTGAGAGAATAAACGAGCTTTGCTACCACAGCACACCGACTATTGCATGGAGTTATTTCCAATGGCCCTTTTCTGTATGCGCTCAAACCTGTGGATCTCTGAAAGCAAGGAGACTGTCCAATCAGGGGTTTCAGAGTGCATCATTGTCCCTCTCTGAGGTGCATTGGAGGTACATCGGAAAACCCCTCATTAGAGTAGTTGTCTACAAGTTCTCTAAAGTAAATTTTGTTGTTTTATCAAAGGATATGTGGCATTTACACTCACGATGATGCGGACAGGCAACCACCCAGTTTCGAAAATTATTTCTACATTCGTATGGGACCGATACATCTATTCTTGACATCAAACATACTAGTCTCAACAAGCCTCCAAGAAAACTATGAGGTATAGTTGGCGTTGCAGACGCATGACAGTCGGATGTTTTAGCATGGGGGCCATTTTCCTCTTCAGTCTAGGCCCGGATCGAACGGCGCTTTGTAACCCCCAAAATACGTACCAAGTACGCTAGTAAACTTGGCAGTTCCCGTTTTGGGTGAACGAAGAGGCCTTCATCGATCGAAATGCCTTCGTTCTAACCTTTTTGAACTTGACCTGTTCTTTTCTTGAAGTGGAGTAAATGGCGGGGCCGGCTCAACTAGTCCTCTATAAGCGATATGCAATTCGGAGAACAGCATGGGCATGCGTGTGCACACCGAGCAGTGTCGTCATCGTCTAGTATCGCACGGTGAGCCTAGCATTCGATCAGAATGGTCTGATGAGGCTTCGTGATCACGATCCAAGATGGAACCTTGTAACGTAGCAGCAGAACTGTGTATATAAATCTCTTCTCTTCCCTTTTGACCTATCCAGCAGGGCACGGCACAGCTTTCTATCAGTCCAGTCTTTGAGTCTCTATCATCATGCACGCCCTCTCAGTCCTCGTTTCCACCGCGGCTCTGGCCACCATGGCTACCGCAGACTTCTATATCTACCGCTCCGTTCAGTACATCACGGTCGACGCTTCTTCCGCCAACGGCTACCTCTTCCTATCCGGACCACCCAGCTGCGACGACGTGTACAACGCCGTGCCAAGCACTCCCCGAGACGATGTGAGCGGCGACAAGCACGGAGTGCGCTGCTCAGGCTGCAGCACGGCCGAAGACAATGATGTGGCTGTAACTGAGCTCGAGTTCAATAATGAGAACTATGGTCACTACAGTAGGCACATACATAAATCGTTGCCTGGAAGAGCACTAATCATCATTGTACAGCTTTCTACAGCGACAACAACGAGCTTGTCGATACCGACAACAATGTTGTGGGAACTTGCGAGATTGACAACTCTGACTCGTACGATTGCTTTGATGGTACGATTCTTTACTTCTCAACATTATCCAATAACGAATCACTGACCACTTTTTCTCAGCTCTTGCCACGTACAAGGGGCAATCACAGCTCTTCTGCAGCACTGACTTAGCCATCCCGTGAGCTCATACGTATGATGCTACTACATGGAGCCTGAGATCCGAAGATGTGTTAGGGTCATTAATATGTTGAAAAGACGTTAGAGTTGCAGCACTACGGAAAGAAATAGGAAAGGTGGACTAGATAGAAAAGTGTCAGAAACTCACAAACGCGTACAATTCCCAGACATATTGGACATCCAGCAGCGTATAAACATATGCACTGTAAGCGATGCTGATCTAGAAGTGAACGGATACTTTACGACATTGAGGTGGCACGCATACATCGGTTTACGACTACTTACATACCCCTAGCCTTACCCCACTAACATATGCGTAAGCATACACAGAGCTCATGGCTTCCACAGTATAGCCAGGGGGCCATTAGCCAGTCGCAAGGCAAGGTTTTCCCTGAGAATAGTGTGTGTCCTGTTCTTAATACAAATTCCAAAACCTTCGAATACATTTGGCCGTTCGTTCAGTCAGCCCATCGCTTCGTGGAGAGACTAAAGCAAGACACTACCTAGTAAGCACCATTGCGCAGCATACTACATGATTGTCTGTGCAGTGCGAGGATTTGTACGAACCCATTTCTTGCCTTTACATGATTGTCGCGATCGGAGAGCTCACGGCCAAGAGAATAGATCTATACGAAAATTGAACAGAGCAATGTTTCATATCATTGTAGGATGATCTTGGTTAGAGTTCTCTTTTCTGCGATTCTTGTTCTTTAATGGCCTATCCGTCGATCTGGCTATCTATCTGTTCTCTATTGTCTGGCTAGAGGAGGTCGGGTTAGGGTGTTGGTGACATACCTACGGGTATTTGTGTTTCTTTACCATGTCTGGGGTTACGTTGTGGCAGACGCAGGTAAGCCCGAAGTCCATTGCATAAACCTCTCCTTCCCAAACCGAGACTCCAGTGCAACCTTCGCGAATTCATCAACTTCTTCAGGCGGAACTCTGAACAAAGACTCAACATGAACACGTCCAACGAAACGCACATCCTGATGAATACATATATCCATCCATATTGACGCCGAGCTTGCCGCCCAAAGCCCTTCTCTTGTCGTAATCATAACGTGACCTTGGCACGGTGTCCAACCTTGTTTGAGCCCATCGTAAGCTGCATTAATGCCTCGAACAACGATCCATGTTCTTCTCAGACTCTCGGATATGATCCAAGCTTGCCATATTCGGTCCTCGGAAGAGACTGAGTCTAGGAATAGAAGGGACAATTCGTCAGTAGAGACTTGCTCTACCAACGCTACACCTGCTTTGGCAAGGACGCGATCCAGCAGTGCTGCTAGTATTGGTGCCCGCGCCTCAGCAAGATGACGGGATCGTATATCGCCATCAAACAAACCTATCATCTGGTATGCGAGCAGCGCATGGCTGAGAGCGAGATTTTTCAACACATTGTCGGACGCGTTGCTTTCATTGGATTCGGAAATCAAAGCAGTTGCTTGGTCATTCACCGCTCGTAGCACCATTTCAGTGGTAGCCTCAGTTCTGTTCATATACGCAGAAAAAGTGGTGAACGCGATTTGAAGACACGAAGGGAAGTAATCTTCGTACAACCGGGCATGAATGAACGTGTTGCTGCCAGTGACAATCCAGTGCCTCATCCAACTGTCGATTAGTCGCACAATCATCTTCAAGTCGTGAAGTTTGAAATTTGGCGGCAAGGGCATGAAAGTGTGGTCGATCAAGAAGGTTTCCGGTGCCGTGAACCACGCTGCGCGAGGATCAGTGACCAGAGACAAGTGCGTCGCACCAACAACGTCCAATGCTAGGTCCGGTAGAGGACCAGCGACCAACAAATCATTCCCAGATGACTCAAATTCAAGCAAGTTGGAATCAGAAATAGAACAGTCCTCTTCGGTTGTCGAAATTGGTACGAAGGTAGAAGGCTTCCGGGGCGGATACACGCATGTCAGCTTCCTCCTCCTGCAAAGTCGGCATGCTGGCGTGTTCCGATCGCACTTGCGCTTCGCTTCGTTGCAACGAACGCAAGATCTACCGGTTGCGGGCATGAGAGCTGCTGATAAGATTGTTGACGAGTGGATAGAAGACTAAGAGCTGCGGTGATGGGCGGTTTGTCGGGCTTATCCTGCGGGCGCTAATCAAAAGCGACTAGCGTCCGCATCACGCCCGCGGTGACGGAGTCGCTCCATGCAACGCGAAACAATGCATCCTATTTTTCTGGATGACTATGGGCTCAGAGAACATCTATAAATCCAGCCAGAGAATTATACGGTTTTCGAATATCAGCGTTGTCACCACTCATTGTTCATCATTCTCGAGTTTATTTGTGGATTTGCCCTGCACTTCTATCCAAAATGGATGCATCCTTGATGAATGCTGCTGTTACTGAATTGAAGGTAACAGACTTCACACATACAGTCCATGAAACCATTTACCACGCCATATCACCTACAAGGCCAGAGATAAGCCAGTCTGGGCGAGTTGTACTGATCACGGGAGGTGGTACCGGCATCGGCAAAGCCATCGCGCGGAACTTCATGCTTGCTTCAGCTTCCCATGTCGCTATAGTGGGAAGACGCTTGGAGGTTCTGAAAACCACCGCTAGAGAGCTCGCAAGCAGCGCAGCTGCAGCGGGTAGCTCGAGCCAGGTGCTAACATACCAAGCCGACGTGACAAGCAAATCCGACATCAATTCCATATTCGATGACCTTACATCAAAGGGGCTAGCTGTTGATGTACTGGTATTGAATGCGGCCAAGTTTGCGGATTTTACCCCCTTGATGGAGCTTGGGATGGACGAGTTGTGGACGCATATGGAGACGAACGTCAAAGGCCCGATGCTCCTCACTGAGCGATTCCTCAAACAGAATCTCGATAAGAAAAAGGTATGATGACGTACTCGACGAGCTGTTTCTGCTGATATCTTCTACAGTTTCTCGTCAACGTCACCACTGCTGCAATTCACCAAGAGCATCATCCAATGGTAAGATACCTGGCGCCTTATATCCTCAGCAAGGCCACAGGCACGCATTTTGTACAGCTTCTTGCAGGGCAAGTTGCGCGAGAACAGTTGCAGGTTGTCAGTGTGCATCCCGGAACCGTATATGGGGACGCCTTCAAAGATATAGGAGTTACAGAAGACATGTTACCATTCGATCAAGGTAAGTGTGCACTAAACCTCCTAGGAGATACATGACTGATGCATATATAGCCGATCTTCCAGGTGGATTTGCTGTTTGGGCCGCATCAGAAGAGGCAGCTTTCGCGCATAATCGGGTTGTATGGGCTTCGTGGGATGTGGAAGAATTAGCTCGTGGTGATGTGAGGAAGCGAATGGAGGAGGATGAGAGCTACCTCAGGATAGGCGTGACCGGGATTTCATTGTCCAAGCGTGCAGCGGGGTATTGAGTAGGATTGGAATACAGTCCTATAGTGTAGTCTCCATGTCCGAACGTATGAGACATGGATTCGTTCCAGGATGAGCTCTTCAAAACAGAAAGAATCAGACATTGGCAGAACTTCAGATTCCGGTCACTAAAATGGCATCATGCACGTGGTCTGATCCGTTCGAGTACAACAAACTCGTGCTTGTTAGTATCGTGTTTTCGGGATTATCATCCATCAACATACATATCAATGTCTTAGGTTACGTGTCGATCATTGTCTTTCAATTCCTTGTTATAGTTGTTGGTTAAGGTGCTTAAGCAGAATCAGGTGACTAATTGGTAGTTCTGCCATTCCCTACATTCGATTCTCTGCTAGCAGTTTTAAACCTACCCTCGTCGGCTATTTGATTGCGTTCCGCTTTATTTTATACTTTTTATCAAGTATTTATATCTAAAAGTCGACCAAGCGCAATAACAAAATTATTAATCTAGGAACCATTAACAATACTAAATGCCATACGAATTGATTTAACCACACGATGTAAAGTTGGTTCTGGATTTGCATACGAACTTAGTTTGTTTTATATCTATATAGTCAGGTGAAAGTCCTATTGAAGACTGACAGACGTTCCTCAACATAAACCTGTATCAGACTGTACTAGTATCACACGCGATCCGTGTGGACAACCTCGGGCTTATCTTCAGCAATTTGATGGTTGAGCGCAACGTCAAAAGCATTGATCTCGGTAGACTTGAACTTTCTCGCTGGGATGCGGCGTTCGAAGAGGAGGTCTAGCTCGGCAAATGTTCGTCCTGAAGGCTCAGGTAGTCGAAAATAGTGGTATACGAGAACCAAGGAGCAGGTACCGGCCCAGAAGAAGCCCGCCTTGTTACCCCAGTTCCAGGCAGACGGATTGATCATGTAGGGTGTAAGGACGTTAGCTACGATCGCAGCGATGTTATAGGCCACACGGGACAGTGCAACAGATTTGACCTGTGTAAATAGGTCAGATGGACTCTAAGCTATGATGGGTGAAACTGACCTGAAGACGACGAGTGGGCATTTCCGAAACAAGAGAGAAAGCGACGGTACCAACGGAAAGCTGGTAACAGGCGGCCCACACGAGCATGAGACAGCCTGTGGCGAGGGAAGCGGCATGCCTCATGGATCCAGGTAGTACACCCATGATGCCAATCGTGAACAGGGTCAAGACAAGCCCTGACAGACCGGCCAGAAAAAGAGTCCTACGACCGATACCCCAAGCCATAAGACCCCAGGTTATGAGGGGACCAACCGTGTTCAAGCCGTACTGGCCCATTGCAAAATCGTATGCAACTTCGCCTTGGAGGCCAGCCTGTGTGAAGAAGTAGGTCGAATAGTTTGAAAAAGTATTTCCGGCGAGATTCTGCGAGATGAACAGCATACAGATGATCTCGGTCCTCCGGAGGTTAGCTCCTCTAAAGCAGTCAAGGTAAGAAGCACCTTCCAATAGGTCTTTCTCGAGCTCATTGGTGTGTCTCATCATATCAACAGTCTCGGCTGCGTCGAAAGTAGGGTCCGATTTCGGAGAAGTGAGGCGCAATAGCGACTTTTTAGCATCTTCAAATCTGCCCTTGCGAACCAACCACCAGGGAGACTCAGGAGCTAGGAATATTCCAACAATGAGAGGCAGGAACCACATCCACTGGATGATGGTCAGACGAAGCTACAGTCCATAGAACAGAATTGAGACATACCTGAAGAGCGTAAGGAATACGGTAGGCCCACTGATCCTCACGTTTGAACATGCTTCTAATGACGGCAATAGCAAGCAACTGGCCGATACCCCAACATGAGTTGCCCCATGTCGTAAGGTAACCTCGGAGGGCAACAGGACAAATCTCGCTTGCGTACGAAATAGCAACTAGTTTAGGTCAGAGTCTTGAGCAACTTCGCTGCATTTACTGGCTCACTCGACATGAAAACCCCGAACGCGATACCGGCAAGGCACTCTGCTAGGAGCAGGAATTTGATACTCGGGGCGACGAAGAAGATAGTGGTCACGGCAGCCTGGTAGAATAGGACGCTGAGAATAAAAGGGCGGTAGCCGAATCGTTCAACGCCGAAGCCAGTGACTAAAATTAGAGGTCAGCTAGAGCACTGCAAAGCGAGTGATAAGTACCTACGTAGTAGTCCAAGAATCTGACCACACTGTGCACCGTTTGAAATGCCAGCCTGCCACTGAGCAGAGACCTCATAAGATCCGTCAGGTCGAATCTCGCCATACTTTCGATTGAATTGTGGAAAGGCATAGAAGTTGCCAATCAAGGCTATGTCATAGCCCTCCATGATACAGCAACCCGAAATAACCGCCGCCCAGAAGATGGCTTTGGGGTATAAGCGTATACCCTGTAGCAGGGTCATCGCATGCTCCTTGTCTACGCAGAGATTAGCGGTTCATTCGAGTCAAGAGTGTGTGTGGAAACTGACTTGTCGCTGAAGCAGCATTAGCGTACATGTCTGAGACTGCGACATTGTCCACGGCATCGTTCGTCTTCTCGTCGATAGGAAAGCTCATCGACTGATCTTGTTCCTTGATACCCATGCTAGAAGATAAGGTGAATGACAATGCCAACCGATCGATAAGATATCCTGCTAATGCCAGACAGAACCGGACGAGGCAGTATATGAGAAGTGGGCGCCCTTCACCGGGAGGAATGTGGCAGCATTTATGGCTGTGAAAGCCATGGAGTTACAAGCTCTCGGAGTCTGGCCACCCCTGCAAGAGCCTTTCTTCCCTGGCCTCGGATGCGAGGGTTTGGCACGCTATCCTGCACGCCGGGGAAATTATCTGGGGGTTTGCGGGGTAGTTCATTCCAGAAGGGGTTAGATAGATTGCATCGGACATAACAACGAGTCGGAAGCAGGGAGACGAGAATATGTCCGATCTGAAGATTCGGCCGTAGAGATTAGTAGTCGGTACGAAATAACGTGCTCTGAGCGAAGAGCTGAACGTCTGGCAGTGTCAAATGCTTGCGATTCACGATGACGTGCAGAGACAAACATGTGTATCAGAGATACGTGCCGACAGCCATACAAAGTGGACATTCGTGCACTAATGAGACAAGGCCACTTACCCTATGTAAGCGATGATGAAATTTCGTGACTCTGTGCGCAGGCCTAGTTGTTTGTATGAATCTTTTCAGCAAGTGATGACGTATGCGTGCACATGCACCGTTATGGGTTCTACAACCAGATGGCATGCTTCAAACCACCTTCAAGGCCCTCCGCCAAACTCACCATAATCGTCCAAATATCCCCTTTCTCTCCACTAATCTGGTAAATCTCAACTCCACCACCCTCTTGTCCGACCACTAACGCATACTTTCCGTCGTCACTGAGCCGCATACCTCGTATAACATCTAAATTAGTTCGAACATGCTTTATTCTTCTAACTCCCTTGCCATCGTCGCAAAGCAGTATGATAGCGACACTATCCCCAGACGGCAATTGCTTCGGGGCATCCTTGAGATGTGGCTCGCGCACTGCAATGTGTCTTTCCCATCTGTTGCTGACATACAGGACGTTTGGGATCCTGGGGTGCAAGGATATCTCGGCGGAGTCCATCATGTACTGATGATTTGGGCCAATGCTTGGTGGGATGATGTTAGGTAAGAAGCCAGGTATAGGTTGGATATTATCTGCAGGAGTTTGCAGCATATCAAAGGCAATGACAGTATGCGAAAGCTCCCCGATCACATACATAATTCGTTCTGTAATAAATTAGAACAGTCATGATAATGCGATTGGAAGATCTACCGTCTGGGGTAAATACCGCATGTCGGGAGCCTGTTCCTGGTGGACACTGAAGCCATCCACACACTTCGAGGCTCTCTGCGGTACGATGAAAGATCCATACCCGGTCTGATCCCAGATCAAGAGCGTATAATAACCCTTGTCGGTCTTCAAGTATCTGGTGTATGTGACATTGTCGTTGTCGGTCTGGTCTTGGACCTTGTCCAATTGACTGATATGGGAATTTTGGTAAAATCTCTGAGTGAGGAGCATCTTTCAGCAATAGGCCATCCTTTCTACTAAGCAAAATGTCGTATAGTGCAACGGAACCTCCTAGGTACTTCAATCTGTTAGCGTGGGACGTAAAGCCTTTTGATTTCCGAGGCGTACAGTGCCGAGCGCCAGTGCAGAATTATCACGCAAAGTGACAACTACCCACAATATGTTAGTGATACTGCATCTAAGTCATCTCGGAGGTCACTTACAGTGAGCTGGTGCTCCAAGCGTTGACTGCTGGCTTGTGATCTTGCATGTCTTTTTGGCATGATTGATCTCAAAGGTGTATAGGAGACCAGACTCATCGCCCTCAGAGAGCCCAATCAAACGATCAACTTGACCATCTTTAGATGAACGCTCAGTCCAGGAAACATTGAAAGGCGCAGGATAGTTGGCGAGGACGGTCAAAAGCTTCTTGTCGGGATCGAATTCAAGCGTAGTGAAGTCGGCTCGATCACCGGAGATTAGGAGTCGGTGTTCCATAGTGTGCGATAGGTTTCAAACGAGAAGGATTTTGCACGAGCTTCTCAACTGTGAATAACTAAACTCGCCCACGGGTTTAGTTAGGAGTATACAAGTAATTAGCTAAGTTGATGAACAATGTCACTTTCTCACCTACGGACTAAATGTCAAACCTCAGAATTGTCCATGCTTTTCCGCGTGGAATGACCGGTCAGACTAAGGCCAATAGTACAATCGCGCATTATTGCGTAAGATATGCATATGTTCTGAATTGTGCTAACGGATAGCTAAAATGAACTACCATGTACAACTGTCGGATGAAAGAAACGTTCACGTGACCAATCGGAGATAACGAATCTGCCTACCAGCTGGCAGAAATCTCCGATGACGTAGTATCTGTCTCACTCGAAGACCGAGATTTTCACAGCTTCTAGGCAGTTTTCCGATATCCGTAGCTTCAATATGTAGTGCACAGATGATCTCCTCTAATAGTCGGCGTTTCGTGTCTGTATGCACGGAGCTACCGATGTCGCATTAACGTTTGCAAAGACTTTCGATCGACGTCCCAGCATCTGTTCTTTTCCACGATCTTGATCATACTTTTAGATTAAACTGATTTTTTCTCCTCTGCTGCATCCTAAAAGTTTAACGTTCGTATATTCTGCAGATACGATGACATCACCAACTCATTTTAAACTCAACACTGGCGCTGAAATTCCCGCCGTTGGCCTCGGTTTGTGATGACTCCCAACTGAGTTAGACATATTTTGACGAGATCGTACATAGGAACCTGGAAGTCTGAGCCTGGAGAGGTTCGCAAAGCTGTTGCTTACGCGCTCAAGGATGGCTACCGTCACATTGATGCAGCACTGTAAGCCTTGTCGTTCTCGCTGACCCTAATTTTGGCTTACAGGACATAGAATTTACGGTAACGAAAGTGAAGTTGGTCAAGGAATCAAAGATAGTGGCGTGCCTCGTGACGAGATCTTCATCACCAGCAAGCTTTGGAATACCCATCAAGGAGAGGTCAAGAAAGGACTGCAGAGGACACTTGATGCTCTAGGCACAGATTATCTTGATCTCTACGTAAGTTCTGGTCGTAAGCTATTCTAAGTTTATGTAACTGACAGGCTATATCAGCTTATTCACTGGCCTGTACGATTAGTTTCTGTGAGTTTGCTTCCTGCAATCCAGAACTCAACATTTTTGATTCTGACTATAACAAAGAACGATACGAGCGAGCTTTTTCCAATGAATCCTGACGGTACGCGTGCTGTCGACCGATCTTGGGACCAGAGCGAGACTTGGCGCCAGATGGAGGAAGTCTACAAAGAGGGCAAGGTCAAAGCTATCGGTGTGGCAAACTGGTCTATCACGTATCTGGAAGAGCTCAAAAAGAAGTGGACAGTTGTGCCTGCCGTGAACCAGGTTGAGTTGCATCCATTCTTGCCTCAGCATCAACTCCGAGAGTACTGCGAGAAACTGGGGATTTTACTGGAAGCGTACTCTCCTCTTGGATCTACTGGTAATCTCAAAAGACACTAAAAAAAACGGACATAAGCTGAATTTATCAGGTGCTCCAATCATGTCGGATCCCGAAATACAGCAGATTGCTGATAAGAACGGTGTTTCGGCAGCTACGATACTGATCAGCTACCACGTCAACAAGGGTGTTGTTGTACTTCCCAAATCTGTGACCGAGAAAAGGATAAGTAGCAATCGTGAGGTGGTTACACTTTCCAAAGAGGATCTTGCTATCCTTGATGGTATGGCGGTCAGAGGCAAGGCCAAGCGGTTGAACACGCCTTTATTTGGCTTCGATCTCGGCTTTGAGGATTGGTATGAACCTATTAGATCTTCATGAGCTACGACACGTAGTACCATAGTTTCTTTGTTAGATCATATTATCTGACCTTCCTACAACATACCTTTCGGTGCGGGTATCAAAATTTGGAGATTTTGCTTGGCTATTTAGTCGGTTCCACCAACGCGCAAATGCGTTAATGGTGACCCCCAACTTCCATATTACATTGATGATCTCTTGACTCATGTAAATAGTTATGGCGGACACTTAAATATCGCAATGTTGAGGGAACGCGCAATGATGGCCTACATAGTTGCTTGATCAATCATTCCAATGCATAGACTTTGGAACCAATTAGCCACAACGTTCGAAGTGCCATTTATTATCCAATTCTTATCTCTCTATATGCTATAGATGTGATGGATTTTCTTAATCTTGGGTTGGTGAATTACATTCCTCGGAATGCTTTATTTGTTCCTCAAGTTCAGCCAGCTCCACCCCAGGTTAAGCAAAACCATAGATGGGAGCTATACAAAAGATATATTTCAAAAGAAAACACTTTCTATTAAGAGATAGTCTATGATTATCTATTCCTTGTAAGGAGCCGATGCGATACCCTCTTTCAGCGCTTTTAGCCGCATAGCAAGCAACTTGCTATGGAAGCGAGTGTAGGGCAGATATCCCACCATAATCCATAAGTTAGGCACCCCAGTCTCTCGGTAAGCGGTCTTGAATTCGCCTTCCTCATCGATACCCCAGATCGGGCCACATTCTGAAGCAATCTTGTCTCCGAGTGTAGCTCTGATGGAGTCGATGGTGTTCGAGAAACCAGTGGCAAATACAACCAAATCAAAATCGCGTTCACGACCTTTATTCAAGATCGCCTTATCCTCGGTGAACCGCTCGATGTATCCTGATTCGACCTTGATCTTCCCGTTGATGATGTGCTCGCAAGCACCAGCATCAAAATAGAAGCCACCGTTGCGGGTTTGACCGAGTGTTGCCCCTCCCGTGCCACGCTGGCCTCTCCATGTCCGTAAACCGCGGGCATTGAGTGCATCAAGCATTGGTCTATCGAGGTCCTCCAAGACCTTGGCATTACGCCTTGCGAGCTCTTCTCCAGGGCCGACTGGCGTCGCGAAAAAGAGACGATCTTGTTCCTCTAAATCAGGGCGGTTACCGTTAACATCAGGTCCATAACTACCGATGATGCGAGGAACAGAGTGTGTGAGTGACATAATGTAAGTTGGAGAGCGCTGGAGGAGGGTAACGTCGATACCACGTCGCGAGCACTCGAAGGCTGTGTCGAACCCGGAAGATGAGGTGCCAACTACGCAGACCTTCTTTCCGACGAAGTCGCGAGAACTATCATGTGAGGTTGAGTGTCGTACGGAGCCCTTGAAGTCGGCCATTCCAGGAATAACTGGGGTCATGGGCACTCCGCAGAGGGAGGTAGCCATGACGACCTGCTTAGGGTGCAGCGTTCGTGTCTCTTGGTTTCCTTTATTGATGACTACAGTCCAGTTTCCCTGATCATCGTGCTCGGCGCTTTCAACTGATGATTTACACCAGATGTTTAGCTCAAGGGCTGAAGCGTACCATTCCATATATATGCCTTGCTTCTGGGAAGGGGTATACGTAGGCCAATGCTTTGGATAAGCGAAATAAGGGAGATCGTCGGCCCAATGGGGAAAGTGCAGTGACAAATACTCGTATCGTTTCTTCCACACGTCACCAACTTCCTCACTGCGCTCGATGATAAGATTATTCAGTCCGAGTGCCTTGCACCGAGCAGCTAGTGCAAGACCGCTGACGAACATTAGCAGACCATAATGAGACTGTGGAAGGAACAACTTACTTTTGGCCACCACCAATAATGAGAACTTCCGGATCTACTGCATCAATTTCTTGCGCCCTTTGTTTCTCCCAGCTGATGAGTCCAGTCATGTGTCCATCTGCAGGCGGAAGTTCGGGAAATTGCTTCAATTTCTCTGCGACAGTGTGCATAGTATATATCTTCCAGCCGTCCTTCGTATAGACTGCGTTAACCACAGCAGAGGCCTCAACTACTTCGGTCTCGAAAGCAACGACGAATTGCAACTGCGTGAAGTCTGGGAACGGACTGGTGATTTTGGGGGTCGGAGACAAAAACTTGAAGTTGCTGGCTTTAGTCTTCGAGAACAAGTCGGTGGCAGCTTTTAGAATTGCTGGTTTAAAATTGAAGGTCCGGTAGTCCCAGGTAAAGGACAGCTTGTCACGCCAGACACCTAAGTAACATATCAGTGATCCATCTCTATAGTGAACCTTGCCAACGAGTGTGGAGCTTACCATGTTCTAGGAACAAATTAGCAAAGGCTAGTGGGGCTCCCGCATCCATGGCTGCCGAAAGGCGGTTTACGATCGTCTCGGCTTCTCTTTGAGCATTGCAGTCTGTGGGAGTCTGAACTCCCAGGACTTCTGGAGTGGGCAGTTCATGATTGTACTTAAAGTCGTACATATAATTGTCTGCAAGCGGAGGTTTGGGGGAATCTTCGATGAGCTCAACATTGTTGACCACAACTTTGGCCTTCAGATCAGCCAAATCGACTTTGTGGCCTGGAGTGGTTTCGTGAAGAGCGATGGGACTCATTTTTGAGGCGTGACGAATGGTTCCTGCTCACGTTCGAAAGCACGGTGGTGCCCATTTTCAAGAGACGCGAGATGCTCAATTACCTCCGACGAGCTGTCGCCACTGAAAGTGGATGTAGATGATGATCCCACGTGATCGGGCGCGGTCTACGCACGTGATCGGGCTTAATGGTTTCAGGGAGGAAAATTTCAAGCTGCACCTACTGTCATGCCTCGGCAAGATCGGTCTCCGTGTTCGCTCACTCCGTCTCCTGGTCTTCATTCGAACACCTGTTTCATTCCGCGAATGGGCGATTTGAGATGACCGATATGGCAGGATCGGGCGAAACAACCCAGGCCGTGGATCGTCCGGAAAGTGATGGGAGCTTCAACGAGGCGTCCAATCGACCCCGCAAGAAGCAACGGAAACAGCGCCCATGCTACAGCTGTCACGGTGAGTTGACGGCCACAATGCAGGCACACATGGTTAATGTTCGGTGCAGAATGTCGCCGGCTCAAGATGAGGTGCGACCGGCAGGGTTGGTAGGCACTCACTCAGATCACCAGTGCACATGCTGAGAATGATGTCACAGTGCCCTGCTCGAATTGTGTCAGGCGAAATCGGGTCCGATTCTGTACCGGAGGTACGACGACAAACGCGGAACGGCAGCCACAACGAGAAACGCACAAGCCACGAGGCGAAGCTGCCCAGAATCGCTCGCCAACGCCACCGATCGTGGACCATGAGCAAATGCAAGGTAAGCGACCTGGTCTGAAGCCGCATGTGTCACAGCCATAGAATTCTGTAAATTAACGTCCTATATTGCTCATAGGATTTTGTCAAGGACCTGAGAATGGTCCTCCCGGTGACCCAGTGCACTGTCAGAACCAGGATGAAACCCAGCAATTCACATCTCTTGGTGATACGCTCGAAACATATCCAGGCCAGGAACCTTCACCATACGGAACTAGCCACCCCAGCAATGCGGCTTCACATGCCTTTGACGAAGGTGAACAGGGTGGTTCAGCTGGCACGTTGATGTTGACCAAGGGAGGACGATCCAAGTATCTGGGTCCAACTGCGGGTAGTGAATGGTTGAGAGATGTAATGTCCAAGTGTATATCCCTGGTGACTTGAAGTAAGCTAACAAATCTAGTCTGAAATGCAAGAAGTTGCGGATACTCCATTGCATACTCGTGCTCCTTCTCCGGAGGTGTCGATGCTCCATCAAACCCATCATATGACTCCTATTAACCTTCCTGTTGCCTTTCCATTCAATGGTTTGGCAGCTCATATCAGCACCAAGGATCTATTGTCGCGTCTGCCCCCAAAAGAGGAAGCTCAGACACTTGCAGCATCTTATTTTCGTTACTGTGCCTGGCAGTGAGTGTTGCGGACGACGAGCCGAACGTATGTCTAACGAATCTCTAGCCATGACGTCGCACCTAAGAGGCCTTTCGAGAGAACATTTGATCGAGTCTATGCATTGGTAGATGGCGGACCCATGTCTTTACGAGTCAACCCCCAAGAGATCGCCCTAGTCTTCATCATCCTAGCCCAAGGCACAATGTTCAATATCGAGACACCTAATTTTGACCCATTGGCGGAGGAATGGCTACAGCTCTCAGAATGTGCGTTGGTAAAAGGTGAATTTCTGTCGACTAATCTGCTAGCTGGTTTGCAGACTCTGGTAAGACTTAGTCCCACGCTACATGAGCATAACTGACGCTTCCTAGCATTTGATGGCGCATTTACACTTGTGCGTATGTTCGTTAGATCTGACCTGCGTTTCTAATCCTGATCATAGGCAACTAGACAAAGGTCGACGTGGGGACAACGCCTGGCCGCTTTGGGGATTAGTGATGCGCCTGATCCAAGCAGTAAGATTAGCCATTGCAGCTTTTAATGCAAATGTATGAAGCTGATTAATGCATAGATGGGTATGCACAGGGATGGTACACGCTGGAATCTTCCGGAAGAGGTCGTCGAGGAAAGACGTAAAGTATTCTGGGAATGCAATGCTGCTGATACTTTCCAAGCGCATAACTTCTCACGGCCGTATGATCTCTTCTCAGATTCTTCATGCAGTGCTAAATTGATGCAGGTGCTCCATCAACCCTGAGCATTGTGATACTGCCTTTCCTTCTGAACCGCACAACCTGAGCGGAGAGAAGAGCTACATGATCCTTAGGTTTGAGCTTTCTCAGATCTCGGCTGAGTATGTGTTCTCATTCTGCAGCTGCTCACGTCTGACCATGTCGTAGGATTCTTCATATGGCTATGAAAGTGCGAAAACCTCCCTATTGTGATGTCACTAGCCTGGATTCGAAGCTGTAAGTTCCAGGAAAGTAGATCCTCATCGTGAGCTGATAATCTTCAGTTGCGCATTTGAGCGCAGCCTCCCATTTTCTATGCGCTGTCGGGCTGCCCTATTGTCCATGTCATCCCAGTACCCTCAAGCTGAGGCGGCAATTCAAGCATCTCCAGAACCATCCCGGAGATCAATGACAACTTCTTTCCAAGTCTTTCTCGCTTCTCTAGTCGTTCAGTACATCCACGCTGACGACTTACAGCAATCCAATCTCGCAATAAACATCTCCGAAACCATCATCAACCTTCATCGACCATATTTTGCCAAAGCACTCCACGAACTTAGCATCAATCGCTTTCAGTCCCCATACGCACCATCTTTCCTTGCTGTGATCGAACGTTGCGCGGTAAGAGTACCACGCATTCCTCCCATCACATGTGATTAAATCCGATTTAGATTATCATCGCCGTAGTTACGGATATTCACAGTCGCTTCCCGACTGTCAGTACCCGACAATGGAATTTTTGGGTAAGGGAAAGATTCGACATACCTTCATTAAAGCTTACCTATACTCAGCATCATGTCTTCAACTGCGCTTTGTGTCTGGGAACGCTTCTGTTGCGCGATCCAAAAAATGCGATGTCTGGTTTTGCTCTCGCGCAAATTGATGCCGCTATCAATTTGTTCATCTCGCTCATCCAACATGGCGGCGGTACCCCCAGGTATCAACGCAATCTGCAGTGGCTCTTGAAGTTGCGCACTCGAGTGTCTTCTAAGATACTAGCGGCTTCCCCAAACCAAGGGTCCAATGCGCAGCCAGATATTAATCCAAGAGGCGAAGATGGAGAGGATAGTGAAGATCTAGAGCTCATCGGATGGCGTACTCGACTCATTGAGCGCGCTGGTGCAAATCGACAAACAATCAGTACTATTCATTTCACCACGACACCTACAAGCTCCCACATTGCGAATATTTCAAACCCAACACTGAATCAAAATGGTCCCGAAACATTACAAACTCAACCTAACACGGTTGATCTAACCATACCCAGCGGCTCATTCAACCTGACAACCCCCGATTCAACGAATGATCTTGTAAGATAAGTAATCGCATTGTAGACTGACTATGTTAACATACTATAGCTTCATGATTTTTGGGATCCACTGCTTCTCCAAGATATGTTTGGGGCTACGCAAGATCAACCAATGGTCAGTTACAAGCCTAATAAATCCATAATTCCTATAAATTTATGACTGATGAAGCGCACAGCCATCTTCAAACAACGGACCCGCATGGTGGGATACTGCCGCTACGAGTGGCACTTAAGTATAAGTTGACTTACGTGATTCCTACCCACCACATATCCATATGTCCACAATCATGCCGACATCAAAAGTTGGAACATTGAGGTATTCCAATGACACAATGATATCGATTTTTTGAGGCCCACTCGTCAGATTTCAAATCGAATCTCTCACTGGCCCGACCCGAACTCCCTATAGTTCTGTCTGATACCTCTCTTATGGAGTACCGGAAGCGGCTTCGCTCATGATAGGTAAACCGTTGTCATCGAAAAAAACTGGGACACCGTTACGAAAGGAGTACTGGAGAGCAGTCGCAATCTTAGCCGCCTCATAGGCATCATCCGGAGTGCACGTAAGAGGCTTGTCGTCCAAGACAGCTTCAGCAAATTCAGCAAGGTCATTCAAGAATGACTTGTCGTAAAGCACAAATGCGTCTGGAGTAGTAGCTGTACGTACGCCGTGCGAGTCGCGGACCTCGACGCGATTCAGCGCTGAATTAGGGTTGATGTTCGCGTGGGCCTTCGTACCGCACACACGAGTTTGACCCTCGAACCCGTTGGTGAGAGTGCGCCCCAAGTGCGTAGTAAGGATCTTGCCATTTGCAAACTCCACAATTCCCCACCCGTTGTCGCAGTCTCCGTACTTGGCGAGTTCGCCATATACTGCTTGTTGACCAAACGCGATGACGCGGTTCACTTGCTTCTTGGGGTTGCTGAGGCCTGACTTGACATCCAGAAAATACCGTCCAATGTCAATCTGTGGTAGGTGAGTACAAGTGGAAAAGACAGAATGCCGGTTGGGCATGGGACATACGTCATGCACCCCCATATCAACGAAGATACCCCCAGACTGTGCAGAGAAAGTAACAAAGAAGCCTATGCGGACTTTAGTCAAGGATTTCACAGAAAAGAAAATTACATACCGGTAGGGTCTTGCTGGTCAATACATGTAGTCTCTACAGCGTGAATATCACCGAAAGAGCCATTATTCGCCATAACTTTAGCAGCACGATATGAGTCGTCATCTGGTGATAGTTAACTTCGCATACCCAGTTGCCGAGGTGAGACACTCACATCGTCTACAAAATGGGACTAGAAACTTGAGATTCGGCTTCGAAGCGGCTTTGGCAAGGACTTCGCTTGTAGTAATGACATCTACCGATATTGGCTTTTCGCACATGACATGCTAAGGCAGTTAGTCTAAAACGCTTCCACAGCCTTGGACGCTAACTCACCAGACCAAGATCAAGGCCTAGACAAATCAAGGGTGCATGTGTGGCAGTCGCCGTAGAGATCAGAATAGCCTGCGCGCCGCTGTTTCTCATACAGTCCTCCGGGTCTGCAAAGAACTTAACAGAAGCTGGAAGGTTTGCCACAGCCCATTCGTCAGAGCCAGGTTTTGTATCGCATGCGGCGACAAGCTCAATCCGAGGCTGTTGGAACGCAAGAATACGGGCACGAATGGCGCCTAGGCGGCCGAGGCCAATCAGGGCAAGCTTCAGACGGGGCGAAGTAGACATTGTGAGAAAGGTGATGGTCGCAACGTAGCAGTCGTATAGGATACTTTATACTGCGTCTTGCTCTCCAACAGACTTCGGATGCTTCTGTATTACAAGTACATATGTTGTTCACGGATGAGTCTGCTCGTAGGGCCAACCTGCTTTACTCCGATCCGACGTCTAGCGTACATAAATGCCCGATGCACGATCGGAGCTTTTGCAACCCCGCAATACGATCTTCGAAGCCCATTTTTCTCCGATAAGCCCTCAATAAGGTGGCAACCCCAGTAGCCGAGAATCTATAGTAATACGCTTTGATCCTTCTTGCGAATCCTTCAATCAATTGATGTTTGACGGTAAAAGGTTCATGAAAGGGCTGAAACGAAGCATTAGATACAGTCACTTTCTTTCATTTGCCTTTTAGATTACCCAGATCTGTGGTCAAATGTGAAGTTCCAGGTACAGAGCCAGAAAGAAAGCAGAGCGATGGAAGGGGTGATGGAGGGCCCTTTCCTCGCTCTCGTCGTCTTGATGGTTCTCCTACGGCAATATTCCTTGGACCGGTTATGTTGTTTATAGACATACTATTCTTGCAATATAGTTGTTTACCATCTATGTAAGCTCAGTGTTGGGTATGATTAGCATAAAAAGATATCTTCCTCTTCTAGCCCCCATTGCGCCCAATCTTCGTATCTCTCACTGCTGCCTAATACACCTGGATATCCATTATGGTCAAGCTCTCTGCTGAGTATCAGCACAGATCCAATAAGCTTATAGTGCTTAGCTGATTCTGTCCTGCGTAAGATGAACGGGGATCTTGTTCCGAATATGATGCAACAGAGGTCACCTTCCCGCACAACCTTGGGTGCCAGACCAAAGTATCCACGGTTTGATACTATTAAACATCTATTGTGCACATCCTCCATCCTCATCTCGTGGAATAATTTGGCATCCTCGTACATAACGTCCCCCTGGAAAACATCACGTTGCAACATTCGTATGTACGCAGATTCTAGCGTCTCCCAGTCTTTCAATCGTCCTCGGTAAACGCCACAACGAAATATCTGAACAAAAGCTCGCAAATCAGAACAGACGTAGGGGAGTGGGGCTGGTCGGGTCGAGATGGACTCCCAGAGTGAGACGACATCGTCGAGTTTCGTGAAATTCTTGATGAAAGCTCGCCCGGTAAACATTACCGTATCTAAAACCATCATTCGAATTCCCAACGTAGTTTGGTTTGCTGATACTATGATCCTGGAAGGCGCTAGTCGGGACATGATGCGCCTAGAAGTCCTACTATAGTTGTTGAGAGTGCCTGTATAGCCCGAGTAGAGTCGCAAATCCCAGCGTGGGATCCAAGAAGCGATTTTACAAGCGAGTGTATTGTTATCATTGTGGACGAAATGCAAAATGTCCAGGTCTTTGAATTTTTGCAAGTATTCCAACGCAAAATCGCCGTAAACTTGAGTGTATGAAACTTTATAATTCGGCTGAACTGAGAAAAGATGTGTCTTGCTGCTTCCCGGATCTAAAAGGCTTAGGAACGCGTAGATTCTGTCCCTGGGGTCCGTCACATCAAGCCACCTAGCGGAATCTAAGATCTCAAGCAGACTGGGAGATTCGACAGTACCTTTGGGTTGGAAAGTGATGGCTTCATGGTTTTGTCGAGAGTTAAAAACTTGTAGGTGTAACCTTGATAGCCATAGTCCCTCAAAAATCGGAAGCTTGAGTGCCCTCCGAGTGCACCAAACGTACGCTCGCACCAGCTTCAGCCAGTCAATGTCCGTGTCTCCCCATCGCACAACTGCGTCTCGGCCAAGTGCTGCTTCCTGCACGACCCAACCTCGCTTAAACCAAGGCTGTTGTAGTAGAATGCCAAATGATGCCCATCCACTGTGCGAAAGGAGCGGGTCGTCCTTATCAGGGAATGGGAAACTGTTCGCACTCCAATCGAAGTTGACTCGTTCAAAGACGCTCTGTATCCTAAAATCAACATCTCTCACGAGACCTGCTACAACGGTCGCATGGATATCATCTGATGCGCCCAAGCAAATGAGTGTGCAATTCGATTTCTTGTATATGTCTCCCATCAAGGATACTTGGTGTCCTAATTCTTCAGGGTCCGCTTGGTTGATGCAAATCGAGTCAACCCAAAGTGTCCGCTGCTTGTTTTTGAGCCGAATCTGGAGTAAGGCGGCAAATAGATTTGTAGTAATACGAATGTCTTTGCCATTGCAAGTCATCGTCCGGTTCTTTACTAATGTACCCCATACATAAGATATCGCCTCGAAAGCAGGAAATTCATCGAGGTGAGCAGAGTGAAGAGTGCAAACCAGAGGCTCGCTTGTTGTGCTAGATGGCCAGAGAATCAAGTATCGAGCAGAGCATCCATCTCGTAGCGGTTCATGTTCAAAGTGATGCTTTTGAACCTGTAGCGACTTGGTTTCTTTGGATTTCTGATCTTGGAACATGACAAGTTATGGGAGACCAAGTCCGGTTGGATGAGGATTGATTGCTCAAGAAGCTAGTGTTAGTGTAGACTACAGTTGAGAGACGTAAGCACTTAATAGGGCACCCTGCATCAGGCAGCCATCGGAAGTCATCAAAAACTTGATAAAAGTGGATCCTGGAGCCTGGATTCTGGGCAAGTATGTGAGGGCGCTAAACGATGCAAGCGCTAGACGCAGGCAAGTT
The DNA here is from genome assembly GCA_019828545.1 of Paracamarosporium sp. OC-R06-R3. NCBI lineage: Eukaryota > Fungi > Ascomycota > Dothideomycetes > Pleosporales > Didymosphaeriaceae > Paracamarosporium > Paracamarosporium sp. OC-R06-R3. The sequence goes on along the minus strand of JACVRA010000285.1, from coordinate 130,548 downwards.
GTCGGGTAAGTACATGGGAATTTAGGCTGATGGCACGGGGATGCTCAACCCTTGCTCAAGATTAGTCAGTGGTAGCTTAGTTACAAGAAGATTCAATATCCGTTTCCGAGTCGTGATCTTCCTCGTTACATCATTAGGCAATTCGGTTCATGTTAGGCTAGTTCTAGGATATGCGGATGTCAACAACCAGGAAATGCAGCAAAGAAACCAAGATACATAAGTGATTAGGGGCTTAAAAATGCTAGCAGAGATATCAATCGGCAACAGCTCACGCTTAGAGGCATATATACAACATGAGGAAGCTGTATTGTGAGTTTCCCCATTATCATGTCTGATTATGCGTACGAGAATACAGTGAAAGAAGCCTCTACCCGTTTGGGTAAGTAACATGCCTACCAAATGTTCGCTTTCGCCTTCTTGGTTTGAAACAAGCATCATGTAATAGCTGCTAAAATACCATCCATGAACTCGCCCATGTCGAGAAGCCGCTGTTTCTCCTCCATCTTAAGAGTGCCCGACTTGTATGGATCTGTTCCCATCCAGTTTGACCATTTCTCGATCACTTGAATCGCCTCAGCAGATGATATCTCGAACCACTCAACGTGTTGCTTCAAACAACCTGTACAGTGGACTGCGATTCGGCGATGATGTAGTTCAGCGTGGCACAAAGCCTCGACCCGCCAGGCATTAGGGACAGCTACGGCGCTTTCTGCAACAGCCGGGAACAAAACTTTTGGCTTCCTGTTACAATCAAATTCCCACTCTTCATGGCGTTTCCTGAGCTGGCGAGTCGTATATCCGATCTTTACGAAGCCTTTGTTGCCTTCCACTTCATACAGGTAGATATAGCCTGGTAGCCTTTCTTTCGGGTTTAAGTCTCTGGTTATCTCTTCGCGAATCAATCTGTATGAGGAACTAGGCTCTGGAAGTTGTTCATTTCTTTGAACGACTTCAAAAGGCGTGTTGTCGTACTCTTTCGGCCAATACGTGCCAGGATCCCCATTAAGCTTTATAGATAAGGATTGCAGGTATGGCACTGATTCGTGATGGATCGTTTCAGAACGGTTGCTTGCATCCGATAAAGGGCTCTCCGTCTTGTTGTAGTTCGACACTTGAAGCTGAGTTTCCGACCCATCAATGCCGTCCCCCTTGATCTCTAGCAATGACTCTGAATCGGCATCTTTGCACATCTCTATAATGCTCGTTTTCCACGATTCCACCTGCGAGTGACCTTGGCCTTTGATGTGTATATGACAGTACATGTTTGCTGCAAGTATTTTCAGAAATGCATGTAGATGAGCCTTATTAGCATAGGTTTCTGGCTTGATAATCTCCTTGACCGTCTTTCCGCAATTTTGCACTCTTTGTCCACCGATCTTGATTTGGCAACGCGTGTTGTTTGCCTTCAAACCTCTGCAAAGCGTTGAAACCGGACCCAGCGCTGCAGTAATCTGCTCACTGACTGACATTGTCGGTATTGAATCGCCATACTCAATTCGAAGGATTTCATTCCACGATTGTATTCGAGGTTCGTTGATCCGCCCATAGTTATGGTATCGACAATGTACAAGCTTGACGAGCTTGTTAAGCTCGGGTACAAATGTTGGAGGTAGCACTTCCAGGCTCGTTATGAGTTGGATCAGAGAGTCTACATCGATTTTAGTTTGTCCGCGTATCGGCGTCCTACAAGCCTTCCCATCGGCCTTAGGAGCTCCACATCTATAGTCGTCAAGACCCAAGCAAATTCTTAACTCCGAAACTGTCTTTTTTATCTTCCCCTTTGTGGCTTCAACCTCACTAGAGACTGAAGCTGATATGTTTTGGAGATGTGTCTGAGTGGTGGAAAGTAGATGGTGGACAATGCCGGATGGTTGGGATTTGTCTTCGCGGCGTAGAATGGTATCCTCAACACTTAGTCGGTTCTGAGAGGGCGAATTTGGAGGAGATGGATAGGCAAGCGTCACTGGTGTTTCCTGGAGTTTAGAGATGCTGGATAAGTTCCCGGCCCCCTCTTGTTGCTTTTGTTCACTCGGCGCCATCATTGAGATGGGTGTGTCTGCTATGGGTAGGCGAAGTGCGGAACGACTGTCAAACGTAGCGGGCGATGGCTTCATGTCAATCCTAGAACGTCCTCCTAATAAATATGATAAGAATGTTTGGTGATTTGATGCTTGTCGGGCTCAGTCAGTCGCCCGAAACCGATGAGGTCAGTAGCTATTGTCAAACTTTATTCACAACGCGATGATAATTAGAAAACACCACGAGGCCTAGACTAATAAGAAATATGAGCTCGTGGGACACTGGGTCTGATGGTCAACACAGCGGTAATTATTTGGGCAGCGAGGCTGAGTTGCGGCTGAGCCACCGCGGGGTTAACCGCCCGCATATACGAAGTATATTATGTAGCGCTTGAAACGGACAGACAATTCCATGATTTTTTTTTTGCATTACGACTAGGTTGCTCCCTTGTGCATAGATCTAAAGCAAAATTCGCAATGCTGCTCGAAAATTTCATCGCTCAATCCGTTGATTCTTTGCGACGGAGGGGATGAACGGTAACAGGGATCCACACAGCTGCGCTCGTATTCGAAGCGCCTTCAGCGCCAACCACCGCGTCACGTTGTTTCAAAACAAATTTTGTGTCATGTCCCGTGGCTGAGCCCTGAAGATCAATATTAGCATGATCTTTCGTATCTCGTTGTGGAATGCGCTCACCGTTGATTAACTGAGTGGCTACTCTCCACCAGCTACTTCCGTATCATCTAACGCTTCTGATGCAGCATTTCCGCTGCTGCCACCCGTAAGACCTCCGAGGACATTGCCAGTGAGATCATCGACGGTATCAGTGAGCCCACCAAGAAGCGAGTCGAGCTGTCGCTTCTCGACATCGCTGAGATCCTTGACATCGCGACCGAGCAGACCGCTTAGAAGCCCACTTACTCCCTGGGTCGCCGATCCTGCAGCGTTGCCTGCTGCATCGGCGGCATTGCCGGCGGTACCTGTGAGACCTCCGACAAGATTTCCAACGGTACCAGTAAGATCTCCAACAACATCATCAGTAGCGTCGGTCACTCCACCGACAACGTCGCCAGCCGTATCGGTCACTCCTCCAACGACGCTGCCGGCCGTATCGGTGACACCGCCGACCACATCACCAGCTGTGCTGGCTACATCTCCAACCAGCTGATCAGCTTGACGCTTGGATTCCTATAGGTTTGTCAACGCCGAAAATGGTACTTTTCACAAAACACTATCACACACAATTGGTACGCCTAAAGCGAGGGGGATAACCATGAGAGTGGCAGCGGCGGAAGCGGAGAACTTCATGTCGAAAGATAGCGTAAGGGTATTACTCTCGATGGGGTATATAAGATGTAACGAATGATGAAATTGACCGCACAGCAGTATACAAGTAAAGAAAGGAGACTGTTCGGCCAACTAGCAGCGACGTAGAGTGAAAGTGAATGGAATGATGCATGAGATAGAGCACAGCTACTACCACGACTCTTTATACAACGAACGAAGCCTGAGATGATCAAAAACATTAAATGGACTCCTATTATGCTTGAGAATCACAGTCTACAATGGGAACCGCTAATGAGGTGATCAAGCACACGCGATGCTGTGTTCTCCTGTTTTCTTCCGCGTTGAGCAAGAGAGGTGCGCATATCGACATGCAGGATGCTTGGCGGGACTTTGCGCAGAATTCGGAATGGATTTTCCTACGAGATCCTCCAGAGTATTCCTTCAAGCAAGATGGTGATGCTGTTTGAGCCGCGCCATGTAAATGTCCGAGACGTCAGAAACGTCAAACGGGTGGGGCCGCGCGAGCCCTGTCGATCTTTGGGCCGATCGGAGAATTTTCGTTGGCGCGGTGTCGGAAAAAGTTATGTAAGTTCAAGGCCTCGTGCGCACCGCATCAGTCATTCCTTCGACGACGCTGCCAGCCGTGTTGGTGGTTCCGTCGACTACATCGTCAGTGCTGCTGATCGCACCTCCAAGAAGCCGGTCCACTTGACGTTTAGGTACCTACCAAGGTGTCAGTGGCTGTCATAAGCTTATCAAGGCGTGCCTACATCAAATCCAATGCCGATACCCGGATGCATCTTTTCCATATGCCTTGCCAGATGATCCTTCCTGGCGAAGCCGTCCTGCTTCCGCTTGCACCACGAAACCTGGCACCGATATGCTTCGATCGGCCGAGAAGCATCGTCGCGATGTCGTCGTGTTGCGAAGTGCTGCTCGAGATCGTTTCGTGAGCCAAAAATTCGGGGACAAGATTCGTGAGGGCAGGGGAAGCGGCGCTTGCGGGATGTAGAGATGGCGCTGGTTGGTGGAGGCCTAAAGTTCATCCTATCAGCTAGCTTGAAGAGAAACATAATCCGAGAGGCTGACTGACCCCTTTGGTCGTGTTTCCAAAGTAGTTCTCTCGCTGATTGCTTCAGAAGCATCTGGGATTTTTAGCATTTCGCCATTCCCAAAGCTGGGTCCTTGATATGGGATTTCGTAAGATTGGTTGAGCAGCGAATCCAGATCGAACTCCGGGAGCTCGTGTTCAACGCTGTCAGATTGTGTTGTGTTACGTTGTGTCACAGCTTGATTTGGAAACAAGGTTCCAGCCTCCATTGCCACAATTCCAGGACTTGGTGCTGGGATAGGGGCTGGGAGGTACGACCGTGAGGCAGTGTGAGAACCGAGGTATGCATCGGTTGAATTATGATCCACAGTAGTTGAAGGAGGAGGAATCTAATTAATGAGCTGATGTTGTGCGCAAAACGGACAGAGGATGTCCTTACCAAGTGAGTATACATGGGACGGGCCATATCAGATGGTGTGATCGTGGTAGATGTGGTTGTAAGTCGTTGCGTTTGTGCTTGAGGATTCAACAGTAGCTCCGCCACTTCGTGGAGATGATGGCACAATGGGCATGAGCAGACTGGCTTGAAACCAAACAGATGATCAAGGAAAGCGTTATCCTAGAAGTCATGAGCATTCACCACACGTTTGTGTATAAAATAGGGAGCGGACAAGACACCCACCAGGCTCCTTGTCTGATCGTGTATTAGTACATGATTCATTCCGACTATAGGAGTCTGGTGGGCATCTTGCCCGCTCGCATTGCGAGTATTCCCTGCTACGCTGGCCATGCCAGCTGGCAAAGAGCCCACCAGTTCTCCAAAACTCCACTCATGAGATCCCTGCTTGTTCAAGTCTGTCTTTGTGACATCGAGTGGCTCATTGGTAGTGACTGGATAATTCTCTGTAGCCATGAGAGGCTCCAGTGAGAAGAAATCCATGATCACACACTTGAACACACTTGATGAACGCAAGGGCAGTACTTAGAACTCGCTGAAATTCACCAGTAGAGTCAAAGAGCGTTGGGGTCTTTGCCAGCAAAGGCACCAGTAAATGGGGTAAGTAATTGGGGTCCTGTAGGTTTGTTTGGGTTCAACACGTCTATGCTTGGGCCGCGTGCGATCCGGGACCGGAAACCTGCCGTGCTAAGTCGAATCTCTGAATGGAAAAAGGAATTGCTGAGCACGGTGTGAAGATTACGGTGCGAAGATTACGGTCTACGCTTTATACCTCCCCGCTGCTCAGCCGCGCGCCAAGAAAATATGAGGCAAGAGGCAACTCACAAGGCTGAACAACACCACCTGATCCAATGCATACTAGCGCACGACAGCTGGCATCTGGCGCATGAACAGCCGTCATATAGCGCACGAACAGCATGATCAGGCTATCGTCTCAAAAATAAGGCTCCGATATTCCAGCGCCTCAGGCAGAAAGTCCTCTTTTCCAGGCCCAGAAGCAGGCTCCACCAATATACAAAGATCTGGCGCCACATCCTCTTTTGCGGGGCGTTGTTTCGTCTCATACGGGGCAGCTAGGCTGCACGTCGTATCGCGCATGTCTGGAGCATCAAACTAATTGGTAGTCAACTCATTATGCTTGCTTGACGTGAATCAGTACGTTATAACGAAGCGGGCAAGCAGAGCGTGGTTGATCTGGCCTTGGATTATACTCTGACTACCTAGGCGGTATCCACCCCTCCGCTTTGTATTAGCACATATGAAGAAAGTGAAACATCTTCGCTGGCGGGTTTCATCTCTTATGCTTAGCATCAACAAGCAAGTAGAACAAATATTCTTCATCGACATTATGAATTGGACATTAAGTAGTATCTAGGTCACGCTACGAGCTTAGGTCCAACACCAATGTACCATCCTACAACCTCCCCCCAGCAAGCTTCACCAGCTCCGGGAAGATAGGCGTGCCGAACCCAGTAATCGGGTCCCAGCCCTTGGTGACCGGGAAGCCCTGGACATTGCAGCCATAGCTGTACCCAATCGTGATATCCGTAAGACCCTTGTAGCCCTTCTTGTACAACCACGGGTTCAGGTAGCCGAGCGTGGGCTTGCCCGACGCGATGAGCGCGTCGTTGACGAGCGCGAAGATACCGGCGGTGAGCGGTGTGGACGCCGAAGTACCGCTTATGGTGCCCTCGGTGCCGTTCCAGAAGTAGGCGAAGTAGAGGCCCTGCGCGGCGAGGTCGGGATAGCCGCGGCCGGCGGGGTTCCACAGGCCCTTGTAGAGGTCGCCAACGCTCTTGACGTACTTGGGGACGGCGTCCTTCTGCCACGAGGGCTGCTTGAAGTAGTCGCTGAAGCCGCTGCCGCTGGAGTACAAGTCGCGGAAGCCAGCGGTGGTGTTGCGGGCTGCGCGGTAGGCGGACTCCTCTGGCTCGAAGTTCTTGGTTGCGCCGACAGCGGTGACGTACGGGCAGGATGCGGGGAAGGCGGGCAGGAATTTGTAGGTGCTCTTGCCGTCGTTGGTGTAGCACTTGTCGGTTCCTCCGAGCCCCCTGTCTCCGGAGGAAAAGAACAGGGTGGTGCCGCGGGCCCCGACGGCCGCGAACTGCTTGCACACACGTTCGGCGTAGCTGCGAGGTACGGTCTGCTCGGGCTCGCCATACGAGGTGCTGATGATCTTAGGAATGGATCGTTGCTGAAGGAGCCAGTTCACCCAAACGAGGTACGGCTCGCTGTCGTTTTCCACGACAGTAAGGTCTGGGATGAAGGGAGGTCTGCCACCAGTAGAATAGCTAACAATGGGTGTCTTCCAGCTGATTCCGGCAATGGCTTGAACATCGAGGTTAGCTTCGTGGCTCTTGTCGTCCTCAAGCTGCTCTGGAGTCAAGGGCCCATCGTTCAATGGACCACCATTGATGGAGTAGGTCTTGAAGGATTTGGCCGAAGACACGGCTTCAGGGCGGTACTTCTTGAGGAACAGCTCCGTGTCTGGCCGGATGGGCACTTCCTCGAGGTAGTTGGTAAAGCCGACGCTGTTCTTCTTGGTGGACTTGGTCTTGTAGCCCTTGGTCTTGTAAAGCGTTGCGAAGCACTCTGGAGTCACCGAGCTGACGTTGCACACCTTTGAGATCTCGCTGGGCTCGCCGTAACCGGCATTGGCCGCGCTCAGGCTAGCAACCTGTTCGTGAACCTGGTCGATGGTCTTGACATAAGTGGCAGCATTGGCAGCTCCACGGAAGAAGGAAGTCGTCGGCTGAATGACGTCGATGTGCCCGTGCAGATGGCGTGGAAGGGACCAGTGGGTGGTGCGCGAGACGATGGATCCATCCTCGTGCTTGTAGTTGTGGTACTCGGTGTCGAGAAGGCGCTCCACAAACTCAATGGGCAAGTTAACGCTGATCCAGTCCTTGGCCGTGTTGTAGCTAACGTCGTTCACGCCGGCTTCACGCAACCACTGTTCGACCTCGTCGCACGTCTCCTTGGAAGGCCGTACCATGTCATCGACCTCGTCGGCGCTCAAATGGGCTCCATAGCGCGCGTGGTCCGGGTCCGAGACTGCCAGTGGTCAGCAATTGCAATTGCGATGTTGTTGATGTCGCGTCGCTTACCCTCGTCCAGGTGCTTGAGCAGCCCGTCCATGTTGCCCTGCTTGAGACCAATCTGCAAGTGAACCAGCTTCGCGCCGCTGGCACGGTCGAGCTTGGTCCACTCGGGCGGCGCAAAGTGCGTCTCCTTCACCACGTAGGGCGAGCGCGCGCGGACGGGTGACGCAACAACGGCCTGGGCAGCCATTGCCGCCGCCAGCAGTGCGGACGCGAGCAACTGCATGGTGGAGGGAGCTTCTTGCGTGCGGTGCAGAAGTCGAGGTTGGGCGGAGAGGTGAAAAGAAGTACTGCGACCTCAAAAGCTCGTTAGGTCGCGGGCCACGGCTCCTGCTTCACCAGGAGGCTGCCGCGGCGGCGTCACTTTATGCTCTGGCGCGATATGATGCAATGACCTGACAATTGCCCTGTGCCGTGCCGAATCCTATCTCACTGCGTGCGCTGACCCGGGACGCTCGCAATCGCTGGTCGCCTTGCTGTACAGGGCAGGTCTACAATACCCGCCCAACCCGCCACAGCGACCCCGCCTCGTATCCCTTGCCTTCCGGGCAGGTACCTGGCAGATCCGGACGTGTGTGCTAGCGGGCCATGCTTGTTGGAGCTTGGTCCCGGTCGATGGGATATTGCTGCTGCATGGCCAAGTTCGTGGTGAGCGAGATGTTTGGTGAAGCCCAGCAGCCATCGCCGCGCTAGAGCCCGGTCAGGAAGGTAAGCAAGGAGGCGTCTGCACGCGAGCCGATAACAACAACGTCGAAGCTCCTCGAAGCCGCCTGCAGCAGGCTCAAGCTTCCTCGGCCGTGCCACCGGGCCTTGTCCATCCAGGTACTCTCGTGGCGGGTGCATTATCTAGGCCCGAGATAGGGACCAGCAGGACGAGCGTCACGTGCTCATGCACGCCCCTCAGGCACCGATGCTGATCCTGGACTCTTTTTGACTTAATTGATATACCCAGCAAATTATCAGGATTGCGTCGAGTGTGGCGTGATTGGCTTCAACGACGACGTTGCCACCGTTCAGTGGGGCCTACGTAGCATATCCCCAAAACGGCTCTATCCCGCGACCAGGTGCGTGGGTTGGGCCGTGGGCTATGGTCGTCAGTCCTGTAGCTCGTACATATGGCACCCTGGGTATCTTGCATGGATCGATCCATGAGAATCAGCGCTGTTGGATAGTTATTATCTTCTAGATTCCCTTTCAAAAACCTTTCGAAGGTTTCCCAGACGTAACGCATTTTTTATTGTAACTTTGAGCCTACGTGTAACACCAAGTTAGATACACGCCTTGATGCTGTGTGGAACCACAATAACCGCACTGCTGTGACCTCATCTCCGTATGTACAACCATGTAGTACTTGTCCTCCGGCGTCGATCCAATAGCCTCCGTCTACGATTGCCCAAGACCGTTCGACGTCGCCACATCAGGATTCGGGTAGTACCACGAAGCGACCGCAATGATAACATAGATGATCTGCCAAGATGTTAGCCCGCCTCGAATACAGGTTCGCTAGCTATACTTACGACTAGCAGAGCGCCTTCCAGATAGTTGGACTCGCCGTCGCGCAGAAAGTTACCCACGACAACAATCGACAGTACTAGCAGGACGATCATGAAAATCTCAAAGTTCAGGTCCATGTCTTTACCCAGGATCCAGCCCACGATGACGACCAAAGGTGCATTGAAAAGCGCAGTCTGGATGGAGGGGCCGATGCAGTGAAAGAGGGCGAAATTCTGCCATGACTGTCAGTGCGGTTACCAGATTAGATGGACAATATGTACCATTTGGCCATCCCAGGCTTCGTCAACGGCGGTAAGATGCTCGGCTGCCTTCTCGACGAGCGGGAGGAGAATGAGGCCGAGAAACTGATCTGGCACACCTGACTCAACGACATCTTCGATGCGCTCAACCAGAAATACAGCAAGCATAGTGACAAGCACCAGGGAGAGAGTCAGGGCGACGATGCATTCAGTGAACGTGAATTTCGGTTTCGCTAGATCCTCGGAGCGGTCCAGATCATGATGTTCATCGGCTTCAAGGACCTCATCAAAGATGGAATGTTGCGAGCGCGCATTATAGAAGATGAAACTGGAGAACGTTAGCTCATTTTGCTGCATTCTATGGACTCAACTTGCATTCCGAAAGCGATTATAAGTAAGATCGAAGTCACCTGACTGATCCTGAGCGTATTGTGTTGCAGTACCGCCTCCGTGAAGGGATGATGACCGATACCCACTTCGACGACGGAGCCCTTCAGTGCTGAATAGTATGCGCTCGGGATGAGCAGACCGAAGCCTGCTACGCACAGTAATCCCGTTCCCACCTCGCTGATTGAAGCATGGAATTTCTGGCTAGCCTGTCGCAGACCGCCGACATAAAAGCATGCACCTAGGCATAGTAGCAAGTTCGTCAAGATGGATCCTAGAATTGCGGCCTGGATGACTGGGATGAGGTTGCCATGCTCAGACGAGCCATCTGCAGACTTGTGCTTCACAATGAGGATCAGGAACAAAATGATCTCAACAATAGAGCCGAAAGCCGTTTCGATCAAGATACCAGATACTTTGGGCATTTTCCGTGCGAATTCCTGGCCTGCGAAGCCCAGCAGGTTGGCTACCGGCACCATGGCGATATAGCTAAAGGCGAAGACGGCGAGAGGCAGTCCCGGCGTAGCAAAGTGTAGAACAATTGCCACAGGTACGAAAGGCCAGAGAATGTTCACATATTTGGCCATCGTGGAGCCGCTGCGCCATGAGACATTGATGAAATGGCCGGGATGGAAGCCGCTTCGGCCGCTCTCGCCATCGGGATGGATATGCGAAGGAACAATGCGGTGAAGCAAGGGAGTCGATTCGGAGGCATTGTGGAAGTTGGAAGACATGTTGAACTCGTCAATGAGCGATCCAAAGGATGTCGAGGTCACAATGGGTCGGTGGAGTGTCGCACGCGTTGGTCGCGCCTGCTTGCGCGTAATTGCGGGGGCTAAGGCTGGGCATCGCGCGTTTTCTTAGTTCCGACGTGCAAAAGCTTGATGTTTCTTGGTTTCATTTGATCGCACTGTATCGCATCACATCACGCCGACTATGAAGGCTTCGGGCTTGAGCCTCATCGATCGCGTCATTCTCCACCGAGGATTGCATGCGCTCCCTGCCTCGGCAACTCGGCGCGATGATGGCCCTGCCATGCGAGATCCCCGCAAAAACCATCGGCGCGAGCCCAGTTCTTTGCTGCAAGGGCAATTTTCCGGAAGCTCTACCGCCGGCAAATTCAAAGACCGTCAATTATATCTCTGCGCCAGCTAGAGCAAATGGACATGCTTCGCGCCGTCTTGTTATTCCTGGGGAATAGTCCCGAGCACGCGTATTATAGCTCCATATCCAGTCCTCAGAAGTGCAGGCATCATCTATAGAAAGGCACCATGGCACGCATTTTAGACTTTCCGACTATCGATCGCTCTTCGATTTCCGTGCAGAGTCATGCGGTTTCTGCGGTTGCTCGCCGGCATCTCGAGTGTCCTGGCCGCGGCCTGGGCAGCCGACAATGGACTCCAGAAAGAAGTTACCTGGGATAATGGCAGTCTTCTCGTCAATGGAGAACGCGTTATCGTTATGAGTGGCGAGTTTCACTACCAGCGCCTGCCTGTACCGGAATTATGGCTCGATGTTTTCCAGAAATTTAAAGCCAACGGCATGAACACCGTTAGTTTCTACTTCTTTTGGTCCTATCACTCGGCTTCCAAGGGCAAATACGATTTCACGACTCCCGGCAAGGATATTCAACGCCTATTCGATCTAGCGAAAGAGGCTGGGCTATATGTCATTGCGCGCCCTGGTCCCTACTGCAATGCAGAAACAAATGGCGGGGGACTCGCACTTTGGGACAGCGACGGAAGCATGGGTAGTCTCAGGACGTCGGATGAGACATACCACCAAGCGTGGTCTGAATGGATCGCCGAGGTGGGAGCCATCATTGCTAAAAATCAAATCACCAATGGCGGCCCAGTCATTCTCACTCAGGTAGAGAATGAGCTGCAAGAAACGAAGTACGATGCCGATAATACTTTGGTGAAATACATGGAGCAGATCGAAGATGCCTTCAAGGAAGCTGGCTTAATCGTCCCTACGTCGCACAACGAGAAAGGTTTCCGCAGCAAGAGTTGGTCTTCTGAATACAACAACGTTGGTGGTGCGGTCGATATTTATGGTCTAGACAGCTACCCTGGCGGTATGAGCTGCACCAACCCCAACTCTGGTTTCAACCTTCCGTACACATACTACCAATGGTTCCATGATGTCTCTCCCTCTCAGCCCGAGTACCTTCCCGAATTCGAAGGAGGGTATTTCCAGCCCTGGGGCGGTTATTTCTACGACACGTGCCAGGCAGAACACAGTCCTGAATTTGCGGACGTGTTTTATAAGGGTATTGTTGCGCAAAGGGCTACACTGCTCAATCTTTATGTCGCCTTTGGTGGTACAAATTGGGGCCACAGCGGCGCGCCAGTGGTACGTATACGACAAAATCTCAATATCACATAACAGTTTGAGGACAGTTAGACGTGCCTTGGAGAGGTATACTTGCGCCACAAAGTCCCTCCAAACAATCTTCGTTTACGTTCTTGCTCAATTCTTCGATTATCTGGCTGACCACGAACATAGGTTTATACTTCCTATGACTACTCTGCTCCATTGCGTGAGACACGCGAAATCCAAGACAAGTTTAAGCAATACAAGTTACTAACCTTATTCACTCGCGTGAGTCAAGGCCTAGCAAATACAGTCATGGAAACGAATGGCACTAGCGTTGCTGTCGATAGCGCCGATCTTTGGACCTGGGTGCTGAAGAATAAGGAAACAAATGCGAGGTTTTATCTGGTCCAACATAATTCTACCAACTCGCGCTCGGTCACCGACTTTTCCATCACGGTCAATACTTCTGGAGGCAACGTGACAGTCCCCGATTTGCAGCTCGCCGGTAGACAGAGCAGATGGGTCGTTACCGACTACTCCATTGGGAATGAGACTTTGTTGTACTCTTCCGCAGAGGTGTTGACCTACGGTACATTTGGCCATCCAACCGTGGTGTTCTATCTACGTGAAGGACAGACTGGACAATTTGCTTTCAAAGGAGCCAAGAACGTTACCTTTACAGCCTACGGCGCAGAGTCGGATCTTGAATCCACAGGCACTGGCAACGGATTCAAGTACACACAAGCCAAAGGCTCGACTGTTGTTCGCTTTTCAAACGGTGTGTTAGCCTATCTTGTCGACATTCCTACGGCCTGGACCTTCTTCGCACCTCCAACTACTTCCAACCCCACCGTGAAGCCGAACGAGCAGATTTTCGTTTTTGGTCCGTACCTCGTTCGCTCTGCAAGTGTTGAAGGCGATGTAGTTTCAATCGTTGGAGACAATGCTAATTCTACAACGATTGAGGTATACGCAGGAAATCGAGCAAGCTCGATATCCTGGAACGGTGCCAAGCTTGAGACCAAGAAGACCACGTATGGCTCCTTGACCGCCAGCATTCCAGGCGCTGAGGAGCGAGAGGTATCTCTGCCCGCCCTTACGGACTTCAGAGCCGCGGACTCGCTTCCCGAGGCGTCACCATCGTACAACGACAGGAATTGGATCGTGGCAAATAAAACAACGACATTGAGTCCTGTGAAGCCCCTCACGCTACCTGTCCTTTTCAGCAGCGATTACAAATTTTACACTGGCGCCAAGATATACCGCGGTTACTTTTCTGGACGGAATGTTACAAGCGCTAACATAACCGCACAGGGTGGTGTGGCAGCTGGGTGGAATGCATGGCTCAACGGAAAATTTGTCGGTTATCATCCCGGCAATGTATCCCTTCAATCAACCGCAGCTACTCTTTCCTTCAAAGGTGTTAATTTAACTGACAAGAACAACGTCCTAACCGTGGTCACGGATTACACTGGTCATGATCAGACATCCACGGGGCCTGCTGGCGTTGAGAACCCGCGCGGGCTTCTCGGCGCACAGCTTCAAGGTGGAACTTTCAGCCAGTGGAAGATCCAAGGAAATGCTGGGGGAGAGAAGAACATTGATCCTGTGAGAGGGCCGATGAATGAGGGTGGATTGCACGGCGAACGTTTAGGTTGGCACCTACCAGGCTTCGACACATCCAGCTGGGCCAAGGCAAGCCCCGTCACAGATGGGGTTAAGGGCGCCAGTATCAAATGGTTCACGACGACGTTCGATTTAAACATTGACAAGGATCTTGACGTGCCGCTCGGCATTGAAGTAGGCGCACCATCGGGCACCATTGCTCGAGTTTTGCTGTTCGTCAATGGGTACCAGTATGGCAAGTTCGTTCCGCATATTGGGCCTCAGACCCGATTCCCAATTCCCCCAGGTATCATCAACACGCGCGGTAGCAACACGCTCAGCGTGGTGGTATGGGCGCAAACAGAGGCTGGCGCTAAGTTGAGCACGCTACAGTTGATTCAGTATGGGAAGTATCAGAGTGGGTTTGGTTTTGACAAGATTGATGGCAAGGCTCTGCAGCCTTCCTGGAAGGACAGGAGTCAGTACGCATGAAGTGCGTTGTAGTAGCGCCCTTTAGCAATTCAATTTATATTGAGAGTCTTATCACACTTTGTGGAACGAACCTAACTATACTTATCCTCAAAGTCTCGGATCTTCAATAGAAGACCATAGAAGAGAGTCGTAGCAAGTGTAATGTGGGCTATATTGTTCTTAATGACCTTGAGCCTAGCTTTAATGTGCCGCACTTTCTATGTGTACATAATTGTATACTAGCAATCGTCAAGTTCGAGTTCGTTAAGCTAACGAAGGTGTCATGGGCATGCTTATTGTTAACTGCATATCTTTTGAATGAGGTCATAGATCTCCTTGGCATCTGCGCAGGCTTCGATCTCAATTTTGTCGAAGACCTAGGTATCAAGCAATCTACCTACGATATCTATGGACTCTCGTGTATGCCCGTGTTCAAGTACTGTTCATCGACTATCATTCGATGGTTCCACCGACTAGTACTAATATAATACTTCGAAGACTAATACCATTACATGGTTTGTTTAAGTGATACCGAGAAATCGCAACCATGGATACTACGATGTAACAGAAGTCTTCGACTAGGTTGAAGGCTATGTAAGAAGTCGTCTAGACCGAGGGTGTGGAAGAGCCTCGTACTTGTACTTTGGGGTGTTGTATATTTTTACACGACTCATCGTGTCTACTGGATCAGTTAGTCATACCGAAATCTCTACGAGACAGATAGCTATACTATGTGACCTTTCCGTAGAGTGATTGTCTAAACATAAGACCGCGCAAAGGTGCTCGGATTTAATTCTGCTGGGCCTCAATATCTCCTCTATCTTGTCAGCAATGTGTCTATACATGTTCGGTTCCCCGGACAGCCCACAGTGTAGCAGAGCAAGGCTGAGAGTTAGGCACGTGATGCTTGTGTCAGCGCAGCCACCGTAACAACACCCGGTCTTTCACGGTGCCCCACGGGAAGACGGGGCGGAGTACATGCATACCGGAAGCCGATCATACAATCGAGTGTAATCGTTGTTGTTGACGAAAGACAATGACCTACCGTATCTTAGCAACAAGGGTCGTGCGCTATCTGCCACTTCCCCAGAGCCTGCCTCTGTGCTCACCTTCCCGTCGTCTCTTCGTACACACGAAGGGGCTCATTCTTATCTACCATTCTGCCTGAGTGGGCTCAGTGCTGTGGCTCTCATTTGTGCAGTCCCGCCTCGCTACGTCACGGGTCAACTTACCTCTCTCAAGCCAATTCTCGATTGGTTAAGCAGCCGAGCCCAGCCAAGGCTGCGATAGTCCTGGCGCTGAGGTGTCTAGTCAACTTCCACTGCGTTATCCAACATGTTCTACAGGAAACACTTCTTGCCGCTGGAATCCAACCCTGAGCTTTTTACGGAGCTCATACATCGACTTGGGTTTTCGAGCGCCTTCGGGTTTCACGATGTCTTATCGATCGACGATCCTGAACTTCTTACTTTCGTTCCTCGACCGGCTCTAGCTCTAGTGCTTGTTTTCCCAACAACCGCCACATACGAGAAACACAGGAAGGAGGAGGAAGATATGATGGAGGACTATGCGAAGAGCGCGTTGCAAGAGGAAGTTGTCTGGTACAAGCAGACTATCAACAATGCTTGTGGACTTTACGGCATTTTGCATGCAGTAAGCAATGGAGACGCAAGAGATTTGGTCGGTAAGCATATACGGTTGTCATGGCACTTCTGTCATTTCAAACTATGCTGTCACTTTTCAGACTGACAGTAGGCTATCACTTTAGTTCAAGGCTCACACCTGCATCGACTCCTTGGGAAGTGTCAGCCTCTAGGTCCTGCCGATCGTGCTGAGGTCCTCGAAAATGATACGGAACTCGAGTCAGCTTATAAGGCAGTTGCTACACAAGGATCATCACAAGTGCCTGCGAACGCCGAAGACGAAGTCGATTTCCACTACGTTTGCTTCGTCAAGTCCAACAAGAATGGCCATCTCTATGAGCT
Organism: Paracamarosporium sp. OC-R06-R3; assembly: GCA_019828545.1. Classification (NCBI taxonomy): domain Eukaryota; kingdom Fungi; phylum Ascomycota; class Dothideomycetes; order Pleosporales; family Didymosphaeriaceae; genus Paracamarosporium; species Paracamarosporium sp. OC-R06-R3. Next base: position 114,112 of record JACVRA010000285.1, on the reverse strand, counting down.
TGATGGTGATCGAAAGGGCCCAAAAGATAGGGGACCCTTGAAACCAGACGAGGATGTGCTTTCCGATGGCGGACGGAACGCGATCAAAGAGTTTATTCAGCGGGAGCAGGGCCAGAATACGCATTTCAGTCTGTTAGCTTTGGCTCCGATATGAGACTGGAACTTTGTCGGCGCACTGGGACGGCTGATAGTGCCATGAATGTGTGATCAAGTGAGTGTTGGGCCAAGTGTAGGACCCTAGTGAATCGGTGCTACAGCGCAGCTGTGCACTCAATGCTGTACATTTACTAAGCTGTTAAGCTTATACGCGACAACGTCTGTTAATGAGTGGAACACTTTAGTAGTTATTATAAATTTATAGTTTAGTAAGAATAGTAGGGCGTTGACGTTTGATAGGTTATATAGTATTTGACTATTTTGTTGTAACTATAGAGCGTTTGGGTGCCGGGCATTGTGCCGAAAGAAATATTACCGGGACTGACAGCGCTGAGACCACTCAGGCTGAATAGTCAATAAAAACGAGCTCCTACGTATGCTCTTCGGAGAGATCCGAGGTCGCTCCTTGCTTTTCGGAGAAGGAAATATTTATACAAGAACTATAACCGTGGAACTTTATTACATCTAATCGAACAAAAGTCTCGGGGTTATCTAGAGATATTAAATAGTCCTAGCTTACTAGGTGTTATCTATCGATCAATAGTTTCGTCTATCTTACTAGGGATAGGAATTCCTATTACGCTCATGTACGATACCGTGCTGCAAGAGTCCTACCATTGGTCTCCAGAGTCAGTAGGATTGCTCACTCCGTGTGCATTAGAGGTAGGTAGGCCACTCAGTGCACTGCCATAAAAGAAGGACGTCCCAAACTTCATCAAATCACGTGGCGACCCGTATGGATCGACGATCGCCTGAGATGCATATAATCTGTTCGACTACGATGGTTAGTCCGCGTGTAGTAGGTGTAAGCTAATACATTCTTGCTAATGGGGCCCTTCATTCCGCTTTTATGCCTATCACTTGACACTAAAGCTGGAACAAGCATCCCATAAGGTCGTAAGGTTTACTTTCATAGTACTACCCTCGTAGTATGGCCCGAGTTTATCCTTGGTCGAGCACGGAGCTTTGGATGGGTTTTTCGTCCAACAATTGTTATCGGTGTGGCAGGTCTTGCCACAGCCGGTGAAAATGCATCTCAGATGACTTTTACGCTTACGCTTTGGCATCCAACTACTGCCGCAACATGGAGGTCTACCGGTAGCGTTGCTGTAGTTGCTTTTGGCTTTTTCTAGCCTATCTCGGCTCACCCATTCGCTTTAATGGTGAATTCGTCTCGTCTCTTCGGCATGTAGGCACTCATAAAGATGCACCCACTCGTTCTTTCGTCTTCGTCTCAAGTCATGTGATTGACGCATGGGTCGTTTCCATAATTGAGTTTAGCACTTGGGTTATTCTATCATTGATGGCCGTTGCTGCTGCAGTCAAGTACTCTCGCTTTACACTTTTGCGGTTCTAATGCAGTGGGACATATGCATCTTTAGTTATCATATAGAGACAGCTACCATCTAAAAGTGAATCTTGTACGCAAATATAGCAGCTTGTGGGATACGTCGAGTATTGCAAAACGAAATAGGCAACGTGCAGTAGCACAAATAAAAGCCATGAGCATGAGCGGTCGAATCGGGCAAGATGGTCAAATCCAGACCTTTCGGTCTTATCTGCCCTCTGCAATGCTACCCTGGACATGGATGACCGGCATTGTGCAGAAAGAAATATTAGCGGGGCTGGTGGCCCCATCGTCTTTCGTTCCAACAACACCGTCTCTTACCATTCATAAAAACAGATTCACCCCTAAACAGACACGCGAATTGCGAAACATTGAAAGTCGCGACCAAGATTTGTAGTGCTCAGCACTAATCGTGTGATTCATCTCCTGACGAGTGTTGAGGGGCTGCTGTCCCGCCCGGCAACCGCGCAAATGGCGACAACAACACAAGTCACCGCGCCTCCCGTCACGCCGCCCACAACAATACATCTGCGCGCAAGGGAATCAACAACGCCTGTCATGTCGACCACCCCAGCATCTGGCGAGGAGGTACCTGACACGCTCACTAACACGCTCACGTGCAAAGCATGCCGGCGCACGCTTGCGACCAATTCCGCAGAAGGCGACTTGGTGCCCCGTGGAGAACCGGACGAAGGCTGCGACCTGTGTAAAGACATGCTGACGTACTACAAAGAGTATGAGAAACTAAAGGGGGAATTCAAAGAGCTGGAGCATAGGAGAGACAACTACGGCCCGCGACAGGTGGTGCTTGAGGAGTTGCATGGGGCGCAGATGACCTTCGGTAACTTCCTCCAATCTGTAGCTGCCTGGGGTGATCACGACGATGAAGATATGCCCGAGGAACAGTTGGATAGACAGCCCGACGATCAAATCGACGCTTCGCCATCCATGGATGCAGCTGCGCAACCGCGCCGCTTCAAACGTTCGTTGTCTCCGCACTCTTCGCCAGGGCCGCGCGAGCTGGCCAAGAGGCCCCGTTTGTCAGAGCGTAGTCGTCGCATTAGCTTCGATCCTTCTGTTGTTTCTCGCGATGCTGAGGCGGAGAAGCGTGCTGATGCGCAATTCAGCCGGAGCAGCGACGAGTATTCGCGGGGTCGCTGGGCGGCTCCTGAGGGATCCGAATGGCTCGATACCAGCGGCTGCAGCTTGACTGATACAAAGTTTTTCGGGGTCGCGAAGAGGGGCCAGAGGTGGGTGCCGACGAAGGAGGGGCGAGAGATGGACGAGCAGTGGGAGGAGGCAGACGTTGTTGAGAATGCTGAGGGTGGGAAGGAAGACCATTACAGGAGCGAGCCCGACGCAAAAGAAGACGGAAAAGACGAACGACAAGAATTCGATGCACAAGTAGAGGGAGAGACTCAGCAAAATATCAATCCCCGCGATAATCCAGATATCCCCAACACGACTAGGGAAACTGGGTCCTCAGCAAGCGACACGGCCCTTCCAGTTCTCACTACACGCGTCGAGCCCGATCCCAGCGACCAAGCATCTACACCAGATTTCCAGGCTTCACCACAAGAAGCAACAAGAACGAAGGCTGAGATTAGCGAGGACTATTCCCCAGTCGGAGACGCGACTACCAGCAATATGCAGACACCAGCCACGAGTGATCCCGCTCCAACAATAGGGCCTGATCCGCTCAACAACGAACCACTCAATTTTTGAAACAAATAGACGAACTGGACCAACGCGCAAGACCTACACCATTAGACCAAGAGCTAGTGCAAGCCGAGTCGTCTCAGTGTCTACAACAAGAGAAATGGAAAGACGACAATTCTTTAAATTATAGATACGCTATTGCTAGAATCAAGACTTGAAGGGAGGTAGAGAAGGAGGGCGAAAGATCGCAGTGCAAAAGATCGCAGTGCCAAAGGCGCAGCACCAGGGCACTAGGATCCGATTACCGTGCGCTCGGTAGCATCTATACGAGGCGCAAGACTCCTCGTCGGGGCTAAGAATTGCAGTGAAAATCTTCGAAACTACGTCATAGGTTCCGTTCCGGGAATCACGACTCGCGATTCGTCTGCTTAAGCTTACACTTGCGTCTATACGAGGTCTGAGCCGAGCTGACACGGTGGGACTCGTCATCAGGGCTAACAATTGCAGTGTAAGAGAGCCTTACCGAAGAGTGTGATGGGTCCTTGGCAAATCAGCCTTGCGCAACCATACCGACGTTTTCCCCTTTCACGGCTGCCTGGAGCAATAGACGAATTAGATCTCGACGACTTTCTGTTCGGATATGACGTTGATGACGCGGTCGACTAGGTCTGCCGACACCTATTAAGAGCGGATAACGAGCGAGTTCTGGACCTGGAGACTGGGCTTTTCTGGCATTTGTGCGCGGTTCGATGGACTTTGGCGTTTGTGATACCCTCTAGACTAGCTATCTGCATTTATACACATCTAAGTCCAATATACCTGTCTTCTAATCTTCCTACAATGAGTCCCTACGCTACACCCAACTCCCCAACCCTACCCGCTCACCCCCCCTACCTCACAACTTCGCGCCCACCTCCCTCCTAACCGCTTCCCTCATCTCCCTCTTCTTAATCTTCCCACTCGCCGTCTTCGGAATCTCCCCCTGCCGCACAAACCTAACACCCCCCTCCAACCGCTTATACTTCGCCAGACGCCCCTCAACCCACGCCAGCACCTCAGCCTCGCTCAGCCCCTCGCCACCCTCCTTCCTGACCACCCACGCCCGCGGCAATTCCGAGCCCACCTCCGGACTCGGCACCCCCACGACGGCAGCATCCAAAATCAGCGGGTGCTCCAACAGCACGCCTTCGAGCTCCGCCGGCGCAACCTGGAACCCGCGCACCTTGATGAGCTCCTTCTTCCTGTCGACGACATACCACTTCTTAGACTCAGGGTCCGCGAAGACAATGTCCCCCGTGCGGAAGTACCCTTCGTGGTCGAAGTCTCTGTCCCGCGGCACACCGACGTACCCGCGTATAACTGTGGGACCGCGAATCGCCAGCTCCCCGCGGACGCCGTAAGCCGTGACGTCGGTCCCGTCGTCGTCGAGCAGCTTGATGTCGAGGTTGGGCAGGAAGCGGCCCACGGAGGCGGAGTCGTCGGGCTCGCCGTAGGCAAAGACGGAGGCTAGGCACGTCGTTTCCGTCATGGCCCAGATCTGCGTGAGGATGCCCGCCGGCATGAGGGCCTGGCAGCGGGCTTGCATTTGGCGGTCTAGCGGGGCGGCGCCGGCGATGGCCCACTTTAGGCCTTTGAATATCTGGATTTTGGAGGCCGGAGGGAGAGGGTGCGACACGATGGAGGTTATCATCGGGGGCACTAGCACGAGGTCTGTGATCGAGTACGTCGGGATGTAGGAGAAGACCGAGGTGATGTCCCAGCGGCGCATGATGTATTGGGTGTGGCCGGAGCGGAGGGGCGAGGTGTGGCACATGGGGGCGGTGGAGACGTGGAACATGGGGAGGAAGATGAGGCGCTTGATGGGGTAGGGGCGGGGGTTGTGCTCGAAGGCGATGGTGTGCTGGGCGGTTAGGTTGTAGTGGGAGAGTTGCGCTGCTTTGGGGAGACCGGTTGTACCACTGGAGAAGCAGAGCATTGCCGTCGTATTCTTACTTGTTTCTTCGTCGTCGAAGCTTACCCAGTCCTGGGAGCCGTGCGTGAGCAGTTCGCGCCATGATTGGTACTCTGTGGGGATGTTGTTTGACTGCTTGTCCGTGGAATCCAGGATCCGGATGCGAGAGTTGGGAAGCTGGAGCTGCTTTGCTGCGACGCTAAGAGAGGGGAGAAGTTCTGGCTCGGAGATGATGAATTTTGCAGAGGAGGCGCGGATGGCGTGTTCCAGTTCTGCAGGCGTATATGATGGGTTCGTACCCGTGTAGATACATCCTGCGCCTATGATACCCAGAACGAGGATGGGGTAGTAGATGCTATTGAACGAATGGATTAGGACCGCTTCGCCCTTCTTTATGCCTGCTTTCCGGAAGCCGGCGACGAGCTGGCGGACGAGAACTCTGGTCTGGTTCGCAGAAATGGTAATCGAAGGCTCTGCTGCATCGACGTAGATCTGGGGATACTGTATGAGCGGGCCTCTACTACATCGATGTCAAGGGCACAAGGCTTACAGGTGCATCCTGATCGTACGAAGGACCTTCGCACGCCCAAGACAAGATGTCTTTTGTAGGTATAGCAACGTTCTCTTTCGCTAAGAAGGGCATTCTGACAGAGCGATTAGCATTAACAGAACTGAACAGGTTTAAGGTTATCTTGATGTTAAATAGCATAGTCGGCTATCTACACCAATCACTGGCTAGTCCATTGAACCGCTGAGGTAAGACGATCTGCGGGCAATATCCTAACCCTCATCAGCGCTAACGTACCTTTGTATCAGGGGCTTCCTGTACGGTCTACGATTCAACTAACTGTTCCAAGCAAGCGGCGTATGGACCCTGGATTGCGGCTGATATTAGGAAGTACTCTACGCACGCTAGACGTTTTGTCCAATTAGGAACACAGCGGTCTCGTTTGTCGTTCCGCGGCAACATTTCTCAATTCCGTGTCCACAGGGGTGTCATGGGATTTGGATTCTCAACTCGTCTATGTAGGATTTCTATCTACCAAGCCCGTCACGACGACCCCGCCGGCATCGTGAAGAAGGCCCGACGCTTCTCGCGTGTCTTCTCGTCCAAGCCTCCCTGTTCGTTCTTCGGACGACCTCGCTTCCCCTTAGTTTTGGTCGGAGGGTGTTTAGAAGGGATGAGATGCGGTTTTGACAAGGTTGGCGACGGCGCTGTGTCCTTGACAGCCTCCTTGATTGTCTGCCGCGAGAGGCAGTAATCAATGTGGGCGTTGAAAGTCGCGTCGTCCGGGGTTTGCGGGAGCGTGCAAATAGGACATGTCCACGGTTCTTCCTGGATGGCTTCAGGTTCCCGTATCGATGTATCGTTACCAGCTTTTTCCTGCTCCTCGTACTCCTGCGAGAGTTTCTCCAACTCGTTCATCTCGTCGTTGCGCTCCCGTCGAGCAGCCTCCTCGAACTCTTCTTCAGGCCATGTTTCCCATTCGTCGTCCTTGTCTTTGCGATCGCTCCGTGCAGTCGGCTTTGAAGTGTTCAACGCCCGTTGTCGACCGAAGAAGTCGATACCGGGCTTCTTTGTGCTGACAATATGCGTGACTCGCAATCCCATGAGACGGAGTTTCAAGTTCGGCATCTCTTTCATGAGCTTCTCTAACATGGGCAGGCTGTATTTGTACAGATCGTCTGCACGCTGAACAGCGAACGGGGGTGTCGTTTGCCGTGTGTAAACTTCGTATGTGTGTAGCTTGATTTTGATGCACAAGGTACGTCCCTTGAATTCCGTGCGTTTCAAATCGCCCTCCAGCTCTTCGGAAATATCCCGCAACTTCTGCCGTAGGCTATCCGGGGAACCAAGATCCCTGAACGTCGTCTCGGTACCGACGCTCTTCCGCTCGTAGTCCTCGGCTGGTTGTATTTGAGTCCTGCCGAGCCCCAGGTAGCACTGCATAAGAAACTGAAACGCTTTCTGGCCAAAAAGAGAAGATAAGTAGGCCCTATGAGCGTAGATGTCTCCACACGTCTTGATGCCAATTGCATCGAGTTCTCGCTCAAACACGCGCCCAATACCGTTGACTTTACGCGTAGGTAACGCCTTCATGAAATCCATGATGGTCTGCCTGTCTCGAGGGAGATAAAACTGCCCGTTCGGCTTGTTCTTGTTGCTGCAGATCTTTGCGAGCTTGGCGTTTGCGGCAATGCCCGCTGATACTGTTATTTTGGTCTTCTCGTGCACTTCGGCCCGGAGCTGGCTGACAGCATCTTCCGGCTCCATGTGATGTTCATCGCAGTATTGGGTAAGGTTCAAATAGGCTTCGTCACAGCTTGCGCTTTCGAAGCGTGGGTCGTACTGGGCAAGGACTGCGCGTACCTCCTCTGCCTTGGCCGAGTACTTTGCAAAATTCATGGGCACGCATATGAGCTGGGGGCACAGTTTCATGGCCACAAAACCGGCCATGCCGGAGCGACAGCCAAATTTTCGCGCGTGATAATTGCAAGTGGTGAGGACGCCTTTGCCGACTGCCATGGGCACGTCTCTGAGCTCAGGCCTGTCGAGCTCCTCCACTGCGGCATAGAAGGCATCGCAATCAATATGGACGACGACCTGGCCGAGGTCCCTGCCCAACTCGAGCTCTGCGAGATAGTCATCTGCGCGCCGCAGCTCGGTGCTCAGGTTCACCTTGTCCAGCTGGCGTTTCTTTGCTAGAATCCTGGTGATCTTGTCCGTCAAGACGCGGTCCTTGACCTCTTCGTTGTTGAAGAACTTGCTGCCCTTGGAGGCATTGTATATGATCTCGGACACCTTCTGCTGGTCCACGCTGTCCTGGCCGGCTTTTGTGAGCGAGGGGCCCAAGAGGTGGTACTTGAGGCTGTCGTGCTCGTCGGACGGGGTGCGCGAGGGCTGCGGACGCGTCGTGGCATCGAGGGACGGTTCGGGAGCAGGTGGAGGCATGGGAGCGCCGTCGGGGGTCACATTGGAGCCGAGCGAAGCCGAGGCCTCTGTGGGCGCATCGAGGGTGGGTGGTGAAAGGGCATCAGGCACGGGTGAGCTGTTCATAGTACATGTGGAGTCACGAGAGATGAATAGCTCATTAGTGAATGACGCGCTACGGGTGTTTCGGGCTAATCAGGCCAGGCTCGAGCCGCGATGGGGCCTCAAGATGTCATGGCCACAACAACAGGGAGACGAGATCCGAAAACCCCTCACAGGCCCCGTCACCGCCTCACCATGGGCGCTGCTCCTTTGCTCCACTGGACCCCGAAGCCGCTGTGACTGCAGCCCTCAAACACGCCAGCCCGCGCTGCTTTGGCCGTTTCACCGCCGCCGTCGCCGCCCACACCAGACGTCAACAACACGCAGCCGCCCCAGCAACCGCCCATTGCCGCCTCTTCTGGCCATGCCCACCCCTCGAACCCACCGATTTACTCCCTGATCGTTCACCACCACCGGGGACCATGCCCATAGACCGCACAACCACAAACACGTCGCGGCCGCTGAAGCCCGCCCTCGCTACCTCGCGCACTGCAAAGACACCCGTTGCCCCTCGACTCGCACCCTCCGTCTCGGCCACCTCCGCGCCCGCTAGCCGCACCCCTCGCAGCGCTGCCGGCACGACTCCGCGGGTGAACTCGGCGGTGCACGAGGATGTCACGCCGGTGAAGGCCTTCATCAGCAGCAATGTCACGCCACGCTCGTCGTCGAGAAAATCACGCGTCGGCACAGGCAGTGCAAACTCAACCCCGAACGGCACGCCTTCCACCACCCCGACCGTCTCCCGCCCGCCCTCCACCGTCGAATACTCGCAGAAAGACCACGCCAATGGCTACGCCAACGGCGGATACGGACCCAATGCGATAGGTGCCCAGAGGCGGCCAAGAAGCTTGGTCGCAGGAAACAATCACAACATCACATCTACACCGAGGCTCCCTCTATCCAACATATACAACCATGCTCCAGAGCCAAGCGGGGCACGGGGCGCTTCTGCGTCGCCCATGTTCTTTCATGCCAACGACGCCCGCACCCCAGAGCCACAGCACCACCAGCAGCACCACCAGCAGCCGCAGAAAAAGGCACCTGTCTTCTTCTATGCCAACGGCGAACAGGATGCAGATGTCCGCTCACCCACTGTGCCGTCTCCGCCGCTGTCTGCTGTAGGAAGGCTGCAAACGGAAAGCAAATTCTTCCACGCAGATTCACTATCGGACAGCAGGGATAGCCCGCCAATATTGACCCCTCCGCCAAATTCAGCGTCGCCCGAATCTTGGTCCCATACCTACCCTGCAGAGAGCCATCATTCCTTGCGTCCACCTTCCCCCGCCAAAGAGAATATACACCTCTCATACCGGAAGGGAGCGTCCCAGGTCATCAGACCCAACCTCCATAGCAGAAATTCAGCCCTGTCCATCATTTCTGGATCCCACAACTCCGATGTGGCAACCGATACACCGACACGACGACCGAGCGCCGCATCGTCGGCTGTTCGCTTCGGCCATGCCAAAAGCGCGAGTCTTAGCTCTATCGACTCTGCACACTCGCTGAAAAGAGTGCCGTCCCATGACCAAGCTCATATGGCGCCTAGTCCGCTTCACATTGAGAAATTGTTCCACAATGAGAAACGAGTCGTGAGCACCAGTTCGCTCCCTGAGAGCGTAGCATCCGAACCGGAACCCGCAGCAGCATTGTCGGGCCTGCCCTCTCCCAATGCTGGCAGTCCTACCAAGCTAGGCCCAGCAGGGAAGAGCATGCTAGAACACATGAACGAGCTGGCCGCGAACGCACGCCGCGAGCGAAAAGTGCTCGATCTTGAGATCAGCAACAACTCTCTGCTGGCCATCAATCGATCTCTCGAAAGGGAGATGCGCAAGCAGAAGGCGGAGCTGCGCCGATTCCGACGCATGAGCCGCGCTGGCCGTTTCTCGACGGCCCCAGTGTCGAACTTGGAAGAATTCTCCGCCATCGGCATGTCCGAAGTAGGCGACTTGTCAGACATGTCCGAGGAAGAGGAGCAAGAGCAGGAGCCAGACGAGCCGGAGCCAGAGGAATACAGCGATTCCTCGTTTGACGAGAGCATCATGAGCGAGAGCGCACTCGCAGAACGCGACGCCGCGCACCGGCTTCGCGACGAGAAGCGGCTGCGACTGGACCTCACGAAACACCGCGAGCTCCTCGTCGACAGCCAGAAGATGAACCAGAGCCTGAAGCGCTGCCTGAACTGGACCGAGGAGCTCATCAAGGACGGCCAGAAGGCGCTCGCATACCAGGTCCACGTCAGCGACGTGCAGCTCGGCGGCCGCGTGCTCAACTCCGAAGAGCGGCCCGACGACGACCAAGACGAGGAATCAAAGGGCCTGCTCAGCCCCTGGAGCCCCCCGCATCGCGAATCAAACCCGCTGGACCCCGATTCCCCGCTGTTGGCTGCGGACCGCGACAGCGGCATCGACATCGACGGAATGAAGCACATCTCGTCTGGCCTGCAGGGCTTGATCTCCCCGCTCGCATCACCTGCATGACAAACACTCTCGTAGCAAGAGAGAGCATAACATACACTACCATACTATTCACTTTCCTTTCCTTTCCCTTCCTCTCCATTTCCTTGCTCGTTCACACCACTCGCACACGGCGTTCTCCGGCTCGGCGTTTCCACATCATACACATCACGGCTGGACGGCTAGCCGTATCCCTCTCTTTTTTTTTCCCCGGCGCACCCGGCGAGCCAGACCTCGATCCGACGTTCTACACGACCTTCTTTCCTCCCTCTCTTCCTTCCTTCCTTCCTTCCTTCTTGTCTCGTTCTCCTATGTAATGTAAATGTACATACTTACTTACATACCGGCCGTGCATGCTCGCGCTGCACCTACGATGGCCCCCTCGCTGTTTGGTCCCCTAATGTTTATGTTTGGATCTGCGCTGCTGGCTGATTGGCTAGATGGCTGGCTGGCTGGTGGGTAGGTGCATGTTGGAGATTCTATATATATGCGGCGGGGATGTGGAGTGGAGCGGAGTGGACTGGAGCTGGAGCTGGAGCTGGGCGCGTCCGCCCTGGTGGATGGATGGAGGCCTAGCGGGCGAGCGGGCGGATGCAGAGAGCATGGATGGATGGATGTACTTTTTACGTGTACTTTAAGATACCCCACACTTTGGACGGTGCGTGCGTGCGTGCGATGCTAGCGAGGTTGAATTATCTTCGATGATACTTGGTGCGTTGCTTGTTTGTGGTGATTGCTTGAAGACTTTTTGTCATTTCTTTTGGTGACTGCTGCTTATTTATCTTTGCTCTTGGCCATCCCATCGACTTCTTACTCATCCCCCCCCCCTTCTTCCCTTCTTCTCCCCTTCCCCTAATCCCCACCTCCATCTCCATCCCCACACACACAAGTCCTAATCCCACCGCCCCTGAACCTTACTCCCCAACCACCGCGGCACCCCCGGCCTCGCCTCCCACCCCGCCTTCCACTTCGCCTCCCACCCCTCCACACTCGCAGGCATGGCATACACGGCCGTGACAAACCACGTCGTAGACCCCGCGGCAAGCTCCTTCTGCACAACAGGCAGGACGCTGCGGGCCTCGACGAGATTGGAATTCGCGTCGGCGAGGAGGATGTGTCCGGGGCGGTCGTGGTGCACGAGGTCGGCGATGCCGACGGCGCCGGAGCGCGAGGCCGCGAATGCGCTTGTGGACGTCGTGGCTGCGCCTTCGGAGAGCGACTCGTCGAGCTTGATGGACCCGTTTAGCTCGACGAGGTTGCGCCCGTCTGCCGCGCGGCACCCGTAGACCGCCCATGCGCCCTCCGCGGTCAGGATGTCGCGGCTTGTACGCACGCGGTGCGCGCGGATGTGCCAGTTTGGCGTGGCCTCCGCGGGCGGGATGAGGTACGTGGTTACGTCTACATCCGGCCAGGGCTTCATGCTGGAGACGAGGACGGGGGTCCCGTCGTGGGACTCGATTTCTGAGTCGCCGTTGTGCGCGCGGCGCATCTTCCAGAGCTCGCCGTTGTCGTCAGACAGTGCGAGGGAGGACTCGGGCACGAATTGTTCTAGAGTGTAGGACCCTGTGGATACGCTGTATGCGAAGGCCGAGCTGTATGCGAACTTGCCGTACTTGGCTTGTGTGTTTTTCAGCGCGTAGTGGCAGGATTGGCCGCTCGAGAGCAGGAACGAGTGCCCGCCGCTGCGGACCGCGATGTGTCGGGGATGCGGGAGCGGCCTGGCTATGCTGGTGGTAGCAAAGGGGTGTGGTTCTTCTTTTGAGGACCAGAAGGGGTGGGATTGCGGCTGGGCGAGGGGCGCGAAAGCGAGCATGCACCAGTAGGGGGAGCCCGGGGAGTTGTAGTTCTCTGCGAGATAGGTGTTTGGGTACGAGTACCCGATGCTGAGCATGCCGTTAGGCTGGAAGATATCCGTCTGCGTGGTCCACCACCGCAGGTTACGCAGCCAGATGCCTTTCACGACGCCCCAGGAGAGCGGGTCCGGCAGCTCTACGTCGGCGAAGGCCACTGCGCCCCAGAAAGCGACCATCGCCCAGCGGTACGTGAGCGACCGACCGAACGTGACGGCCCGTCCTTCCGCGTCGAAGTAGTGCACGAAGTCGAGGGCGTACTGGCGGGCCCGACTCTTGTACTCTTCTGCCTGCGTAGGATCGCTATCCGCGGCCAACTTCGCATACAGCAGCTGCAGATACTGTATTGCGAAGGACCCAGAGTAGTAATCCATCTGACGATACCCCTCAGGCCCATCATTTGACCAGCCGTCGCCGCGGTAAAACGTATTGAGCTGCTTGATATCCGCTTCCAATCTCTCTTTCGACCACTTGGCGCCGTTCTTCGCAAGCCCCAGGTTGGCAAACACGCGGAACCACAGCCAATTCGTATTGGGCATGTCCTTGTCGTTCATACTACCCAGCCATGTCTCTACATTCTTCTTTTGCTCCTCCGTAAGCGGGTCCCAGAAGTGCTCGTTCGCAATCGCAAGCGTGTACCCTATCGGACACGCCTCCACCATGCGCTGGTCCTGGTCCTCCATGAAGCCCCAGAACTCTTCACTCAAGGGATCCGTCCCCGCGACGAGGCCCGCAACGAACTTGTCTGTGCCTGCATAGCTGCTGCCGCCCGCGAGCAGCGGAGCAAGGCCCCATAGTGGACGCGCATAGCCTTCTACCTGGGCAGCCGTCTCATCGAACCTGGTCCCCGTGGATCCAACTTTTACCATAGCATGCTGGGGGGAGGCGCCGGCATGGAGGGGCTCGAGCAGCGAGGCGACGGCTGCAACGACATCATCGCGGGAGTGCAGAGGGTTGGTGTGGAAGGGGTGCAGGGGGAAAGAGCGGTTTTCGTTTGCGACTTTTGCTGACATTTTATTTTGTTTCGTTTTGGTGTAATGGGCAGATAAGAGCAGGTCGCGATAAGCTTCTGTGCAACACGAAGTGGCGTTTGGGGAGCTTCGTGGAAAAGCCGCCCGAGAAGTACGTGGAGGCGTGGTGCTGTATTGTACCGAGGAGCCGAACGAGACGCCGCGCAGCAGGCAAAGGCCGACAGTCAGTCGCTCTCCACAGCCAACTAACTGCGTCGTCTGGTCTGTCCTTGGTGTTGAGCGCGCGTGTCAGAGCCAACCGCAGAGCGTGCACGTAGGATCGGAGGAAGTGTGGCGGCGCTCGAGATGCGACGTCTGGCCGTCGTCTACGGCATTTTCTAGACGTCTTCTACCGCCCTCGCATCCAGCGCGTGTCGTATATGCACGTGTATTTTGCCTGGATCGCGCACCTGTCTGGTTACGGCGGCATACATGGACACAGGCATACATACCGCGGCGCCATGTGTACTCGGGCAGTACCCTACGGCTGATATGGGCCCCCAGGTTTCCCTCCCCGTAGCGTCTCCCAAACAGGCTGAAGGACGATCTCGCGTCTCGAAGCCTCGGACGGCCTAGCCCCCATCGCAGTGATTCAGTGGAGAAACAAAGGTCGGCGGCGGTGGGGCCTCCACTCCCCCGAGCGGCCAGCCCACAATTGACGGATAAATGCACGGGGCCAAGCTTGCCCGTCCCGGAAAGGCGCGGCCCCTACCCCAGCTTTCACCACCCCCGGACCACGACTCCCTCCCAGCGTCCGCCGCACCAACCACGCCCGCGCTGCGCCAGTCTGCCTACGCCCTCACTACTGGGCGCGCGTGAGCATCCCGCTACAACATCCCTTGGCAATGCCGTGCCGGAGGAGAACGCTGCATTTCTCCACCACTGGCATGGCCCCGCCTGCGCCGCGCCGCAGACTGATTCGCGCCGTGGGCGGCGGACGTGAAAGCTGGGGAACGCCTGGGCCGCGCGGTGGAGCCGTCTGAGTGGAGGAATTAGGTCGCGCCTGGGAGCTGGGCAGTCTGGGGAAGCAGGAGTGGTGAGGTGTCGATGAGATGGGCTGGGCTAGGAGGCGGTCGGACGGCACCAATATGGATCCTGCGTGCGACGCGAGCGCTTGGGCCAGTGTGGTTTTCGTGTATATACGGGTGGGAGCATCTTAATCTAACATGGCCGTGAGTCGAGGCTTTTTCCTGTGCCTTTCCACTGAGTCGGGACGCTTTGTTGAGGGTCTGTCTGATTGATTAACGCTGAGGTGTTTTCTTCTTGAGCTTTGTCTTGAGACGGCATCAAGCGTTGAGCTTCTTGCAGCATCACGAGCCTTATCAGGTATGTATCCACATCCCCGTCTCCCGTCGAGATATGCTGTTGCAGCCCGCCATTTCAACTTGTTTGAGGTCCTGTCGACTAATACCTCGCCAGGTGCTGAACATACGTTTCTCATCCGACTCAGCATCGACAAGCCCGCATCATGGCCAGCACAATCGACCACAGCGCAGCCGGCCCCGGCGCGCGCTTCCTCTACAAGGTCATCAAGAATGAGGCCATGAAGGAGGACCCGCCGGAAGTCTATGGCTGGCGTACCTTCATGATGGCCTGCTCTGCCTGCTTCGGCGGCATGCTTTTCGGCTTCGACATCGGCACCATCGGTGGTGTCTTGACGCTGCCCGCGTTCATGGCGTATGTCCATCTCCCTCGATCATCCCACGCTTGGCCAAACTGACACTGCTCGTGCAGCAAATATAACCTCCCCGCCGATGAGGCACACAAGAAGCAGAACGCTGATCTGTCCGCCAACATTGCGTCTACCCTCCAGGCTGGCTGTTTCTTCGGATGCTTCCTCGCTTCTTGGGTCGCGGATCGATGGGGTCGGAAGACGGCTTTGATCATGAACGGTTTGATCACCGTCGTCGGATGCGTGATCCAGTCGTGCAGTTTCGGAAGCATCGCTTCCATGTATGTCGGTCGGTACGTACAATGCCCTGTAATTCTCCCTCCGATGTGAACAACTCAACTGATGACCTTCAGCTGCGTCGCCGGTGTCGGTGTCGGTGGCGCCTCCATGGTCGTCCCTCTCTATATCGCTGAAAACGCACCACGCGCCATCCGCGGTGGTCTCACAGGTATCTACCAGCTGTTCATCGCAACCGGAACTATGCTCGCCTTCTGGGTCAACTACGGCGCCATCCTGCACCTCCACGGCGATTCAACCTACATCGTGCCTCTCGCTTTGCAAGCCCTGCCCGCCGTCGTGCTCGTCGGGTGCATGTTGCTAAACAAGGAATCCCCTCGATGGCTCGCAAAGGCCGACCGCTGGGAAGAGTCCACGAAGGTGCTCGCGCGCATCCGCAACCTGCCCACCACACACCCGTACATCCAGGCCGAGCTCAAGGACATCAGCGACCAGCTCGAGCACGAGCGCATGCTCATCGGCGGCGCGTCCCTTGGCGACCTCCTCCGTGAGATGTTCACCATCCCCGGCAACCGTAAGCGCGCTCTGATCTCCATCGGCCTCATGATCTGCCAGCAGATGACGGGCACAAACGCAATCAACTACTACGCGCCGCAGATCTTCAAGAACCTGGGTCTCGTCGGGACCTCGACCAACCTCTTCGCAACAGGTATTTACGGTGTCGTAAAGATGACGACCTGCGCAGCGTTCCTCCTCTTTGCAGCAGACTCGCTCGGCCGCAGAAGGTCCCTACTCTGGACGTCCATCGCGCAGGGCTGCGCTATGATGTACATCGGCTTGTACGTGCGCATCAGCCCTCCTCTTGCGGGCCAGCCCGTGCCGCCGGCAGGGTACTTCGCGCTGGTATGCATCTTCTTGTTCGCAGGCTTCTTCCAGTGGGGCTGGGGACCAGTGTGCTGGATCTACGTGAGCGAGATTCCAGCGGCACGGCTGCGGTCGCTGAACGTGGCGATTGCGGCGGCAACGCAATGGCTGTTCAACTTTGTGGTTGCGCGGGCGACGCCCAACATGATGGCTACGGTTGGTGCGCATGGCTATGGGTGAGTCTCCGTCTCTTTCCTCTTCCCCTTTTCCTCTCCCTCTCCGTCCTCACACAGAATTCCAATCCGTCAAGTGCAAGGCTAACAGTATCCCAGCGCCTTCCTCATCTACTCCTGCTTCTGCTTCTCCATGTTCTTCTTCGTGTGGTTCCTGATCCCCGAGACGAAGGGCCTGTCCCTCGAGAAGATGGACGATCTCTTCGGCGTGACGGAGCTCGTGAAGCGCATCGAGGAGGACCGCGAGGCGCACGCTGCGGCCGAGATCGGCCTCGACGGGAAGGAGGTCGTGCGCGAGGAGCGCAGGGAGGTCGCTGCGTAGTTACCTGAGTTGAGTTTGGCTTTGTGAGCAGTGTTGGGTTTGACGACCCAGGGTGGTGCTGAGCGTTGTGTGATGCATGTTTCGTAGTTCGAATTAAGCAGTCGCTACGTTATTTGTGGATATGCATGTATGCTGTGATTGTTCAAGTGTGGCTTGTTCTCGTGCGGGTTTAGCTGTTCGGTGCCAGAAGCTAAGCGCGCGTGATGAGTGCGAGGCAAGTCGCGGCTTCCACCGACGGGAGTCTTGTGCCCGTATTCGTATCGCACGTGAGGTTGGCGCAGCCTTGGACCGAGCCACTGATTCTGAGACGAAGATGCAAGGCAAGGCTGGAAACTGCGTATGCACCGCTCCCTCAACGCGAAAATGTCACAAACACCAGCGTAAAACACACAAAGCCACAGATCGAGGGGGATCGCTGTCCCACGCCAACCAAGCATGAAAATCCAGAATGCCATGATCCTTCCTAAACCAAAGTAATCCAGCCCAAACTAAAATACATCCCATCCCATTCCCATCCTAAACGCCCACCGCACCTCTCCCCTCTCATCCCCTTCCCCTTCCACACTACTCCTTAACCGGAACCTCGTCCTCCTCCAAGATCCCCTTCTTGACGAGCTCCTCGGGCGACGGCCGATGCGCGAGCCCCTTCTCCAAGCTATCCGCGCGCATGTTCTTCTCCAGCTCCTTCTGGTGGCCCTGCAGGGCGGGCGCGGCCGTCGAGTCGGGCAGGATGTTGCGCTCGACGAGCTCCTCGCGCTCAGGGCGGTGCGAGAGGCCCTTTTTCAGGTTGTCGGTTGCGCGCTGGCGCTCGAGGTCGTGGGCAGCGGCTTGGAGGGCACTGTTGGGGAGGAGGGTTAGTTTGGGTGGTGTTTGGGGACTGGTTGGTGGTGGAGGGTAGGAGAGGAGGGATGGGATGGGATGGGATGGGGGCATTGTGCAGGGAGAGGAAGGGGAGGGCGTACGGAGCGGTGTTTGTGTCCAGCAGAATGTGTCTGTTCTTGAGGTCCTGCACGTCTGGGCGGTGCTGCAGGTGCTTCTCCAAGCTGTCGCGGCGCTCGTGGCTGCGTGTGGGCGAGATGGGCGTCTCGTCGATGGTGGTGGCGGTGGCGTCCGTCATGGTGGAAGCGTATTCTCGGTGCACAATTGTGATTGTCTGAAGCTATGGGAGAGGTGCAAGAGGGCGCGGGTCGGCGGTACTTGTAGCTGTAGGCGGTGCGTGGAAGGGCGGCCGCTTTGGGCTTGCCAAACATGGATGCGGGGTCACCGAGCAACCGCGCATCCCTGCGCATAACGGCCGCGCTGCGCACCCGGCATCATGCTGTGCCCGGCCGCCGTCAGGTGCTTTCCATGCCATGTCATCTGCTGCGCGCAGGTCGTTCCCTGCTTGCCGGTGGCTTCGTTGTTTGCAGCCTGTCGCACGCGTTTGGCCTGTTGCACGTGCGGCATGCGTATGACGTAGCTGGGGGATGCTAGTGGCCTCGTTTCAGTATGCGTGTTTACACCCCAAACACTCCAACGCATGAATTCTGAGTAAAACAGGAGACTGATCGATAAACGTTTATTTGAGACTTTTCAGTCATTAGATACTCGTTTTGTGATTACACGCCCGAAAGAAACCGCCCAACTCCAGTGCTGCGCGCACTTAGGTCGTCCCCTCAATAACGTGATACTAATCCCCACGGCCATCACCCGATCGTGGCCCGACTTCCCACTACTTTTCTACCAGTAGCGATACCCCATTCAATAAATACATTTTTACTCGGCATTCCGTCGTTGATTCACGGTTCACAATTTAGAGGCGCTGCGTTGCAAGGGATAAAATGAGGTGGGCGTTTAGGCACCGTCGTCGTCAAGACGGACAGCGCCCTCGCCGCCGAGACCGTAAGACCAGAAGCCACCAAGGTCAATGTTGGTTTCGGGGATGTTGGCATGGGTCACAAGGAGCCAGATGCCGAAGACAGGCTTGGCCAGGGCGTCGAGGACGGCGTATGCAATGATCTCACCGTCGACCGAGAGCTTGCGGGAGCCATCGGCAATGCCCCAGACACTGGATTGATTAGCACCGAGAAAAGGCTGTGTGGGTGCAAAACTTACATTGGGTAGGCGGTCCAGAGAACGAGCGTGTAGCCTGCAATGGCTAGGAAGAAAGATCCGACCTTCTGGCTCCTGGCGTTGGCTTGGGCACGGCCGTTGACAGCCAGGTGCCAGATGACAACAAGGTAGGCAATGCAAGCGATGGCGTACCATCCCCACTTCTGCGGGGTGCCCTCGCTGCCAAAGGCTGCGAACAGACCGGTCAGGATCATGATCACGTCAGCAACGATGGCCATGAGGATGTGGGCGCCATTGAGGCCGGCAAGCAGACTGAGGTCAAGGAGGAGAAGAGGCGTGGTAAGGGCCCAGTCAACGTAGCGAGCCCAGAAGATCTGTCGATGGACTTCGGTGGTGGTGTCCGGTGCGTGGTCGTTCTGGTGGCGGATGATGGTCTTGTGGACGGCAACTCCGTGGCCGGTAGCCATGGCAAAGTATGAAATGGAAGCAATGATGACGATGAGTGTTGTGATGACATGGTAGAGACGCCGTTGCTGCATCCGTGTGAGCTTGAGACGGAACGAGAATGAAGTACACGTACCACAGGGATCCTCCAGGACAAGGCGGCAAAAGCCGCAGAGGCAATGGTCATGGCCACGAAGATGATCCAGAGCGTCTTCTTTCCATCGTCACCGACGAACTGCTGCTCGATGGGGTCGGGGATAACGGTGGGGAGGGGCGTAGGCGTGGCCGTGTGCGAGGCCGTCAACGACGAGATGAGAGAGGTGGGAAGGGGAATCGGAAGAAGGCTCTTCGTCTTCATGGCGTCAATGGGATCGATCATCATGGTGGCGGTGGTGCAGGCGTGCAGGCTGCGGTGTGGAGGAAGAAGAGACGGCAAGAGCGAGTCTTTGTACTCGAAGCCGCTATGGTACCGGCAGTCAGCTGTTCGTCCAGAGGTCCATCGAGGAGCTGGATCGATACGTCACGAAGGCCATAGCTCCGCGCGCTGCGTGCCGTGGCGATTGGCTGGAGCCGCCTCCAACCCCGCATTGGAGAATGGCGACTAGCTTTCCGCATCGCCCGTGTGTGAGCCATTGCCGCTCGAGAAGCGTCCAAAAAAGGGCCGTTGCTCGCCGGTGGGCTTTTCGTGCCCTGGGGATGCCCTGGGGATGCCCTGGGGGCACAGCTTTCGACGCCTTTGCACCGTGGACGCGATCCGTACCATGCCATGGCCAGGGTGCACGGCCACGGACGTTGCAACATGGGATTTCGTAACAATGCCATACCCCCCGGGCGATCGTCGATGCATGCACTGCAGCCTGCCATCTGGATCGCAACAATCAGGTTACAATATCCGCCTCCCGCTTATTCCGATGCCACCCGGAGCGGTGCTTTGATGTTCCGGCTGCCTTGCGTGCTGGCATCCAGTGCCAGGTACGAGCCATCCATTAGAGTATCCACGATACCTCCGCTATGTCTCCTGCGCCGACGAGCAAGATGCATCTGAACCGCTCCCGACGCTGATCAAATTCCGCTATACAACCGACACTGCGTGCTCGAGCAAGGCTCTACCGGCCTTAGCAGCAGCCTCAACGATAAATCCTGCGCGTCCACAGATCATGTCAGCTGGGGCCTGACAGTCTAAAAGAAATTACATTTGCTAGATTTGCTAGAGGACCAAGGTGGATTTATTGCATCGTCTCATGTCTGGTGGGTAGTGGAGTTCGCACGGTGCGAACACCAGGCGGCTGACAAAGCGCAGCCTCGTTTCGCTCGTGCATTGCATTGCATGCGCAACGCGGCCAAACCAACGCACGGTTGTCACACGATGAAGGCCACACTCTACATACAAGAGATATTCGTAAAGGTCCACTTGTCTATCGCATGTCCCTCATTGGGGCCAATCACGACGTCAGCAAGGTGCTTATCGAACTCCGGTGTTCCATTTTTGTTAGCGGCCCATCCAGGTACTCAATCATGGCGCGCTGGCTCACAAACTCTGTCGCTACGATGCCGAGTTCCCTACCATCTCCTCGCTACCCAATAAGGTGCACACCAAAGCCTTGTCGTCGTCCATCACAGTACTCCCACTTGGTCTCATTAAAAGGTCCCCGCCTCGCAAGCCTTCTTATCCGCAGGACAAGACCACCAGCCCGGTAACAAGACAGCTCGGCGTTGCTTATTTCTGCCCATCACCTCCTGTCCTGCATCCTTCTTCCTTCGACTTGGTGCACCGAATCGCTTCACACGTCACACCCACATCAAGCCCACTTCTGCCAACATGTCGTTGCCTATGGAGCTCGCGCGCCTCGTCTTGCGTCAAGCGGAGGAAGGCGCTGACGAGGAACCTTCGCCAGGCCACTGTGTCGCGTCAAACGAGTACGATGGACGCATGGGCCTCCGGATATCCTCCATCTTTGTTATCCTTATCGGATCCACGTTGGGTATGTATCCTTTCAAGCACCAATGTGAAGCAATAGTCGGCTAACAAACACTAGGCGCCGTCTTCCCGGTATTTGCTAGGCGTAACCGCCAGCTGGGCATACCTGAGTCGCTCTTCTTCATTGCAAAGTACTTTGGCTCCGGTGTCATCATTGCTACTGCCTTTATCCATCTCTTGGCGCCAGCGAATGAAGCACTTGGAGATGAATGCCTCACGGGCGTCATCAAAGACTACCCTTGGCCGGAAGGCATCGCTCTGATGACCATCTTTCTCATGTTCTTTTTGGAATTGATGACCATGCGTTTCGCCAATTTTGGGGGAGAGCACTCGCACGGCGGACATGCACACGGTTCTCATCCAGCTCCCCAGGACTCAGTCAGCCTCGAAGACCGCGCTAAGGTCGCGCCCACTGAGGAAAGCCACGGCCATCAGCTCGGAGAAGACCATCTCGGCCACACCCGTGACCACACCGACAACTCTGAGCTTGGCTCCAATTACGAAGAGCGCGGCATCGTACCAGAAACCTATGCGGCTCAGATGACGGCCATCTTCATCCTAGAATTCGGCGTCATCTTCCATTCCATCTTCATCGGCCTCACTCTTGCAGTTGCCGGAGACGAGTTCATCACCCTTTACATAGTACTTGTCTTCCATCAGATGTTCGAGGGTCTTGGTCTGGGTGCTCGGTTGGCCATGGTTCCCTGGCCCAAGAGCAAGAGGTGGACACCGTATATACTTGGTACTGCCTACGGCCTCTCCACTCCCATTGCTATCGCCATCGGCCTAGGTGTCCGAACATCCTACCCGCCTGAGTCGGAGACGACGCTTCTGACCAACGGTGTCTTTGATTCCATCAGCGCTGGCATCTTGATCTACACTGGTTTGGTTGAACTGATGGCGCATGAGTTCATGTTCTCACCGTACATGCAGAAGGGGCCCGTTAGCAGGATGCTCGCTGCATTTACGCTTATGGTGCTTGGGGCGGGGCTGATGGCTTTGCTTGGATACTGGGCGTAAAAATTGCTGCACGTGGGAATGCTCCTTGTTAACTGTTATGGTCTGTCCTGCGGCCTTAGCGATCTGTTTTGAATCGATACCCTCATAGAAGTGATCAGTAATCTTGTATATATCCTGTTTGTCCAGTCTCTGTCCTCCTACAGCTTGCTTCTATACACTGTGTGGTGCTTTCGCGTTTTATTCTCCATGCTTTGTATTACATCCAAGTGTGCATTGTCGTCCTAATGCATTAAAGATGCGTTCAGTCGCCGTGATTGGTGAGATTCCGGATATATTGGATAAAAGGCATAAGATTCGCTCGCTGATTGGTTGATTAACTGACTCATTCCTGTCAAAATCGCGACAGCCGAGGTGTGTTTCACTTTGGATATTGAGGGAAGGGCAAAGCTGCAGGGAGTGTAATAAAAGCAAAAGTCAATTCAACGAGGGTGCACCTGGGTATTTG
Source organism: Paracamarosporium sp. OC-R06-R3 (assembly GCA_019828545.1). Classification (NCBI taxonomy): domain Eukaryota; kingdom Fungi; phylum Ascomycota; class Dothideomycetes; order Pleosporales; family Didymosphaeriaceae; genus Paracamarosporium; species Paracamarosporium sp. OC-R06-R3. The sequence goes on along the minus strand of JACVRA010000285.1, from coordinate 91,384 downwards.
TGCGCGCAGTCGGGGTGCTGATGGCGTGTCTGTCGTGGGAGTGACGTCGCGCGCTTCCTCGTTAGGCGCTTGGCCTCTGTTTAGGACGCGGTGTCGCGGTCGCTTCTGCGTCGTCCAGGAGACACTTCATTTCCTCAACCGCTCCGAAACATAGTTAGATTTTGTGTGCCCCCTCGCTCAGACCTTTTTGTCGTTGTAAGTCGCATATCACCCAATTATCCCTGAAACGGCGGCATTGTCGTTCCTGAGACCTGGGCAATTTTGTTTACCAGCTAATCCCAACACGTTACCTGGCCCTGTCTCCCAGCTTCTTCCCCAATCAGCCTCAACCGCACTCGAGCACAACCACACTGCGAAGACACTCACTGACGACTGACCCCCCGTCGCAGCCATGAGCGGCAACAACGCAGGCGTCCGGAACCTTCGGGCCATGTTCGAGAACCAGAACGCTGCCTCTTCTCCTGAGCCCCGCGGGCGCTCCCCTGCCGGCAGCGGCACCGACGACGTCAACCGCCCAACGTCCAAGGTGCGCGCCTCCTTCGTCTCCGTCGAACCCAGCGGCGGCGTCAAAGAACTCGGCACCACGAAAGGGGTCAGTACAAACACTCCACAAGCCCAACGGCGCGAAAGCTTTAGTGTGAGCGGAGAGTCGGAGGACGTCGCGGAATTGAAGCAGTCCATCAGTGAGGAGAAGGAGGAGCGCAAGAAGAGCATCGCCATTGACGAGGCCATTCCAGAGCAAGCTGTTGAGACTAGGGTGAGTGGACCAATGGCACCCACGCTGATAGGAACCGCGCACTAAGTGTACTTTTCTACTCAGGAATCCTCTAGGGAACCGCCGCCCGTTCGCGAAGCAGCAGGAGAGATGACAAACCTGGGGAGCATCATGAAGGGGTCAAACTTCCCCGAGGCCGAGGCTAAGGCTGCTTCGGTAGAGCAGCCTACAGACGAAGCACTCACTGTGCAGCCCGGAGAAGCGCAGGTTGCGCCTGCGGTGGTGGATGAGAAGCCAGCAGAATCGGCGGCTCTCGGGGCTCCAGCAGATAACCCGGATAAGATTGTGACTGGGACGCAAGAGGAGGCTTCGCTGAAACCAGCCGATCCCACAGACGAGGCCACCGTTGCTGGAGGTGGAGCTCTCCCTCCCCCAACTGAGGTTTTGTCTCATCCCACCAGCAATGAGACTGCTGCGCAAACACCGAAGGCCACAGAAAGCAAGCTCAAGCCCAACGACACGCCCAGGACGAATGGTAGATCTGCGACCAGGAAACCCGCCACAATCTCGACCGCTAAATCACCCGCCCGCGGTACTAGCTCCGCACGCAGTCCTCTGCCTAGGTCTCCTCTACCCAAAACGCCAACGGCTCCGAAGCCTGCCCCTGCCGCGACCGCATCCAAGTCTCCAGCACCCGCAAAAACTCATCCCAAAGCCGCTGCTCCAAAAGAGGCCACAAAACCTACCGCTCCTCGAACAACCCGAGCTCCCGCTAGACCATCCACTGCAACCGCCGGTACAACAGCGAGTGCCGCTGCCAAATCCAAAGCGCCCGTTGCTGAAGCCAAAAAGACGACTACCAAACCGACTTCCTCTGCACCTCCCGCCAAAGATAGCACGACAACATCCCCAGGTGGGTTCAAAAAGCCGAAGCCGCGCTCGCCGACCCGACCAGTCCGGTTGCCGTCTCACTTGACTGCTCCTACGGCTGCTTCCGCTGCGAAGCATGGAGAAGAAGCCGCTGGCCAGAAGGTTGTACGCAAGCCCTCTACTGTTTCGAGACCGGCACCAAAGGCTGCCGCGCCAGCCACGAAGAAGCAGCCATCTCGTGCATCATTGGCACCAAGCACTGCGCCCGCGAAGCGTCCTGACTCTCGTGCATCTACCACGGCAGGTGCAGGTGATGGTTTCCTGGCGCGCATGATGCGTCCTACTGCGAGCAGCGCCAGCAAGACCCACGATAAGCCTGCATCTCCACCTCGACGAGGAGCTGCTGCAAAGACTGTGACAAAGCCAAAGGCACCTGAAGGCCTGGTGGCCAAAGGCAAGAAGAAGGTAGAAGAGGTTACAGCTAAGGCCAAGGATGTGGTCACCAATGGCCATCACGAAGATAAGGAGGACTCAACGGAGGCTGCTGCCACCGAAGATACCGCTACAGACACTCCTGCGGCCGAAACTGCTGCTACCGAAGCTGTTGCTACTGAACCTGCTACTACCGAGGCCAGCGCCGAGGCTGAGTCAACGCCCGTCGAGCCCAAAGCCAGCACTGAAGTCGCAGAAGAACCTATCCACGACGTTCCTGCTGCCGAACAGGCCGAACCCGCAGCGGTAGAGTCAGAAAAGCCAAAGGCCGAGGAAGAAGCCGTATTCTGAGCATTCCCATGCCCACCTCTGTCTCCTCCAACTTAGCAACCTCCACCCACACTTATCTATCTTCCACTCCCCTCTTTGTCTAGGACCCATCTTATACTTACTTTCTAGCATTAGCATTGTTCTGGAGCATTTGTTTGAGGGGCTTATATCCATGAGAGGTGTCTTTGGGTGACTTTGACTTTGACTTTGACTTTGGCTTTGTCTGCGCGGCACGGCTTGTGCGCGTGTTGTAGGTCTTGAGTTTTCATATAGCTGCTTGAATGTATTCGTCACTTTGGGTAGAGGTGGCGGTGCTGTCTGGCGAATTGTATAGGATGTTCTAGTTGTTTATGTTGTTGCGCCGCGGATGTTGTGAAGTGATGGTGATTGGTTACGTGCGTGCGTGCGGGCTTGGCTTGTACTTGTGCACTCGCTCGTGCTTGATTCGACGTCGACGGTGACGGCGACGGTGACGGCGACGGTGATCCTGGGGCTAAGTGAGTAGTGTCAGGGTCATGTCGTACTCTGATCAGCGATTGGAAGTAGAACTCGCTGTGTGTTAGTTTGGTTTCCCTGATTGGGGGATGGGCGCGGGGAGATCGAGGTGATGGTGATGGTGTGTCGAAAAGATAACATGGCTATCTGTGGAGTGTTGTTTTTGACGAGAATTCGGCATATGCCTTTGTACCAAAAAGAAAAATGATACAACATGGGTGTTTATGCTGGATTGATTGGAAAGATGATGATTTAGTGATGTTTTCTACGGTCCGTCAACGGAGTGCTCGGATCGGCGATTGGAAGTCTCATTTTGCTGTGTTGGTTTTGGTTCTCTGGGTGAGCGTGGGGAGATTGAGGCGGAAGTGTGGACATTCGGAGTACATGTTAAATTGATGAACTGGTTGAAAAGATGATGAGTTTAGTGTCTCGCTTGGAGAAAGGAAGTTTAAGCGTCTATGATCTAGGATTTGAGATTTGGGTTGGAAGACGCGAGGGTTACAGCAGCGTCTGTAAAGTGCCGAATCTAAAAGGGAAAGTGGTGGGTCTGGATTGGCTTCAAGGGACTGCGCAAACCTACAGCTTATAAAGTTGCCACCGGACCGCGCGACATCTCTACCAGTGGAACGCCAGCGATCATCGGCGACTTTAACGTCCCAATCCCACCTAGGTCACTGACCTAATCCCAACTCTCGCTAGAAGTATGATTTACAGCACCCTGAGCAAGGCGTTGGCGTTCTGATAATCCTTCCCCGGCCATTGATAGCCCACGGCTCCACGCCGACGAGCCTACGATCGGCACTAGCAACGGCAGCTAGACATGGCGGTCCGCAGCAACGATAGTTCCCCTCTTCCGCTCCAGCCATACAGGCCAAGCCCTGGTCAAGCCCAACAGCAGACTGTGCGAACCTTACTTTCAAACTTTCCGGGCCAATAATGACGTGGAGCTTACTGCGGTATATGTGCACCCCTGGTGCTACATGTGAGTATCGGATGATAATCCGGTCTCCTCCCTCTCTTTCAACCTGATTGCCGGGTATCATTCAGAAGAGGCTCCATGGCGGCGCACGTTCCCGCAAAGGTGAGCCTCTGTAAGGCTGAGGGAAACGCCATTGCTGACGGGATACAGGTACCGCTGGCCGGCAACATTGTGTCTGTAATCCTGCAGATGGTGACTTTTGCCATTCTGTCGATATGCATCCGTAGGGCTCTCCTTAGACGTGCCGGTACCTTCGATGAGCTGATCCGGGCCAGTCCGACGAACGCAGAACATCACCAGCTGGAAGAGTCTCTCTCTGGCAATGTGGCGTAAGGATGTGTTGTTCCACGCGGAATGCCTCGCTAAATGTGGACAGTGGTGCTCGCCATTTACTTCGATTCGTACCTCTTTGTGTTCGTAACCTCGATAATCACAAGAGGTATCGGCATCAACGAGAGCCATGGGGTGTGTGAGGGTGGCATACTTCTCTGTGCGTGCATACCTCACGTCTCACTCTGCGTCTCTAATGGTTGCAGGTTTGATATGTTATATGACGACTAAGATCCTGATCTACTACTTCCTTGTGGAAAGAGCCGTGAGTGGGTTCCACGAGTCTTCTGGATTCTTACTTACACCACCAGTACATCATCCGAGTCAGCCGCACGCCACGACTCAAGTCAAAGTTATGGTTATTTAATTGCCTTGCCATGCTCGGTAAGCATATCCGGAAAATATATGCATCCAGTGCTTACAGAAACAGTGCCCTATTGCGTATTCGTCATCATGAACTTCGTCTTGTACGTCTGCCAAAATAGCCACGCACGTTGTAGCTAACCTAATATAGCCGCATCGCATACATAGACGACAAAGGCGTCTGCATCATCGGGATGAAGAAAATCGCCATGCTCCCGCTCATCTCCTTCGACGTCGTCGTCAACGTGTGTCTCACCCCACCCCTTCGCCCCCTCAAAACTCACCATCCTAGGTCTACCTAACAACTCTCTTCATCGTCCCCCTACGAAGTAAGTCTCCCTTTACTACGTCAAGCGAACGAACCAGCCAACTTAGCTCTCCTACAGACCTCTACTCCTACCAGCACAACACCAACCACGCGCTCCGCAGAATGGCCTACCGTAGCTTCGTTGGCAGCTGCGCAACCCTAATCTCTAGCGTTGCCAACCTCACCATACTCATGGTCCTCAAGGGCGAACCCGGCTGGATCTGCCTCATGTGCTGCAACGCCGACATCCTCTTTTCTGTCGTCGTCCTCCACTGGGTGACGCATATCGATCGCAGCACAGGGAGCATCTCGAGCCACTCGACAGGCGAGCGCACACCAAGCGTGCATGACGCACCGCAGGGTAGCACGGCGGCGGCAGCGGGCGTCAAGTCTGCGCGCAACTCGCTGCATGATTGGGCGGGGAGCAGGATCGAGATCGCGGAGCCGCAGAGGGTGCTAAAGGGAACGATGACGCCGGAGGTTAGGGCTGCGTCCGTGGGAGGGAGGAGTGCAGAGGAGGATATGGTTGAGTTGAGGGGAATACGCGTGCAGACTGAGCGGACGAGGGAAGTGCAGGAGACGGATGTGGATATGTATGCGAAGAGTGAGGCGAGCGCGGATGCGTCTGCGTGCGAGTGTTGTGTTGCGGAACCTTGCGTCACGGCTGAGAAGATGGTGTAATGTATCGTATGGGTAAGAGTATGAGTGAGTGGAATTATTACAGTCTAATGACTCGGTTGCATCTAAGATGCGTAGGCCAACATTTAGAACTGTGTTTCTAATGATCAAGGTTGGTGAAGATCCTCTGCCGTTGGATCAAAAGAGTGTATTGGAACAGCTCACAAGCATACACGACAAATGCAGGTTAGCACGTCGTCAACCTATATTTCAGAGCGGGCTTTGCATTTACGTTTTAAAAGCCAATTTCACCTGTATATGAGCAACTTGTGAAAGACGTGACCATGCTCCTTTTATCACTATTGTTATCTATCATACTTAGACCACCTTTTCTAACACACACACACACACACACACACACACACACACACATCCCTTCCCCCCTCCTGTCCACCCTCATCCCGCATAGTCCCACAGAACCATGCTCACCAAACAACACAAACCCGTCATTATTCTGATCAAACCTACACTGCAAAGAATCAGCCCCACATCCCATCACTCAGCACTAACCGTCCCCCAGCAAACTTATTAAACCACTCAATCCATTGCGACGTAACCCGCATATCATTCAGTGTTCCCCGCATCGTATAATTGACAAACCGCAAGTACTCGAGATACTGATGTTTCTACCACCGCTACCATCGACCCTATCAAACGGGTCCTGGCTGCTGTTGTTCATGGGAGCAGCGGCGGGGCCGTCGCGCGAAGAGCGGCGTGGAGCGCTTCGCGTTGGAGCCACAGGCCGACTGCGGCGCTTTAACTAAGGGATTTATGTAATGGGGGAGGAGAAGCGGGGGGAGGGAGTATCATCGCAGCGATATATGCGGCTTCACACGCCGCCTGCGTCGATCCAGATGGCGCCGGCGAGGCATGCGGCGAGCGCACCGTTGGTTACGTCCATGCATGTGCCGTCGTGGTTGCCTTGGCGGCACCCTGTTCCTGTTAGTATGTTGTTGATACGGGTGTGAAGGATGTACGAAGGGAGGTTTGCCGCCATCGCAATTGCAGTAGAAGATGCTGCATGAGCCTACGCCGCAACAGGGAGAGGCGTTCGTTCCATCAACACATTTACCGCTGATTCCACCAGTCTGGTCACGGCAGTCGGCAAACACGTAGCTGAAGAAAGCGGCGGTGGCAAGGAGAGAGAAGAAGCGCATGTTTGGGGACTGGTGAATGTATAATTTCTGGGAACTTGATGTTGAGTTACGAGTGAATTCAAATAAAGAGCGTACTAGTCAAGATTTTGTTATAGACGCAGACATTTGAAAGCGCATGATACTGTACCAAGTGCTCTCGGGCACTCTTGACTGAATGCGTATTCTGTACAAAGTCTCCCAGTCGGTTTGGACACGGGTGTTTCCGATGCTCGTCGTCCTGCATACATTGGAAGCCGAGCCTTGAAAAAGTTATAGCTTTGAGTATCAAAGCCGAGTTCAAATGATACTTCTGGGTTGACAGGAAGAGTGGGCCGTGCTCGTGGTGCTTTTTCGTTTTGTCGCCATCCGATGGTAAATAAAGGAGGTCGTGCATCGCATGCATCCTCTCAGTTAATCCTGCGGAAGAGATTCATCAATGACAACAACGAAAACACAGAGTCTGCGTGCATCGACAGTGGCACGTCTGTATGCGCTTGTACCCCATTTCTGGTGTCACCCTATGTAACATCGGTTCCCATGCGAATAGGTCGCGCGAAAGTCATGCTATAGTTTTATGGGTTGGAAAGTTGCTAACATAAATCTAGATTACTTTAAGTCTCCTACCATCACACTTTCTATATTTCCCATCACGGCCGTGGCCAAGCTTAACACAAAATCACTGAAGCGCTTCTGATGCTTTCGAAAATTCGCAGAAACCAGAATACGTGCAAAGCTATCCTAAGGCTGGGGAGATAATACGTACCATATTACTCAGCCTGGTATATCTCTATGTGCTAGCGTCGCCTCCATATCACAATACTCTATCGTACAAGACAGAATAGAAGCCTTTGAGTGAAAGACGGATCAATACTACCCCATGATATTGTCGTTTTACGAATCATTAGGGAGTAGAACCATGCAATCATGAGAACTGTCAACGAAGAACGATACAGAGACCAACAATATCCAAAAACAAACCTATACTGTACCCTCAAAATACAATTCCACCTAACCAACTCGAAAACTTCACTCTGCGCAACTCCGCGCCCGCAATGCCCTCTCATCAATCCCGTCCCGGTATGCTCCATGCCTGCAAATCCTCCCCAATTCCTTCGTATTTCGTTCCCCACAGACAGTGACCAGCTTAGGAACCAAATATCGAACAGTAAACTAATTGTCATACCACAAACCACTAGCTTCAAGCATCACTACTATATGTACGGTACTAAAACCATCATATCATCTGACGCATCATTCACGTCATCCCGCGCTAGTAACAACCACAAAACCACGAGTAGCACCCACGTAGGCCATTGAACTACCACCAGCACCAAAACAGCCGACACGTAACGAAACAAAAAGCGAGCATTCAAGCCCAACACACCGTCTAGAATTTGAATACCTACGACGATCCTCAAGCCTCTCAACACATACTCTCCCTCCCTCGATTCACGCTCAATTTACGAGCAAAGCAAAGCAAAGCAAAAAACCAACACCTCAATCCAACCCTTCCTTCCCCTCCCCCAAGACCCTCCAAAATGCCACAACCACCCACCCCGCAAATCGAACTCCTAACCGCCGCAACGCCAAACGGCCAGAAAATCAGTGTGTTTCTCGAAGAGCTGGGTATCCCGTACAAAGTGACATCCATAGATCTATCTAAAGATGAGCAAAAGACGCCTGATTTTCTCACCGTGAACCCAAACGGGCGGATACCAGCCATCATAGACCATTCGCGCGGGGGATTCCGTGTTTTCGAGACGGGAGCAATCTTGATGTATCTAGCCGAGCACTACGACCGAGAGTATAAGTTTTCGTTTGGGGATGCTGGTAAGTTTGATGATTCTTTGACTCTGGTTCTTTTTTGCGGCTGTGGTGGTGGTGATGGGGAGGAGGTACGGGTCTACATCGTATCGTATGCGTGTGTCTCGTTTTGCTCCGGAAAGACGGAATGAAATTCGCTAACGTATATGTGTCGCCAAAGACGAAAAAAGCGAACTCCTACAGTGGCTGTTCTTCCAGAATGCAGGCGTGGGCCCTATGCAAGGACAGGCAAACCACTTCTATCGATATGCGCCCGAGAAAATACAGTATGGCATCGACCAGTACCAGAATGAGACGAAGCGGTTGTATTCGGTGCTGGACGCGCGGTTACAGGGCCGGTCGTGGCTGGTAGGGAAGGGGCAGGGGAAATATTCGATTACGGATATTAGCACGTTTACGTGGGTAAGGTGGGCGCCTTGGGCAGGCATGGGGCTGGAGGAGTTCCCTGCGTTGAGGGCGTGGGCGGAGAGGGTCGAGACTCGGGAGCAGGTGAAGAAGGGGTTGCGGGTGCCTGGGGGAGAGGATCAGATTGAGAGATTGAGACGGGATCCCGCTGTCGAGGATCCGTTTAAGGGGTGGGTTATGAAAGGGCAGAACGAGTTGAGGAAGAAGCATGGATAGTAGATAAGACTTGCGCGGTGAGATAATTCGACTTGTTGTAGACTCGTATCCGGGTCCGCAGTAGCCATTTCTGTGTTTTAGCCGAAGTGAAATGCAGCCTGAATGTGTTTCTACGTCTCCAATGCCTACTAGTATTCATGGCTATGTTGCTGCTCATCCCCAGTCCCGTCTTGCATGTAAGTATCACCCGCATCGAAAGGAAGTGGATTGTGCTGATCGAACCCCGTAAGAAATACATTCGCTAGTGGCGAACGCGAGTGCAGAGCATCATAGAAAAAACTTTGCAAAGGCAGATCCGTGGCCCCTGGGGACACACCCACCGAGGGTATCGAACCAGCAGGTGCGTTCGTGTAAGGATTGTTTTGGTACCATGAGTCTTGTTGTAGTGGGTAGTGTTCGAGAAATTCTTCGCCGGTAAACCACTCTATGGGGAAGCTTGACGCTCCGCTGTCGTGTTGGTCTGGGTCTGGGTCCTCGGACAAAAGGTCAGAGATATGCTGTTGGGTGATTTAGTATATGTACGCGTGTCGAACGAAAGGGAAACGCTCATGCGTATCATTGTGGACCTTGATCAAGACTTACTTGGGCAGTTTTGGGATCTTCAAAGGTTCGGGCAGCCATCTTTCTGAGGAGGTCGAACGTAATGGAATACGCACGTTTCGCCATTCTATTCGTGGCACTTAACTCTCTGAGCCAACGTACAAGCTTCTTCGTGGCTGGCATGATGATGATGCCCTCATTCCCGTAGCAAGCTTCCAAGAGGAAGATAGCAATGGACTGCATCAGATAATGTACTGCGGACCACCAGGGGAAGATTTTATATATCTCTTTGCCCCATACGGCCATGTCATCTGGTAGGCACCCGGCGATTGATTTGGCTGCCTCTACGCATTGTGCCGCGATTTGGTGGTTAAAAGTGTCTGAATTTTGCGTCTGCGATTGAATGCGACGGTCCAGACGGCAAAGACAGGGCCTGCAGAGAAGGATCTTCGTGCTGTAATAATACGTTTTGAGGATGTTCCGTTCTTGCTGCATGGTCTGATCTAGGCTATTATTGAAAGGGTCAAGGCCCTTTGGGAGCGAATACGCCCATGCATCCAAGTCTTCCAGAAGTTGCGCAATTGATTGTTGGACATCTTTCCATGATTTCGTAACAAGGTTTGGCGAATAGAGCTGAGTAAGAACTTTGTTCGATAGCATTCCTAGCTTAACAGTAGCTGTCAAGAAGGTCCCCGCATTGGCCGGACCAGACTCGTTGTTTGCGGTGGATGGATTGGATGAATTTGCCTGTGGCGCGGCGCTAACTGAGCGGGATGAGCCCGCCTCTGAGGCTACGGCGACACTACCCCATCTAGGGTTCTGTCCAAATCTAGCTTCAATAATCGTCGTATCAATATCATTAGCTGATATCGGAAGGGGCAATGAAGTTGAACAGTAGATATCGGCGCCCACAGAAGGTCGTCCGGTGATGGCAGACAGGGTGCGGTCAAGCGAATATACGGCCCACCATATCCGCGATAGTATTTCTTTCTTTACGGATGTAGCAGTGCGATCCTCATTACGCATGTGAAGTCCGAGGGAGAATCCAAATCGAACCGACATTCCTATGACGACCCAGGACCTGTGTTGGTAACGTTAGTATATGCTGTTTTGAATCGTCGTGTGACGGAGCAATGATATCAGACAATATACTAATGAGAAACGACCAAGCTTTGACATGTATGTGCGACTGAGGGGACGGCTATCAATGTCAAATTCGATCAACGATAAATGCGGCTGCTTGTTTGTGCTGCACACTTTATGCGTACAATAGGAATTTAGGGAACATAACCAAGGAAGAGAAAAAGCTGACCGATTAACATGCCCAATAGACATGTAGTAAAATGCCAGTAAGCCAGTCTACAACAGTCAATGCGGGGTGTTCAGCAAGCATGATCCGACCTACTATCTGCATTTGGGCAAGGTCAGGATGAGTGAGCCACCTAGCCTTGACATTAGCATTCTTTCTTGACCGAGATAGAATTGGAGTGTTCTGAGCTGATCGTATATGGGGTTGGGAGAGGGTTTGTACGGCCTCTCCATACAAACGATGATCCCAACAAGCGCATCTAGTTAGATGAACGATGCACCACAACGTCATGCAATACGAGGAGTTTGGCGTATTTTCTTGAAAGAATAAGAGAATGAGGTATGTACCAAGGATCGTTCAAACTCAGAGCCCATGCTCTGTTATGGTAGAGCAAGTGACCCTTTTCTGCAAAAACTTGAGTATGCATAGTGCATCAAAGAAGAATAAGCATACCGCCTGCGGACCATTCGGCCTCGATTAGGTTCGAATAAGCAGCGCCGATGGCGAAAACCAGGTTAAGCATGGCCTGCCACTTTTGAGGAAGTTTATACGGCGATCCACGCGCGACGGAGTTATAGTAGTGAAAGAACTGCTTGGTGAAGGTTTTCTGTGAAAGAATTGGGAAAGAATTCTGCACTGTTTGCATGTAGCATTTGAGTAAGCGTTCTGCAATATCAACAGGCGGTAATTCATAAGGGTCTACCACGAGGTCGATGTCCAGAGGCTCTTCGTCTACGTAGAAGCTGCAGCTACTCGTGTCCATTTGCGGGAGTGTCTTCTTGTATTGTCGTTCGTGCATGGCGTCTACACGCTCTTCATGGGCTTTTGTGGAATCCCCTGGAGGTCCATACGGACCTTGGTCCATGGGGGCTTCGGCATCTGCCTTATGGTGCAGTCTCCTGAACCACTGGACTTCTGAGTTCTTGCCTAAGTATCCGGTTGCTCGAGATTTCTCGTTGCGCAACAGATCCTCGTCCATGTTATCCAGATCCTCGTTAGACCCAACCTCAGCCGTGACGTTGGCTTCGCCTGAGCCTTCTTCGTCTTCGCCATCGACTTCGAGATCAGGATGCTTCTCGGGACTTTTGTTCGGGCTTTTCTGGAAGGTCGAGGCGGCTTCAGCGACGTCATCGACGGCCTTGGGCCCAGTGTCAGAAAGTGGCCGGAGCAAACAAGAAGCTAGTCACGTACACTACCAAGTATCCTGTCGATCTTCTGCTTTTCGCGAGGCGATGCACCTTGGCGCAGTTCTTGAAGCAGCTGGAGCAAGTCCAGGTTATGCTCGGTTGCACTGAAGATATTAGTAACGGCAGGGGGGGGGGCAATTGACGACACGACCAACGTCTTCAATCTATCTTTGCGGCTGGCAGGGTATACACAAGGTGCCGTTTGGTCGGCACAGTTCTGGCATCGAGGCTGGGCTCCATTGCATTTGATCTTTCGTGCGCGACAGCTCAAGCATGCTCTAGACACACGGCTCGGGCGCGGAGCAGAGGGTTTTCTGGGGGGCTCTCTTGGTCTGTCGAGGCGTGGTATGGGTAATTTGCCAGAGTGATCCGGTGGCTGAGGCTGCTGGAACGACATTGTGGAGAGAAAGGGTGGCGAGGGAGCGAAAAGACCAGCAATTGTAATGTGCACCGCACAAGAGAGCCTTTACATGTGGATTTATCGTGATGCTCGTGCCGTTTGATTGGCTGGCACTGGCCTCCCGAAATGCTGCTGGAACATCACTGGCGGGAACGAAGCCGAGGGGGGCAAAGGACATCGAGATTGGATAAATGCCATGTCTAGCGCTGGCCGACGTGCTGTGTGGCGATGGAGGAGGCGAAGGGCCGTCTAGCGCGGGTTGGACTGCAGAGCACGTGCCGGCGCGGGGTCGCGGATGGGCGAGGCAGAGGACAGGCTGCCAACGAGGACGAAGGAGAGCAGCGGACGCGGGCCCTGATATAGGCGCGCTGCGTCCGCGGAGTGAAGGACGACGGTGCAGTCGAGCAGATGGGCGTCGCACCGGGCCCCACCCCACCCCCAACGCGGCTGCCGAGTTGTCTGCATGGGTGGCAGCTTCCCCGCCATGGCCGCCTCGTGACCCGACATTCACCCTCCGACTGCCAGCCATGGCCGACTCCCAGCAGGCCGAGCGCGACTACTTCTCCAACGAGCCGCCCCCAAAGGACCTGCAGGCCAACGTCACCCTCGCCCGCGAGTTCATCGCCCGCCATGACGACGCCGGCCGCCGCCTCGTGCTCGTCACCTCGGGCGGCACCACGGTCCCCCTCGAGACGCAGACGGTGCGCTACATCGACAACTTCTCCGCCGGCACCCGCGGCGCCACGAGCGCAGAGTTCTTCCTCCGCCAGGGCTACGCCGTCATCTTCCTGCACCGCCAGTTCTCGCTGCTGCCCTACTCGCGCCACTACTCGCACAACACGCGCTCCTTCCTCGACTTTATGAGCGAGGAGCATGGCCGCGTCGTCGTCGACGAGCAGCACCAGGCCGACATGCTCGACGTCCTGCGCCAGTACACTCAGGTCAAGCGTGAGGGCCGTCTGCTGATTCTGTCCTTCGTCACAATCACAGAGTACCTGTGGGACCTGCGCGAGGTCGCCCAGCTCATGCGTCCCCTCGGCCCGCGCGCCGTCTTCTACCTCGCCGCGGCCGTTTCCGATTTCTTCGTCCCCCGCGATCGCATGGTCGAGCACAAGATACAATCGAATGAGGAATTCAGCCAGACCGCCGAGGCCGCCGAGCGCACAGTGCGGGCACCCGCAGCGCGCACAGAGGGACGCAAGCTGGTTATTGACATGGAACCTGTGCCCAAGTTTCTGAAGCAGCTCGTCGACGGCTGGGCTCCCGACGGCATCATAGTGAGCTTCAAGCTCGAGACAGACCCATCCATACTGGTCAAGAAGGCGAGATACGCGCTGGAGAAGTACTCACATCACCTCGTCATCGGTAACTTGCTAAGTACACGCAAGTGGGAGGTCGTGTTTGTGTCCAAACTCGAGGGCGAGAAGTGGATCCGTGTGCCAGAACACAGACGGACAAAAAGCTTCTCGGGCGTGCCTTCGCTTGTTGGCACAGCAGACCTTTCGACGAAGCGTGAAGAGTCTGAGCCGTCACAGTCGCTGCTAGAAACGCAGCATGAGCCACCAAAAGGCGAGCCAGCCGTCGAAATCGAATCTCTCATCATCCCAGCTATCGAGGCCATGCACACCAAATACATTGAGCAGACGCGGGAGAGGGTACCATAGACAGATCTATGTAGCAACAAATGAATACACAGTGTATACGCTTCGCTGCTTCACAAATCATTACTCAGGGTTCACATTCCATCATATTATCCATTTGCAGGTACCTCGCCACACATGAAGCCTCCCGCTCTTAACCTTAGAGTACACTTCTGTTCCTCATGCTGCCCACAGACCACTAGATTACGCTTCTTCTGTTGCGTCCCCACCTTTGACCGCGTTCCAAATCTGTTCTCCAAGATACTCAATCGAGCGCAACGTACATGGACCATGTCCACTTGGGTCCACGCGTGAATGTGCAACGCTTTCTAAGACATGTCTCAGTCACCACACTTTCCCAAATACCCGGATTGAGGTGACGAGACCCGGGGAAGGAGGTCATGGGACGGTGTTTGTTGGATGCTGGGAGTGGTGATGCGACTTGAGTCACGACATGATGACTGTGTGGTCAATCTAAGACTTGACAATGATGCAGAAGTCGAGGAACAGAGAAAGTGGCGGATACACAGATGGTTCTCGACGGACAGTAGGCTGAAGCGCTTAATAATTCAATGTCGAATTCTGCTCGTCCATGTCAATCTGAAATCATCGACGCCAGGCTGTTGGGATCAAGCAGGCCGATGAGCAGTCCTGGTCCTTGTATGAGGCATTATATCCCGAAACACACGGAAATATTCAAAGGACTTATGTTTGTGAAAAACCACGTTCTCAGCATCGTTCGATGTTATTGTCGCCCTGGGATGCTCCTGGTGTATCGTAGAGCGCGGGCTGCCCCGCACACTACATCCCGCTCCGCGTCCAGCCACCCACTTTTCCCACAAAACAAACCAACAAGAATATACTTGCTACATCAAATCCACCAGAGCTGGAGTCTACAAGGGTGATTCGGCAGGTGATGAGCAGCTGAGAGCAGCAGCTGGATGACCTGACATACGAAGCCGTTGCCATCCTTGCATGAGCACCGCTCATGCTCGGTTGAGCAGGATCTCGGTTCCCACGATGTTTGCGTTGGCTGTTCTCGAGCCTTGAGCATGATCCTGTTATCGATACACCTTTCGAACATGGCTGCATGTCTAGCGGGCGTGGCCGACGTGAGATCGGTGGCTGAGACGAAATGCGTTGTCGCCCAGAGGCACGATTCCGACAATGCAACGTTCGTGACGGCAATATTGCACCAATACCCATAGATGCTAAAATCCCCTACCTGGCCCCTTTGCAAGATGCGTTCCTGGTCGCTATCTTTCTTTTCCTTCGCCTAAGGCTTCCTTTTCCCTTCTCTCTGACCACCGTTCGACCTTCCCTGCAAAGTATCGCATCGCTCGTTTCCACAATCGCTCGTCCTCCAACCGCTTGTCTGCATGATTATTTATGGGTGTTATTGGGCGGGGAGACGAGGAAGTTACATTCCATAAGACGCTGTGTCACAGTCTAGCGCTACCACTCTTCGTCTACGCACGGCGCCTTGCGTGACGACGTCCTTCTTCTAGTTGCATCACCGGATGCATTGCAATCTTCTTCCGACCTTCTGTGGCGCTGGAAAGCTTCCACTCTCCCGCTTTCCTCGTCTTTGGCGCTGCAGCATGACATGCATGACCAGATCCACGGCAGCGCCTGGCGTCCGATAGCATTTCCCGACGGACGCCTCCACAAAGTTCGAGTCTTTAGACACTTGACAGGACTGCCATCCCTTGCTCACAGCTGCTCGCCTACTCGCTTCAACTCGCTTGGGTGACAGGGGGGCGCCCTATTGGGCGGCGCCCTACTGCGACATATCGAATCGAGACCAATATTGCCGATATTTCTTAGCAAGCAGGAACATACACAAACCACAAACCACAAACCCGGGGGGCCGGTCCCATGTCACGCTGGCCCTGGCAACTCAGATATTCACACCCCAGCCTCCTCGCCGTAGCGCCTACCCCGTCGTAACTAGATAAACAATATGTCTTACCCCTTGGCTCCAGGACGCTGGTCGTGTGCATGTATATATCGTGGCAGCACCTATCGTGTTATCAAGCTTATCGCACTTGGCCGATTTTCCTGTCCTACGCTCCTGGCTCGTCCATTGTCAGCCTTGGGGCACATCGCCAGTGCTTACTGCTAACGCATGGAAGAGATACCTCCCATAATGACATTCACACCGCTACATTCTTCCCCACTCGCTCGAACGACATCACCCTTCAAAGATCCACGGCCTCCGCCATGCACTCCAGGGAAGACGGCGCAGATATGGGATGAATACGAGAGACGTGCTGTGGAAAATGCAAGAAGACGAGATACTACGCCGTCACGTCGACGTCAAACTCAAGCATCACACCATTCCAACGCAACCGTATTAGATATAATCAAGAGCCATGAGCCGCACTCATTGCCAAGCCTACCTTCGATGAAGGGAAGCCCGCAATTCGAGTTCGGCTTTCCATTGCGGCAGCACCCGCAGCTGCCCATTCCAGGGTCTACCACCTTAGCCATCTGCAAGACATGCAAGGAACCCATTACATCAACACTTGGAATATGTGAGGCATGCAAAAAGACGATCGTTCTGTCATCATTACCAGGCCAGTCGACGCCTCCGCCCACTCCTGTAACACCGAGCTTCACCTCAATCGACCAACTCCGAGTCGAAAAGACGCCCCCGTCCAGCCCACCCAAACCAAAATCCCGCCGCTCCTCAGCAACCCAACTCATCGACTTCCCCAACCGTGTATCCTCACTTAAACCGCCCCCGCCCCTCCAAAGCAACACGCCACGCACCTCCAACGAAACCTACCGGCCGCGAAAAGCCTCACTACCAACACCCACCGAAACCCTCCCCTACCTCCAAATAACCCGCAAGCCGCTCCCACCCCCACCCTCATACCCCCTAACCCCGACCACGCCCCCCTCAACCTCGCACTCGCAGTACGCCGCCTCCTGGACACGCCCCTGCTCCCTCGCAAACATCACCACGCCGCCCACAACAGCAACCTCCGCATACCGCTCTACGCGCCACAGCAGCGCTACGCCCTCAGAGCTCTCCGCCATCTTCCCCTATGCCGCACCCTCGATCACAACGGCGTCGCCGCCCAGCGTGTGCCGTGCGAGCTACCAGTTGCAGAACACGATGAGTGCGTGGGAAGACTCGGATAGCGAGGATGAGGAGAAAAGAGGGTTGGTGAAGTATTGGAGAGGACGCAGGTGGCGGGGGAGCAGAGGGAGCTTAGGAGGTCAATCGGGGCAGGGGAGGAGGGATAGCGCGGGGGATGGGGAAGAGGCGGGGAAAGGGGTCGGTGTTGGGGGGAGGAAGAGGAGAGGGTTTGTTAGGGTGATTAGTTGTGGGTGCGATGGGGAGTAGGCAGGGTTGCGTGTATGGGGGTGGTAAAAAAAAGGAGAGATCAGGTGAGGGAAAGTCTTGCGGTGTGGTCTCGCTGGTACTGATTGGCACATATGGGTGTATTTGTGTTTGTGTCTGTGTTTGTTTGCTTAGCGATATCGACTTTTGGAATCAGCCTCGCGGCTGCATGATAGCATTCGTGCGACGAGAAACGAAAATACGATTCACGGCCTTACCTACTTACCTCTTTTCCGCCTCCCCTTTCCACCTTCTTCACATGAAACCAAAACCAACACCAAGACTAAAATCAAAATCAAAACACTAACCACACCTTAGCCCTCCCATCCAACACAAACCTCGCTATCCACCCTACCTCATCCCTTCTCCCTCCTCCCTGCCCAAGCGTACTACCCGAGCCCTCCCCCACCCTGCACACGCGCATCTACCCCTCCTCGTGCGCTCGACGTGTAGAATGCAGCACACCGATAAAAGCCCAACCTACATCCCGCGCACCCGCGTCTTCCCGCCTGATGCGCATACCCGTCTTACATGCGTGGATGCCATCGGCTGACAGACAAGGCAGGGCCGTGCAGAGCAGTGCATGGCAATATTGCGTGGGGAGGCGGGAGTGCATGTAGACGAAGAGGCGAGCTAGCTGAGAGTATAAAGTGGCTATACGGCGAGCAGCTCGGTAAGCGGGCGTCTTGCAGGTTCGCACATGGGACAAATATTGACTCGCTGCATGGTCTTGGCGGTGGTCTGGAAGGTGTGAAAATGGATATCGTGATTATTGGTGCGGTGTGGCGAAAGTTGACTCGCTGGTCGATTGCGTCGTCTGCGTTGTGCGACGTTGGGCTTTCAGCTGGACTTGTGAGGGTTACACGGCGTCTGGCTGGATTGTTCCGCGCTCCCCGCGGGTGTTGTTCGGGTTTGGATGGGCTGATGGGCTGTTGATTTGGTTGAGGGGGGTTGTGTTTTTGTGATGGCATTGCTAGGGTGGTGTGTAGTAAGAAGCGTGGGGGGAGTTTGGGCGGAAGACTGTGGGGGCGGATTTAGAGGGCTACTAAAGGTGCAGACGTGCATGGTGCTGCGAGACGTTGGGAGTGAGTTGAGATGTGGGTGCTGACTAGGCTGCTGCGCAGTCAGTTTTAGGAATGATTTTGCGTAGGATGATTTTCATGGAGTAACACGGTGTCCTCAAACGCTTTATATCTGACGTTGTATTGTTCGTCTATTGAGTTTTTCTTTTTGCAAGTGCCGAATTGATGGGTTTGAGCACTTTTACGAACACAGCACCTAACGGGTGTGTGCATCTGCAGGGCGTTGTTTGTCTGTTTTAATACCGGGCAACGGTCAGCAGACCACACTGCAGTATCGTAACGAAAGAGACCAGGAGAAGCGGTGAAGAAAACAACAATAGTGAAATAGACGAGAATGTTGAGACAGGCCCCATCTCCGTACGAAGAGACACGGCCACCATGTGTCATTGGGTTCTGCGCATTGTGAGTATCAAAATCTGTCCGGCCTGTCAACAAATTTATTGATGTGTGCTAGTGGAAGTGCGGCGACAGTTTCTTCACCAAGTACTCATCGTGCAGCTTCGAACGGGCTGTTCACGACCCGAGCAACCTACTCAATCCGCTTCATCCGTCCGTTGTGCCGGTCCAAATCGAAAATGCTGCCTCTCTGGACCAGCTCGTTCGCCCTGGAGCCGGACTGGAAACTAACAACGGCGGCGGAAGGCGCAAGGACAAACTCGATCGCCAGCGCAAGGCCAACGCAAGCGTAGATACGGGGTGCCCCACCACCGACGAAAGTGGCGCGAACGGTCATGGTCTTTCTAATGCAGTAGTTTCGCCCATCGAGGTACGCAGTTCTTGCAACCTTCCTGTGTCGACAAGCGCGGATGGATCCAGGACGGTGTACGCTTGCGATCCACAGACGGGAAAGACGGTTGCAATTCCTCTCTCCGAGGTTGGAAAGGCATCTCGGTTTGGCGATCCGACATTAGCTGGAGATGCGAAGTGTACTGTGTTTGAAGTGGTTCTTCAGAGCAGAGAGCCTACTGTGTGTCCAGCCTGCGCGAGGGGTCCTAAGAGGGCGAGGTTGCCAGCCCATGCTCGGGGGTGCTTTGGATTGAGTTAGGAAAAGCGCGCCGTTGGGGGTAAAAGTGGAGTAGAGTCAGGTTCATGGACAGTGCATGATTTCATGATTGTTTTCGGTCCCAGGCGAAAATGTGGTCGGAAGCCAGACGGGGTGTCTGTGGTACTGGGGCCTCGCCATGACAACGCACAGCCGGCAAGCGAGGTAGTGAAACGCAAATCGATAAAAACGCATTACTCCATTTGGTCCCATCCAATGATAACGGCCATTCAGGAAGCCCCTAAACGCGGAAAGTGCGGCATGGAGAAGAGACCAGGCTTCGAAGCGCAAAGCTAGATGCGGTAGGCAAACGACTAGTGGGCGTGGTTTCAGGGCATGCAGCTATCCGTGTCGGGCAGATCCACGAAGCTGTTGTGTCATATAGACGGACGGCGACTTCAAGATCAAGCACAATCACTGTTGTTGTGGTGCGAGGTGGGAAATCCTGTGCCCGCTTGCGTATGGTGTGGGATGGCATGGCAATCCTCAACGGCTCGGCGGCGCTAGGCCATCTTCGAGTGCCTAACGATGCGACTTCAACGGCGGGGTCAGGGGCCGTTGAAGCCACTTTAGGGGCCGGTCTCGGTTGGCTTGACGATCGATATCGGGCGAGCGTTAGCTCGGCGATGCTTGAATGCTGCTCAAGCTTTTCCGCGCTTGATTCCCCAGAGAGTGACAACAGTCGGCGTGCTGTCACAACTGTCCCCATAATGGCGGGGGCTCGTCCATGGTAGTTGTTCTCAACATGCCCATGTCTGTTATCTTCGTTCGCTTTGGACTTGCGCAGAGTCTCTGGCCTGGGGAGTGCTCGTGTTCACCATGGCACAGATACCTCGCCATGTTTCTCTGTCCCACCCACTACCGGCACAGCCTCCAGAAATAGAGAAAGAACAACCTGGTCCCCTGTGGAGATCGCGGTGCCCAGGCGGCTGGTCTGCGCCGACGAGTCGAAAACTACTGTACGCCGGCCCTTACTGGGCCGCTACATTGGCACTACCGTCTTTCTGATAACGCCGGTTCATGGAGATGTAACAAATGGCTCCAGTTGCTTTGTATACATTGGAAACCCCTCGCCTCTTCCTTTTTCTCCCTCACCACTTCCAGCTGTAGGTAGCCTCTCGCTCCCTTGCCTCAGCAATTTCACTCGTTTGATTTTGTCACTCGTTCTCTACCGGAGGAGTGTTTTTCTGTCGCGCCGTACGTCCCTCGCAGCAGGGTGGTTGTATCACGCTTTTTCGTGACCCCAACATTTGATAGATTGGCCCACCGTTCGCCGTCTAAGTTGGTTGCTCAGGATACCACATCTTTGGCGCTGAAAGCCAGCGGATCGTTCTTGCTTGTTTTGGGCCCAGTTGAACGCCAGGTGAGCATCTTCCGTCCATTTCTCCAGCACTGAAATTGCACCCCAATGTGGCACCTGCCGCATGCATGTTGTTGCGGTAGCAACTGCTTCCCATCTACTCATGATATCACAACATACATCTGTTCAGCTGCGGCTGCATTTCCGCCCCTCTGTTGTGGTTCATGTCTTACCCTGCCACCTGCATCAAATTACCCCAACCTTCAATCAACATCATATCGGATTTCCTGCCACTCCTTTTGTCCTATACATAAACCCGTCCCGGCCCTCTTGAAATTATTTAGATGCATTATACTTCATCTACTTACACGTCCAAAGCTTTCAATATGAGGGCCACTTTCTTGACCGTGGGCGCTTTCGCCGGTCTTGCGGCTGCCAATATCAATTTCCATTGGGTCAATCCTAGTTGTTCATATGCTTCGCATCAAGACTCTAAATGCTTGACGGGTCAACATTGTGGCAAAGGCGACGTGTAAGTTTGTGGATCGACTTGCTGGATCATCGCTGATTCCTTCCAGTTGTGTGTACAACGAGAACAACCTACAGCAGGTATCGCGTTCTTTCGTCGGCCGTGCACCATCGAAGAGGCAGAACCAGAAGTACTCTACAGACGGCCAGTGTGGTCCAGCGCACAACAACCTTCTTTGCGATCCGAATAGCACAGTATATGATGGTGCGTGCTGCAGTCAGTACGGATGGGTAAGCTCTCTTCTATCTCTTCCTAATAGTACTGTAACTGACGTACCCAGTGTGGAAGTACTGCAGCTCATTGCGGTGATGGCTGCCTCTCGGGAAAATGCACAAGCACTGCAAGCACTCCCGACACTGCCGCTGCGGACCCTGTGGCGAATCCTGTGACTTCAAAGTCTGCCTCTGGAGCTGCTCCTCGAGACGATGGCCGTTGCGGAAAAGACTTTGGGGATGCCACCTGTGATCCTAACGGAGAATATGGTGGCTGCTGTTCATCTTATGGGTAAGAAGACCCGACGCCTTTGAACTACCTATACTCACAGTATGCAGCTACTGTGGTTCCACGGATGGCCATTGTTTAGTTGCCAATGGTTGCCAGAATGGTTGCAAGGACGCCGCTCCCGCGTCCTCTACCTCCGCTCCCGTTGAGAGTGCGTCGGCTACTAGACCCCCATCGACCACAACGTCCGGCGAACCTGTGCTTGGAAAGCCTTCGACTTCGGCTGCGGAGCCCACTGGCAAGGCCACAACTGATGGCAGCTGCGGTGCTACCTTTGGCAACACCGTCTGCGGCGATTGGGCTCAGGGTTCTTGCTGCTCTATGTATGGCTACTGTGGTAACACTACGTCGCACTGTGGAGAGGGATGTCAATCCGGACCTTGCACGAACGGTCCTGTTGTCCCTGCCCCTGGGGCTAGCCCAGCTCCCGCGGCTCAGAAACCCGGCACTTTAGTAAAGCAAGGTCGGTCGGGTGTACCTGCTATGCACGCCGGACTAATGCAGAACGGCAAGGTCGTTTTCCTGGACAAGGTTGAGAACTATACCGAACTAACCCTTCCCAACGGACAGTACGCCTACTCTTCAGAATATGACCCAGCAACGCAAAAGCTTACTCCCCTTGCCTACAAGACGAATGCCTTCTGTTCAGGTGGCATTTTCTTGGCCGATGGTCAGTTCGTATCCCTGGGAGGAAATGCTCCTCTTGATTTCATCGATCCCACGGTTGGTGATGGGTTTAAGGGTATCCGGCTCCTTAAGCGCTCCGCTACCGATGCTAGCCTGGACGGCCAGGCTTGGAACGAACCTGGAGAACAATTAGACACTGCTCGCTGGTACGCGTCTGTCCAGATCATGCCCGATGACACCATTTTCGTGGCGTCCGGAAGCTTGAACGGTCTGGATCCTTCAAAACCTGAGAATAACAATCCCACCTACGAGATCCTGAACGCAGATGGTTCTCCCCAAGGCAAGAGCATCAACATGGAAATCCTCTCGAAGAACCAACCCTACTACATGTACCCATTCATGCACTTGCTCAACGATGGTAATCTCTTCGTCTTCGTTTCTAAATCTGCTGAGATTTTCAACGTCGGGAGTGGCAACGTTGTTCGCACTTTGCCCGATTTGCCTGGTAGCTACCGTACCTACCCTAATACCGGTGGCTCAGTCCTCTTGCCTTTGTCCAGCACGAATAACTGGGATGCAGACGTTGTCATCTGCGGTGGCGGACCTTACCAAGACATCAGCGCACCTGGCGAAGCTTCCTGCGGTCGTATCCAGCCGACGGCGCAGAACCCTTCATGGGAAATGGACGCGATGCCTGAAGGCCGTGGCATGGTTGAGGGCACTCTGCTCCCAGATGGCACTGTGATTTGGGTCAACGGCGCACAGGAGGGTGCTCAGGGTTTCGGTGTTGCCCGCTCGCCTGCTCTTGAGGTCCTGATCTACGACCCCGCTCAGCCTGTTGGCAAGCGCTTCACCACCGGCCCCAAGTCAGACATCGCCCGCCTCTACCACAGTGTCGCCCTTCTTCTGCTTGATGGAACACTCCTCATCTCCGGGTCCAACCCAGTGGAGCAACCTATCCTTGAGCCCTCAACACAGAATCCATTCGTCACAGAGTTCCGTAACGAGATCTACACACCTCCATATCTCCAAGGAAACCCTACTCGCCCATCCAACGTCAAGCTTTCCAGCAAGTCATTGAAGGCCGACGGATCCACTTTCACGATCAACTTCACTGCCCCTGCCAACTCCAAGGCAGTTAAAGTGTCTCTGTACTACGGCGGTTTCGTTACGCATTCCGTGCACATGGGTCATCGCATGGCTTTCCTCGACACCGATGGCTTCAATGCAGGCAGCACCAGCCAGACAATCACTGCCACAATGCCACCTAACAAGAACGTCGCTCCAGCTGGTCCGTATGTCGTGTATGTGCTCGTTGACGGCGTTCCTGCTATCGGACAGTTCGTGCAGGTTTCGTAAGCTGTCAGTCAACAGCTTTCTGCCAACATCATTTCTCATATATCTATTAATCCATTTTCCAGTATATTGTTGGAGCTGGCTGAATTGTACCGGGGTTCTGCGCTCGTATGGCTGCACAGCAGCGTGTAGCAATAGAAAAGCATTCGGCTGATCTCATTACGGCATTGTGTTGCTTACCTTTTTTTTTATGGCTGGACTTTCTCCTCTTTGTACGAGTAAATGTGTACGGCTGTAAATACGGGAGAATGATGCAGAGGCAGGATTGGAGCTCTCTAATGAAGATGGCTTCTCTCATAACCAATCTATAGAGAAATGTAGAAAAATATGATTGCAAGCTGTAAGATCACGCAGTAGGTGATCAAAAAGGTTGGTGAGAAGATTGTGTATCAACTAACTAAGTGTGCTATCTAGAAGCTGTAGAGTATGCACGTCTACCAGCGTAAACAGCGCTAGTCTCAGATAGGTTTAGCCTTCTCCCAGAGGGAAAGAGCTTCTTGAACCGTCACACAAGCTTACAGCGTTTGTTGCGCATGGAGAGAGTCTGCCATGGGGTGATGAGTCCGTGTGAAAGCTTGTTCATTCAGGCTGCTACAATGGCAGCCATGCAAAAATGTAACCATATCAACTTGGCATTACACACAATATCGTGCAAAAAGTCCCGACCAACAGCCACAATGCACTCCACGTGCTCCGCGAATTTTGTTTGAAACAGCGGCAAATTGACAGGGCGCCGTTCGGGCACGGACGTCCGATGAGGTGAGGACTGCTCTTGGCCTTCATTTGTTATGCATTCGCGCGCTAACGCTGCCTGCCGGCAGATCAGAATAGTGTAGTCGGTATGGAGTCTGCGGTATCAACGCTCTATCTGATGCTCTGCGGTACATCATGCGATCCACCTAGGCACAGAAGCTGCTGAAGGTGCGGAGGTCGTGGCCCCCAACCGCCAGTGCACGCTCATCGGACTTTTAACAGTGGCCCTTGCGCCCTGCAAGTACATCACCACATGTTGCAGGAGACCAGTCAAATCCTCTATTATCGCGACGTTTCAATTCGTAAAAGCATAGTTTTTGGAAGTATTTTTACTCTGCCTTTTTCTCGATGCGGGAGGTGAAGACGAAACGATTACCCGCGCGTGTCCTTGTTCGGACTTGCATGTAGGGAAGAGGCGCTTGGTAGCGGTGCGCCACCGGGGCCAATCGTAACTTAGCCCCTTATTAGCATGGGCTCTGTGTGATGATCTAAGGGTGTTTCTACTTTTGATCTACGGACATTTTGTCTAGTCCGATGGCGTATATATGGACGACAAGTGCCGATGTCTTAGATCTGCACCGTACTCTAGCAAAGCGTCGTTCACCGTCACTCTTTTTCACACTTTCGCTCGTTACTTTCGTTCGTTCGTGGAGTTGAATCTCCACACTGTCATTCATTGATTCTATCTAAATTCGAGCCGCGCTCAATACCATTATGCTTCCTGCTTTGGCTGTTGCCCTCGGTGGCACCGTCGGTCTCGCGGCTGCGCATCCTCACATTCAAGCTCGTGACGTCGCTTCCTTCCCGGCCGGAGCCTCGTGGGATATCGTCCTGAACAAAGGAGACCTTAACCTTGATGACCTCGGTAACACCGAAAGTGCGGGCGTTTCTGCCATCGACATTGATCTCTTCGACAATGAAGCATCAACCATTAGTGCCTTGAAGAGCCAAAACAAGCAAGTCATCTGCTATTTCAGCGCTGGGTCTCGTGAGGATTGGCGCGAGGATGCTAGCCAATTCAAAGCCGACGACTACGGACAGGGTCTAGAAGGTTGGGAAGGCGAAAATTGGGTTAACGTCAAGAGCGACAACGTGAGGAGTATCATGAAGTCGCGCATCGAGTTGGCGGCGCAGAAAGGTTGCACTGCTGTCGATCCCGACAACGTCGACGGATTCGTACGTTCACATCACACTACATGACGTGCATTACTGACCTTCTCAGGGCGACAACCAGGATGGATTCGGCTACGACCAGAGCGCCTACGCCGACTACGTCAAGTTCCTTGCGAAGGAAGCCTCCGCCAAGGGCCTCGCCATCGGTCTCAAGAACGCCCTGGACCTCATCCCCGACGTCGTCGACGTCATCCAGTTCGCCGTCAACGAGCAGTGCCACGAGTACAACGAGTGCGACCGGTACAAGCCTCTGACGGCCGCCAACAAGGCCGTCTTCAACATCGAGTATGGAGGAAATGCTTGCGACAGCCCGGCTGGTGTCAATCTCTCCATCTTGATCAAGCCTGAAGACCAGGGTTTGGACACGCTGGGTGGTGCGTGCGACGCTTCGGGTAGTGTTGCACCTTCACCGACTCCTGCTGCATCTGCGCCTGCGAAGTCTGCTACCGCAGAATCGAACTCGGAGCCCGCGCCAGCACAATCCCCGTCTCTTACTGTAACTCCTTCTGCCACAGCAACCGCGGTAGCTGTCGAGACCTCGTACGCCACCGCAAACCCGGCAGCTAGCTCAGTGCCCGCTCCTGAGGAGGATGCGGACGAGGATGAAGAGGATGAAGAGGATGAGGACGAGGACGATGAGGAGGAAGAAGATGAGGAGGATGACGAAGACGAGGAGGAGGAGGAAGCGCATCATTGGTGGAAGCAGGGCTATAAGCACAACTAAAGATGTTCATGGGCATCATTATTACTTTACTCTTCGGTTAGCTGCAAACCCCACAGCCCAAAAATTTTCGCCTGTCCACTGTATCAGCTTCAATTCAGGCGTCGTTAAGTTTTATCAATTTTTACGTGTAGACACATGTACAGAATTTCAAGATGCATTGCATCAAACTCATCCATGCGCATTGAATCAAAGGACTCATATGATCATGAGTATAAAATCAAACATTGAAAGAACATGAACTTGTGGTTATTATAGTTACTAATACATACCCACGGGAAGGGGGGAAGGCTATAACTCCTACAAAGACTAGTTTATACAAAAGAAGTAGAAGTCAAGCCTACGGGAGTCTAACGTGGGAGAGGCAGGTAGCTCGGCTTTGCGCTATTGACCGCACCGATTTTCTCACTGCCTTCTGGCGCTAGTAAATATCGGCCCAAGGTTCTGTAATCGCCTTCCATGTCCTCCCACTATACCCCAGAACCCAACAAAAGTTTCTGCGTTGGTGGGAAATTCAAATATCTCGCAATTATGAGTGGCTCGGGATATATCTGAGGAAGGGTGTAAGCTATAGACGTAGTCGGGGTCGCCAGACCGCACTACTGGTACCATTGAAGGTTGCGGTGGGATGGCAAAAGAAGTTGGTATCGCCAAGGACATTGTGTATCTTGTGTCAAAAAATGTCCGAGATCGGAAGGTTAGTATCCGCTTGTAGTTTGTATGAATCTATTAGACTTGTTAGCCTCGATATAGGGAAAAGTTACGAAATTTCTTACTGAAACCGAGACCACGGAGTTAATATAACCGACCATACCCAAGGTTGTGTCTAACCTCATCAATTCTTCACCTTTCTCTAGTCTTAAAGTTGAAGTTTCTCCTTCCGTAGATCCGAGTGTATACGTATCGCCAGAAGTGTAAGTGAATGAAAGGCCGGCGACAGCATCAGGAATAAGTGATACATGAATGGATGCCACTGAGCTGGGATTACCATCAGTGTCCATGATTGTCCAGAAAACCCTTTCAGGAACAATCCTAGGCTGATTATTGCAACCAACTAAATACAAGGCGTGATGGGTTTGGCTTGGTTGTGGGCTATATTTGACGGTCGCGTGATCCGATCTTGTGAGGGACGCCCAACAGATTGTATCCTAGTGAGAATCAGAGTTGATACCCTCATTTTTGTAAAGATTAATTACCAATTTCTCAAACGTGTTCGCAGTGAACTTTAGATGAACTGCCCTTCCAGTGCACTCCTGTCCAAACCGCACTGACTGGCCACCAGATGTGTCGAAACGAAGTGCGATTGCTCTAACAATCTTTGCGTTCTCATTAGAAGTCCATATTGATATCCTAGTGAGTTGGTCTCCCAGTGTAAGGTCAAAAGCGCCCGCTTCATTGAACCACTGCCCGATGATACTTGGTCTGTCCGTGTTGTAGTACTCCAGCCAGAGCCCTGAAATACGCTCAGGACGCCTGGAAAGGCCATTTCCACCAACAGAGATGCGGATTCGACGGACATTGGATAGGCTCGCTGTTGTTTGCACGTAACCTGCCCTTAGAAAGGTGAATGCTTTTTCAGGGGGTGTTCGCTTGATGGAAAATCCGTGTGAACCAGGTATCGACATGGAATGTATTGGTGATGGTTTAATGTGCTCGGATGCTTGGCTCTGGATACCAAAACTCTTGAACGATTTATCAAGTACCTAATTCATTCCGCATTAACACATCAGAGCATTGAACGTGAAGTAGAAAAATACAAACACATACCCCTAATGTTGCTACAAACCCAGTAATCACCGCGCCATTTGGGGGTTCCAGCGTGGAGAAACAATCCATAGGGTCTTTAGAAGATGATTTGTAGTCCATACCAAAGAAAGTGCGGTTGCCCATGTTGGTATAGAGCTTTTCGGAACAAAGTTAGCTTGGAAAGGAAAGTACGCTAGATATTGGCTAATACCGTACCTCGATACACTTTATTCCAGTGAGCGATGCTGTGCAACCTACAGTCACTGCAGAAACTCTTTCCCCGGCCGCACCGTCAATATAGAAGGATGACTCAAGGAATGCGTCATTACCCCATTCGAAGTCAAGGATATCCCGTTCGATGCAAAATCTCTTGCTTTCACCATCATCATAAACGAATTTCAACCCGTGAAACAGACCAGAGAACCCATCTATAAGAGCAACAATTCTCTGAACAGACGATAGGCGGCTTCCGCCGGGCCCAGCAAAATCCATATTCAAGTGAAGGCTGAACATTTGGGACTCTATCTTACCGGGAAATAACTGAATGAAGTCTACCATCGTTGGGAAGTCTGGGGACCATACTTTACCAACGATATTTGGACCATCCTCTGTGCTATAAGCTTTGCGTAAATGCGGAGTGAGGTTGGGAGATACAGTCTTGCAGTGTACGTTGCTGTGGCTCTGCTCGATGAGTTGAATGGAAACAAGTTTGCATATCTGTCGATAAGTTAGATGCTGCTAGTAGGTATCGAGGAGAGTTCAGACATCGAAACCCATTTCAATAGCAGATAATTGGCTCCCACGATGTCGAAGCAGCCTGGCAACTCCAACACCTGGTGTTGTTGTAAAGTCTCCTATGGTATGGGTGTATTCTCCTGATACACTGTTGAGTAACAACCGCAGACCTATGATCCCAGAAATTGTGAGTGCAATTTCAAATCCATCCACAAGATAGGAATCGAAGCACACCACTTTCTCGGCCGATAGGACTATCAGACCCGACTGTTGCGATCCATCGCTGCCATAAGGATAGTCTGATGGCCAGATCCGAAGTCCAGAAACGTATGATCGTCCATTGAACCACGTAAAAGAAACGCCTATTTTCATCTGGCCTGGGCTGTCGGATTGAGGCCACTGCAAACGATCGACTACGAGTCTCCTGGAACCGATGCGAAGAACATTGTTTGCTTGATCTGCTGAAACAACTTCTGCAGAAATAACGGGACTGCAAGTGTAGCAAGCAGAGTGCTGATGACTATCCGCATTCTCGTTTTGTTGGATTAGCTTAGTGTTGAGGATATCATTGAGAGGCCTAGATATATTGCTCAAGGCGTGCCATATCCTTCGTCGGTTTTTGATACCCTGCCCTTCATTCAGACTCTGCAGAGGGTTCTTGAGGGCAGTGTAAAGTCTTCGCCAATCAGGGTGCCTTCCCAACTTAGAGGAAGCTTGGCAGGCAAGAGCAAACCCCATTTCGTGCTCTTCTTCGAAACGGCTCGCCCAAAAAGATTGAGGAAGTTTGTGAAATGAGCTAATTCCAGCGACTCGCTTTGACGATTGTCGAAGGCTACAGACATCCGTCGATGTAAGATCATTCAAGATGAGTACAATGACTTCATTGGGAAGCAGACAGAACACATCAGTGTTATTAAGCTGATCAAAACGTGACATAGGGGCGACGGTCTTTCCAAAGTCGCTGCTCTCCTGGAAATCCGTATGGAGATGTTCCAGGGGATCAGCTACCAGAAAAGACCACTCAGGAGGGAGTTGAGCCGAATAGCCAAGGTTTCTAGGACTTTGGTGAAACTTAGAGGCACCGCCATAGTCATGACCACAGTCAGCGTTGTAGTACCTCTTCCATGGAATGCAGTAGAGCATTTGAAATAGATGCTTAGCCACTTGAGCGCTACTATGCCCTTGCTTTGCGGTTCGACTGAGTAAGAGGCTCCAGCAGGCATCATGGAAGGGGAAAACCCAATATCCTCCGGATCTATAATGGAATGGGCTCGTTTCCAATCCTTGGATGGTATCGGAATATCGAGTTGTCTCATCCGGATGAGCAATGAGCGAGTGATCTGGGTCAAGGTACCCTACACCGGTAACAAAAGGTAATGAGATGCCTCGAACTGACTTTACTATGAATCCAAATTTCGTTAGCTATCTGGCAGCGAGCATGAATTTGCGAAAGATAGGTAGTCACCTGCACGGATCTCGGCGATCCAAGGGAGGCTATTTGCAGGAGGTTGCGCTCCAGCAAATGTCTGTAGGATGACGCCACAGAGGGGACAATATGCTTCAATCATAGTCAAGAGAAGCAACTACAAAAGGATAGTAGACTATCGAGACCCCATGTTGACCAGTCGATGTGAGGGACGCGCAGGAACTAATGAAAGTCGTGGTGGTGCACATGACTGCGCCTCCCCTCGTCGCGGAGATTAGTCAGACAGCGATAAGACACACTCTCTTATTGGTCGGGATTGGTTTGGCACTCTGTGAGTCTTGGCTTCAACTTGCTGCCCACCGCGCCGCCTTCGTCAATGTTATTAAGGTGCAGTAGCAAGCGCTGAGCGTTATAAATGTAGCCTACCATCGAATTGATCCTCTAAGAAATGCCAGAGCTAATAGAATTTCTGTATGATTGGTTCCGATGAAGTTTCTTTTTACCAAGGCTAGCTTTCTGATAAAAACCATAGAGCTATTCAAGGTGACTATTTAAAAGCACACTCGGGCTTCCAGATCACTTATCCTTCGACTTGTGAATTGTCAATTATTCGCTATACTCTTTTACCATTTTATATCTGAGCTATCTGCCTTTACAAGGCTGCGAGTTCTGGGTCCTATGGCCAGGTCTGTCCATCCAGAGCTGGTCTGAAGAAGCGAGCGCGAAGATCCTTACTGGATCGCATGTGATTAATTCGCTGTATTTGATCTAATAGGCCAGCAGCTATGTCCTTGTGACGTCCACAAGCTGAGCTGCATACGATTCTAGCTGCCTTTTTCATTAAACCTTATGCAAAGAATGAAACATCATCTTGATGTCTCTTGTACACTGTACGGACTACAACTTCTATTGTTCCTCTGGCGTAGTCGCACTGACTGTCCGTCCACACAACTCCGCCCTTGTGCTCCTTCACTCAGCCTTGTCTGTTCAAATCACGCCATTATGAGCTTGGCAGATTTATTCCGGTGAAGCGACATTCTGCATTGACATGTCCCAGTAATTCATGGACACGTCAACATGCAAGATGCAGCTTTTGTTACACAAAGCAGGGATGTTACTGCTGCCAACCATATAGCTCTAGTGGGGGTTTATTCCTCTCATATTCAGCATGCCGTCTGACCACTACTCCTTCAGTAGAATGAACAACCCAAGCCCAAACATGGATGCGTTTCAGAATCGTCTTTGCGAAAAGTGTGATGAATTTCACAGAAAGCTTGGGCCAATTTTTTATGAGAGACTCCCGCCTAATTTTCGACGTAGTTCGAATGTTCGTTTTCAACGTAATCCGAATGTTCGGCGTTGGTGGCGGTCCGATTCTCATTCCTCGACAATCTTTAAAAAAGCCTGTAGCTTATGCCACCTTGCATCTGAACTGTGAGCGGATCGAACACTTCCTTGTAATTTCTGCTTTATTAATAATGATAGAAACCATCATCTTCAATGCAAGGAATCGCATCCTCTCATCAGACTAGATGTTGGAATAATATATGAAGATAAATTTGGACCCCTATGTGATACGGTGGCAATCTACTTTGTCTTCGGATGCAGCTACTGTGATTCCATAAGATACTATTTGTTTGAGGATGAGCAAAGGGATCACCTGTTTGGCACGTTGGGCCATGCCTGCCAGATCAAACCAAGACTAGACGAGACTGATTGGAAGTTGCTACGACACTGGGTAGACGCATGTGTGGAAGGACATCCGGCGGGTTGTTTCAGCAACCCAATTAATCTGGCTGGCTTCGAAGTAATTGATTGCAAAACTCGAAAACTTGTTCCCGGGTACAAAGGCGTAGCATTTGCAGCATTGAGCTATGTTTGGGGTTCTGGAGGTCCGGAAGAAAACCATCTTGACAGAACCAATCTGCCGAATCCGTTTCCAGAGAAAGTTATCGAAGACGCGCTAGCATGCACAAGCAAGCTTAACATACCTTATCTTTGGGTAGACCGATATTGCATCGACCAAGAAGAACAAGGATCTGAAGTGAGTCGTACCAAGCAAAATCTAATTCATAATATGGACAAGATCTATTCAGCGGCCAAAGTCACAATAATCGGCGTGGCAGGGAACGATGCAACGACCGGTCTCCCTGGTGTCTCCACGACTCTGCGTGTTCCATTGCCCAGAGCAGTCATATGCGACCGAAAACTACTACCAGTATCTGATCCCAAGGATCAAATTACTACAAGCACGTGGTGTAAACGAGGTTGGACGCTGCAAGAAGGTCTGCTGGCTCGCCGACGCCTCGTTTTCACTGACACACAAGTTTACTTTCAATGCGCTCAAGGTCATTCCTTGGAGAGCATCTCAGGGACCTTCAGGTCATGTGAACACCGCGAAGATGCATTTTATGAGGCTCGACTATCAATACAGGCTTTTCCAGATTTGACTGCACGCTCATCAATCTATTCCTATCAAAAATTGTGCGAAGAATTCGCAAAGCGAAATCTTACAAATGAAGAAGATGCTCTAGGGGCATGCTTGGGAATCTTCTCGCAATTCTGGAAAAGCGAAAAAGAACCCGTATATCATTATTATGGTATGCCTTTTTGCGACGTTTCTCCCATAGGTTTTGCCCTGGCACTGCTCTGGGAGCACTCTATACACGTGCCCAATTACTATGATGCACCGATATTGAGACGTACCTGGGGGCCTTCCTGGAGTTGGGTCGTTTGGAGAGGGTACTTTGGATTCGGATGTCCTATATTGGATGAACTCAGCAACTTCAGATTGTACCCCGACACCAAGATCCGAGTGCAGCAAGAGAACCAAGAGGACCTATTTACCATCCATGACTACGTAGATTCTATCAATGGGGGCGGAGTGTATCGGGACTGGTGCCCACACTTAAAACTCTCCGGATGGATCGCAACGGTGCACCTTGACGCTACCAATCGGAGAGACCATCCATGTATAGCAATTATCGTGAAGCCAGGTCGAATAGTTGTAGGGTACAGTTTTCTATCACGAGATATGTTGGCTGGAGTATGGGGCGACCACCATGAGACCGATTTCCAAAGACCACGGAGTGTCATGTTTATTGCATGCGGCATTCGTTCGTGCTTGTATTGTTTAGTTCTTCAACGTGTTGGTGAGGAGTGGCAGAACAGGTTTGAGCGACTGGGGACATGTGTGTTGTTTTGCGAATCTCGTCAAATACAGGAAGGTAAGAACATGCAGTACATTGTCGTACGGGAGAACGGGAATGAACAAAAAATTCACTTGCAATGTAGGTATGAATCTATTACTCTTGTGTAATATAGATTAGCGATATAGTAAAAGGAGGCTTGTTAGCTTAGCGAAAGTCCTATAGATAGTATGTTGTGCGTGGCTCTCTAGTCAAGGGTGTAGGGCGGCTACGAATGTGGCTGGTAAGTAGACATGCATATACTAAGCATTAATGGCGCCATCGAGTATCTAAGTCAATATAAGAGTATTATATCTTATGTTGAACGAGGAACAGGACGAATTTATTGGGGGTTGAAGTTATGCACATGTACTTTCACGTGACGTTTTATTTTAACTCTTCACTCTAAGCCATCTTACTCGATCATCATACGACCACATCTCTTCCTGCAGAATAGCCCTCAAAAATAAGGATGAAATCCAACCCCTCAATTTTTTCGTCTCTGGTCCAGCCTAATATCCACGTGAGCACCCCAGAAACGCAAATGGGCTCACATCCAACTCGGCTCTCCGGCCTCAACATCGAGGACCACCTAGGCAGTTATTACTATATAGTAACATGACACAACCTTACTGCTTACACGGAAGGATCGCCACGCCCTCACTGCATCGCCAAGGCGATCCCTAGGCTCCAGCCCGCCATGCCGCAAGCGACCAATGCCGTTGTCAGAGAATCGGGTCGACGATCGGAAACAGGTGCATATGCATGACGACTGCGATGCGAAAATCGCGGGAGCATACTAGGGTATTCTACAGCGATAACAAATTCTTCGTGGAAACCTTGCACGAGCACGGCTGATCGACTACACCATTTCGCCCCCCACGATCAAAGCACGTCTTTGCACGAGCAATTTATTAGTCTAACGGCCGAAACAACGTTTAATTCTTAGTTTGAGTCCTAGTCTACCGCATCCGGCGCAGCCTCCCGTGTAAGCTTAATATCGCCCCAGGCTCGTGTAAGAATGTAGAGTACGGTTTACTTCCAATTCAGTCCCGATCTCACGTCGCCAAATACCCTCGTCCTTCTCTGCGTCTTCCATGCATGTCAGACATCAGCACTCTGCACGCTCGCTATATGGTGCCTGTTCAATACAATGCGCGAGCCCTCGCCCACGAGTCGTGCTCTCGCAGCTTCCTATTCAGGCAGGTGAGCATGCCAGGAACAAGGACCCATCGATATCAGACGAGGGCGTCTGATTCGTCGTTTGCTTGGGTCTCGACAAGGGTAGCTTTCATCTGCAGATGAGGACATGCAGAGCTACGATGGAAACCGAAAAGATGTGACAGCTTCGTGCGTTGCGTCCTGGCGTGCGGGGCCGGGTATCGTGCAGGGGAGGGCTGATCCCGCGGGAAAAAGTTGGTTATTTGAGTATATAATGACGGCATCTTGCTCCCAGAGGTGATGTACCGCTCGCTCGCTCGCCACCATGGTCCTTTCGCGTGCTCTCGTTGCGACGGCCTCTCTGGCTTCGGTTGTCGCTGCTTCGCCTTTAGGGCTTCAACCTAGGCAGAATGCGTCGACGGCTTGCGCTGAGGTAGCTGCTTCGGTGGCTACGCAGTCTGCGACGCCCACGCCGTCTGTCAATGCGAAACTTGCGTACGACTGCATTACCAGCGTGCCATTGCACAAAGATGCTGCATTGCACTTGCTCGAGGGCGTTGTGCCGTACTTCAAATGGCAATCGAATACTGCGTGGCTGAAGGATCCTCCGGAAGAGTACGCTGAGAAGGTTCAGCCTGCTATCGACGTTTGGGGTGGTTTGGAGGAGATCAAGTCTAAGGTTGAGAGCGAGGAGTATGAGAATGAGTTTGAGGTAATGAATAGAAAGAATTCTCATAGCGAAATACATGCTAATAGATGATACAGTTCGGTTTCGATCTTTACACTCTGCTCCAGCAGACGCACGACGGTCACTTTGTGTACGTCCCTGACGTAGTCGGCACTGTCTTCAACTGGGCGCGTCCAGTACCACTGGTCTCCGTGTCCGCCGATGGCAAGGAGTTGCCGAAACCCTACGTTTACGCCGACATACTGGCTGAGTCTTATGGCAACGCTTCTTTCACGCCTTCTGCCATCACCAAGATCAATGGTCAAGAAGCTACCGAGTTTCTCGAGGCGTGGTCGCAGCGAGGCTCCCTGCAGGATCGCGATGCTTTGTACAACAATGTCTTCTACGAGCTTGCTACCGTCTCTCTCGGGCCCACAGGATCGGGTATCGGTACTTTCGCTGGAAGTGGACGTGGAAAATGGGTACGTACGAGCGTTGAAATGGCTGTTTGTGGAAAGACGCGATTTGCTTGGCCTCACTCGCCACCAAATGCGTTTTGGAAATATCGGCCAATTTTTGCGTACTTTTGCAACCGTAGGGCTAACATGTGGTAGGCATATCCAGGTCCAGAGACTAAGCTAGAATTCGAGAACGGCACCACCGTGACATACACCAACGTTGCGAGGGTCCTCGTGACCCTCGAAGGCGTCACCGATGGCGAAAGCCTGTACCAGAAGTACTTCAGCGGCAGCCAGGGGACTTTGACCAGCCCAGAGTCGCCCTCCAACTCCAGCGTTCCAACCTCGACCGCATCCGCCACGCCTTCAGCAACCTCGATCCCAGCACCAGGCTATCCCCCGCCAGTCTACAAGGAACAGCACAACCTGATCGGCGGATACTACCTCGAAGACGACTACTCTGACATTGCTGTGCTCTCAGTCCCATCTTTTGTGTCCCTCGAATCAGCCGAAGTCGACTTCCAGCAGGTCACCGTCAAGTTCCTTGCTGCAGCCAAGGCAGCCGGCAAGACGAAGCTCGTCATCGATCTTTCTGCCAATGGCGGTGGCACAATCCTCCAGGGATACGACCTGTACAAGCAATTGTTCCCCAGGGGCATCGGCCACGCTGCTTACGATCGCTTCCGCGCGTTCGAAAGCACCCAACTTCTTTCTGAATACCACTCTCGCACCGCGGAGACACTGCCTCGCGAGATCGTCGACCCAGATGTAAACGAGACGTTGTATATTCTCGAATACGACGTCGTTGCTTCGCCGTTCAACTACCTATCAGACCTTAATGCGAGCGATGAGAACTTCCCCAGTTGGGAGGCAAAGTTCGGTCCTGTCGAGAGGCACGGGGATAACTTCTCCAGCCTGTTCCACTGGAACCTGTCCGACGTGTTGACGCCGTACAACTCGGCTGGAATCTGGGTGCACGGGTACGCCGAGCTTGCGAACTACACCTCTGCGCCGCAGCCGTTCGCCAACGAGGACATTGTCGTGGTGACAGATGGTTACTGTGCATCGACGTGCACCATCTTCTCGGAGCTTATGCGCCAAAGGCAAGGCATTAAGTACATTTCGCTTGGAGGCCGAGCGAAAGAGGGCATTACGCAAGCCATAGGCGGCGTCAAGGGCACCAACAACGATCCATGGGGTTACATCCAGTACCTCGCGCAGCTCGCCATCACCAATCTGACGGCCACGGAGGAAGAAGCGCAGAAACTGAACGAGACTGAGCTGGGCGACTACTGGGACAACGTCGTGTTCGATCGTCAAGCACCAGGCACCAGCGTCAACGTCAACTTCCGCGATGGAATCCGCGACGATGATGAGACGGAGACCCCGCTCCACTTCGTGTACGAGCCTGCCGACTGCCGCATTCTGTATACCAAGGAGATGACCGTCGACGTGACTGCCATCTGGAAGGCGGTTGCCGACTCGGCGTTTGGAGACGAGAACCATTGCGTTGCGGGTAGCCTCAGTGGTAACAGTACGCGGAGGGCGAAGAGGGAGTTGACGGTCGAAGACAAAGCGCTGAGCAAGAGGATGCATGCGTGGAGGAGGGAACTCAAGGCTGAGGCGTATCCGTTGGATCTGTTCACCGATTTGAAGGGTGTGGATTTGAACAGGAGAGGTATCATGTGGCCTTGAAGGGGATGCCACTTGCAGCGCGGTGTCGGAAACCGGGTCATCCGTGTTAACCTAGGACGGATAATGTAAAATACATTTGTGCCCAAAATCTTCCATCCGGTACTGTGTATGCGGTGTTGAGATTATCTGCATAAGCCCCTTGAACTTGCGTGTGCTAGATGGCGTCATAGTCCATTCAGTGGCAATGCTTTATCTGGCCATATTCGCACAAGTTACACAAACCAGTCGATATCTTCTGGTTGTCGCTCCGGAAACAACATCGGTAGCAAGATGGTTTCTGCTAATTGGTCATGCAGTTCGTCAACCCAGAGGATAGTCTTCAGAGACGACCTGATGTCGTTCCATGTGTCTAACTGCATGTCGCGGAGCAATTCAGAAAGCGCCGGCTGGACGGTAATTTGTTCACGCTCGTCGAAGACCGAAATAAATCCGATGACGTACATCCAGAGCACGAGTGCCAGCGGTATTTCGTGGGGGTATTTCTCGAGCGTAATCAATGCCTTCGCAAGACTTTGGGCGACGTATTCGTATCGGGACATGGCATGTAACCACCGCCCGAAGAGTGTTCTTCCAAAAGCTAAGAGGCCCAGACGCACTGCTTCGTCTACATTGTATGTGCCTACGTCGAGGTTGATCAGCTGGTACAGAGACGAGACGATGGTTTCTTGATAGACAGCGGGGTCTACGTCGATATTGAATTTTGTGGCAAGGTTGGCGGCCCCCGCGAGCTCGGACAGGTCATCATACACACGTCGCACGCGGATATCCAGACCGTATAGAAACACCGCCAGATCTGCTGACGTAGAGAGTCGGTAGTCAACAACCGGGTAAGAAGCACCGTGCATACACGGTCTTCGAGGTGCAGGAAGGTAGGAATTCGAACTCAAATCGTCCGAGAAGAAAACAGTTCTCTGTCCAGTCGACAGAGATAATGAAATGTCGGCACTACGGTGGTGAGCGATGCGACGGCACGGTCATTAGACTTCACTCACTGACAAATCCCGAACATCAGCTTCCTGTCAATAGCCATGAGCCCTCCTCTCAACATGACCATCTTGTACAAGCCTTCGAGATGTCTCGCAGCGTCATCCATAAGCTTGCGATAGACCGATACTTTGGCGAGGCCGACGACTACCTGGATAGTTGCATCGGAGATTGAATTCTCGCTATCTTCTGCAATACGCCGTCGAAGAGAGGACAGCGTTTTGATAAGATGATGTAGAACAGGTGTCTCAGGTGCACTTGACGCGCGTGAAATGGTCTGGTATCCTTTTGCTAGGAAAATCACAAAGTGTAGAGTGAGTTCGTCTCCATAGACGGGCCCACGCCACCACGCCTCTTCTTGTCTGAATGGAGTTACCTGAAATTTCGTTATAGCTATGTTCACTATAATTTATTAGTTAACAGTGTCCAGAATTCGTGTCAAATTTCGGGGACGATTCACTTACGCGTACGAATGGCGTCGAGCAATTCGAGTCCAACTTCGGTAGGAAGTCCGCTGAGTGAGGTTTCTGTGCCGACCTTCTCTGGAATCGGCATCGCAACGTCTAATCTACGATCGGCAGATGCCGTTCCACTACCCTCGGCCTCCTTTTTGTACGCGATAGATGACGAAGCTGCGGTACTAGTCTTCCCTTGCGGTTTCGATGGCTTGCGGTTCTTGCCGCGCATTACGTGTCTGCGGATGAGTGTGCGATTTTCATCCCCAGGCCTACCGTCTGCGGTGATGGAGACGAACGGGATTGCACCTACATGGTCGGATGGCCATGTCAACTCCATTATCGCGGCTCCGTAGCGAGTATAAACAGCGCCAAAAACGGCTTAGGTATCCTTCAAGGTCGCACGATGCGGCGGAGGCCACATGTGATGCATTCGTCGTACTGTGTTGGTATAAAGATTGGCCAAATCGAGAAATTTATCTAGCATATGTTTGTAATAAAAAACGCCAAGAGCAGATCATGCTCTATATATAGCCAAGCTTTGCAATTAGCTTAAATCCTTGGGTATAGGAGCAACCGGCCTTCCAACTGCCCATAAGTCCGTCGCCTGACGTATACGTGACGCGTTTGGATGTTGTTCAGGCTTGTCAAGGATTGGATCGCGTGGCGCAAGCTGAATCAAAGCACAATGCCATGGCAGAAGCTTGTATACCGCATTAGGCTATGGAATTGATGCAAAAGCCGATACCACACCACTTCTTAACTAAATACCGAACGCCGTGTTATTCCACATAGAGAGCGCACCTAAAAAACGAATGGGTATCAACGCGAAGAAACCATAAACTTATCCAGTCAGCTCAGAGCACTGTCCCACGAACTCAAACACCCACCCGTTCACTTCAGTTTCCAAACGGATGTACCCAGAAATCCCTCTCCACTAGCCTTCCCTCGTCAATCCCATTTAGAACACTGCCCACCCAACCAGGCGGAGCTCCTATCCCCGTCTGCTTCCCTGTCATCGGACACGCCACACCACCCTCTTTGCCGCCCTTTCCCCATCCTCCGCCAATAAATCCCCTCTTCATTGCCGCCCGCCCAACCTCCTCTGTAATCCTGTGCTTGCCATCACCACCGTTCTCGCTTTGTGCAAGACTTTCCTTCGCCTTTTCCAGAGCTTCCCGTCTCGCTTGTTGTCTCTCTATCGATTTGCGCTCAAGGAACGAGGAGAATGTGTCGAGTTGGTCCGCGGCGAGGCGGTGGAGTGATCTGAAAAGATGGTTGAGGAGGTCAATCAGGAGGCGGTAGAGGACTTCCGACAAGATGGCGTGAGTGGTATCTGTAGTGAAGAGGCGGGAGGGGAGGAGCGAGGAACGTGGAGGTGAGGTGGTTACAGTTGTCGAGGTTGTGGATGCGCCGTAGGGGACCAGCGCCGAGGAAACCATAGTTGATGAGGTGGGCGATAGCAGGATGGTGGAGTGCGTAGTTTGGTATGAGTCCTGCGTGCGTGTGCGTGGAGCGGGACGGTTGAGGCGTCTAGGGTGTGTGAAGTGAGGCGATTGAGGTGTCTAGGATGCGCTTTGTATGAGCTTGCGCCTGAGACGCATTCGGTCTGGTGGAGGAACGCGTCTCGAACAGTGGGGTGCCGGGTGGACTCTGGGCTAACGGAGCTGGGGGCCAATGGGAGTGCGAGGGAATGTACGATGGTGGTCTGAGCACACATCGGACATCGCAAGCTCCGAGTGCGAGCCGGCTGTCAGCACGGCAACCAGAAACCACGTGACAACGTCTCCGCGTTCACCAGCATGAATTCGAAGAATGGGAGGCTTACTCACACCTCTTGGCGAGGGAATGTACGTTCGCTTACACAATCGGCTTCTGGGTTCTGTCACCTCGTCTCTCAGAATCTATACCTTAATCGCTTTAGATCAATTCCAAGCGCCTAGCTCCTGTATCTAGCGAACAAGTACAT
Source organism: Paracamarosporium sp. OC-R06-R3 (assembly GCA_019828545.1). Taxonomy (NCBI): domain Eukaryota; kingdom Fungi; phylum Ascomycota; class Dothideomycetes; order Pleosporales; family Didymosphaeriaceae; genus Paracamarosporium; species Paracamarosporium sp. OC-R06-R3. The sequence continues at coordinate 50,308 of JACVRA010000285.1, read as the reverse complement.
AATCTATTATCATATAATGCTCCTCTATCACCAGAAACCTCACAAGGTTAGTGCGAAAGTGGGTTTGCTTTCCCTTTGCCAGTGGTTGCGATGTGGCATCCTCTGTTCATCTTGTGGCGCAGATAGCTTAGGCACAAGCTACCGCTTCTACATCTTTCCCTCGTGCACGCTATTACTTCAAGGCTAGGGCTATCTCCTATGTAGAGGGTATCGTGCAAAAAACTTTCATACAAGAATCTGAGTTATAGCTACTAGAAGAAAACACTGCTGTAATACTGATGGGTATCGTCACCAAAATTAGGTCAGTCATCTGAATCGAATTTGTTCTCTGGCGTATCCCAAGGGAACCTCGACTTCTCATTATCCAGATGTTTAATATGATGGTCATATCCGTCTGCGCTCTTATGATTTTGGGGGGATGTAGAATTGACTACATCTAACGCACTCCGCCTCTTCATGTGCTTACACAATTATGGAAAATCAGTATGTGGATTACAACAATGTTCACGGACTCGTGTGCAATAATCATTTAGTGTCAGAGGATAACAGAGGGTGGAATTCCACTCAATGTGATATTCCATAGATCCCTATTTCCTAATGTGGTAAATGAGGACGGGACACACTAGCATGTGGACAAGTTAATTCCGACAACAGACCATAGATTACTATTCAAACCTTGGACGAGCCGGGAATCGGAGAGACACACTCTCCGAACGTAGTTAATTCATACAAAAAGTGTTCGAACTTTAATGCTAAAGGGTGTTTTGCTGATAAATGCGTACAATTAGCCAAGTAAAAGCTCTAAAAGATGAAAGAATAAGTACTACATCAGTTTCCTCGTTCCATCATCTCAGAAGCTATCATCCTTTTGCATGTAAACCACGCTCGCAACTAAATTGTCAGAGAATCCGCAAAGTCCAGAAGACCTTCGTCGTCCAAATGGTAAGCAACAACCACTACTCCACAGGTAAAATAACAAATTCTCATGACCCTACAAGTTCTCCAAACTCCTTGCCTTGAGCGCTCTAGTCGCTAGCTCCATCGCTACCAACAACACCGTCCGCTTGTCATTCCCCACCACGGACCCCACCACCAATGAGCCGCTCAAGTTTAACATGACATACTACCTCGAGAGCCACATTCCCCTAGTGGAGAGTCTGTGGGGTCCGCATGGCGCCAGAACCTGGAACATTGTCGAATTCAAGAACCCCAACCCACTCACCGGCGAAGCACCTCCTTATCTGTTCCAAGTAACTGTAAACTGGGACACAGAAGAGGAAGAAATCATCAACGCGATTGTTGACAATGCACCTATTACCGGCCCAGACGTTGATAAGTTTTCGAACATTCAGCCAATCATCTGGTATGGTGTGACTAGGGCAGGTGGGACGGCCAATGTGACAGAAAATTAGGGGTATTGAATTATCATCTATGAATATGAATAGAGGTGGCTGTAACGAAGTGAGAGAGTAATATGCAGGGTCTGGAGTATTGCAGTGTTTTTCTCTCAGATGTACGCTACTCAGAGATTAAATTGGCTAGACATCAATCATACTACAGTGCTTCTACCTGGTTCTTTCATCGGTATCTACCCTCAATATGCATTAAACGACTATGAATGCGCTTCAAGTGGCAATTAATGTGTGTTTGAGGCACGTATGGGCGTCGTTCGAACTTAATGTATCAGTATGCCTGATGGTGATTATCGTGAAATCTTCAATTTAGAGAACGAGAGGCTTGCCCAAATGTCTTGTCGTGAACTATCTAGCCATGGACTACCGACTCCAACAGCATCTCCTCACGCCATAGCATCTGGCACTCATTTCATCATAACCCGGGAAGCTAATCACCGTTCTTCTCCCACGGGCAGTAGTAGCTCAGCGATGGCGCGATGTAGATACCAGTATCCATCGGACCACCATTCCAAGTCAAACTTCCCTGACAGCGCCTCTCCTGTACCATGTTAGCCTCTCATCTTATCCCCTCTTGAGACTAACTCCCAAACTCACCGAGAACATAAGACACCACGTGCAGTACTTGTTATACACGGTCTGGAAATGTTCGGCTTGATCGGCGTCGGTGCAAGGGTTCTAAATCGTTAGTATGACTCGACGTGTTGGGCAGACTCTACTCACTGTATACATCGGCACCTCGAACCCTCCCTCTTGAATAGTCCTGTTTAACAATCAGCATTCCATTTCTTGTCTCTTCCCTCTCTTCAATTGAGTCTATAACCTACGTCCACCCACACAACTTCCCATCAGCCGTGACATTAGCCGACGTGTCCTCTGCACGAGGAACAACCTCAACGTCCTTCATGGTAATTGGAGTAGCGCATATCGTGAGCGCGAAGAAGGCCACGAAGAGGGTAAAGACGTAGAAGAGGCGGGCCATCGTTGTTCCAAATGTAGTTGTGATCATTGACTGTGGAGAGCAGGAATTGAGATTTAGGTGTAGGTGTTAAAGGTTGGCCTGTGACAGGAGGGCGTATAGGCGTGATTTATACAGGACTGACGGTGAAGAGAAAGGTGAGAGAGGGAAGTAAAGGCACATGATAGTCGGGAGCAAGAGCAGGAGCGAGGTTGAGAGGAGTAGGATATCGTGGCAAGAGCCAAGGTTGGATAGTTCTAGCGAGGACCGTGAATCAGTCCAGTCAATGTTTTTTAGGATTTCAAAATCCATAGGTAACAGATGGAACGGCATCGCATCATCCTGAGCTGTAAACGTAAACTTGGCAGCAACATGTTTCCTACCCTTTCAAATTCCTGTGTGCCAGTCAAGCCCACTGGCGAAAGAAAAGTCTTACATCATTTCTCGAACTCGCCGGGTTAACACAAGTTGTCTTGAGCCCCTTACACACAGCCTTCTCCCATTCTCTATATCATTGTGCATATGTCAATAGACCCACACCAGCAGCTAATCCACATCACCTCCTCGCCTCCCGCACAATATCCGTAACAGCCCTAACCCTCCCCACCACCCCCTCCCCATACCGTCTCGCCCCAAACCAGTCCCTCTCCCTCTCCCTCCTCAACCTCGCCTCATCAAAAACCATAACAACCACGACTTCAATCCGAAAAATGCTGTTCACAATTAGTTCCATCCATTCCACCCCCTCCCCCCCCAAAAAAAAAAAAAAAATAAACCCTGTTAGAACTCACACCTCAAGCACAACAAACCCCCACAACCACCTCACCCACTTCTCCCTCTCCATCGCCATCTCCATCTCATCCACACCCGCAGCACCACCATCCCTCTCCCCCTCACTCTTAAACCCAGCCCCAACCAACCACCCAACACTGAACGCCGACACAACAACCGTCTCATTCGCAAACATCAGCCACGTAGGCACCCTCCCCAAGCCGTCCTCAGCCCTGGTGATGAGTGCCAGGATCTCGGCTGTGTCGACGATGGCGCACCACGTGAGGGTGAGGTAGAGGATTGCGGTGGGAGGGGCGTGGATGTAAGCGAGGTAGAGGGCTATGAGGAGGGTGGTGTGGGCGATGAGGAGGGTTGCGGTGCGGGAGAGGACTTGCGGGTGGGTGTTAGTTTGTTGGGGAGGAGGGGAGGGGAGGGGGGATGGGTTGGGAGGGACGTACGGTGGAGGATGCCTGTTGGGGTTGGGAAGCGGGACCGATCCATTGTGGAGGGGTGGGAGTGTGTAGGGAGAGGAGGGTTGGAGAGGGTGGAGTGGTGAATGGAGATGGATGATCTAGTGATGGGAAGGAGGACGTCAGGTTATTGAGGAGTCTTTTGAGAGGACAGGAATGATGAGCTCTTGATGACGGGTGCTCTGTATGCGAAACACACGTTTTTGCTCAGTTGTGTGAGGCTGCCATCCGGGACTGGAAGGAGGGATGCAATCAGTAGATCATATCACCCAAAGCAACAGAGCCGAAATCCTAGATGCGTTCAGCATTGTCTCAAGTATATGGATGATGAGTTGATGAGTGTCTCACATGTCATGTCTGTGTAGCCCTATGCACAACTGATTACGTCGCATCTGGGCCGTTGCACCCGGACAGTGACGGGCACGTGTGAAAATTTGTCATGGGAAGCTGTATATATGAGAATGTAAGTTCCTAGTGTGGATGGTTACATGTACTTCGGTGCGACATGGAAATGTCGAAGAACACTAATCAAAGCAATACAAGCGAGAAGACTAACCATGAACAGAAATGCAGATCTAGTCTATTGTCGCCAAAGGCGTGGTCTATGGGGTATCTCAAGATCAATCCATGTCCTCCAGACTGCTTGCTGGGAGCGCCTGCTCTTCGGTCACCATGATGCCGACCAGGCACTCGCCAAGCATATTGTCCCAGTTCACCCATGGGTGTACCTCCATGAACAGCTTCCTCCCGTCTTTGCCTGCGGCTCTTCGCAATTCGCCCTCGCCTCCCGGGTGGAAGGGCAGGTAAGGTGTGATATTGTACACTTTCCCTTCATAGCTCGACCACGCAGGCTTTCCTTTCCGACCGTTGTGTTCCTTGAGCATGGCGGGTGTGACGCGAAGAAGCGAAGGCACGCCGGCTAGGTTTGTCCCTGAACGCTGCAGGTTTGCCCAGTCCAGCGGAGAATGGCCAGGCGATAGTAGCACCTTGCCCCGCGAATTCGGTGTTTTGACTGTGGCCATCGGCATGAGGCCTCCATTTGAGGTCGGGGGCCCTCGGTTCGGTACGGGCCCACGATTAGGCAAAGGACCCGTTGTTGGTACGCGCATGGACTGCGAGGGCGTGGGTAGAGCGCGAAGATTCGAGGCTTTCAGTGTGGGCGGAGGCATTAGGGAGGAAGCAGGTCGGGCGGGAGGCGCCATAGGGGCTGGTTTGGGCGGCGGGGCCATAGGGGCCGTGAAGGAGGGTGCAGACGCTCTTTGCGCAGAGTTCAGCGCCGGGAAAGAGGGCGGTGGAAGGTTGTCTTCTTCATCTTCGTCAGAGCTCTCGTGCGCCGCGAGCGAAAAGGTTGGGATGGCATCGTTCGCCTTCTCGTCTGGAACAGCTTTCGGAGTGCCTTCGGATGACGAGTCACTGCTATCGCGCCTCGGGTTTTGGTTGTCTGGCTGTGATGGCGGCTCGACGGCTGGCTCTCGTGGGCCTACAGTGGGTTGAGACGGCTTGCGTTCAGTCGGTGGGGGTGCGCTCTGGCGGAGACGGGCGGCCCATGACGAAGGCGGATGCTTGAAAAACAGAAACGACAGCGAGATGGCCAGCAGCGAGAAAGCAACCAACATCGCTGTGGGGTGTAGCAGCGGTGGTGGTGAGGGCGCCGAGTTATTTCGACATGGCCCGCGTCTTCACCAGTCCAGGGTCCAGCCCGCGCTGGCTTGGCTATCGATAAGTGCGCTTTTCCAGCATCCACACGCGTTTGCCTGCATAGCAAGGCTGAGATCGCGCTAGCTAACCAAGATGACGCTGTCGGCGATGCGCGGCCGTCGCAAAACCTCAGTCGCCGCAGTCGGAGTCGACATGCTTCAAAGCTTTCACCGCGACTCGGTTTGTCTCTCATCTACTATCGTGACACTTTCACTCCCGAATCGAGCATCGTCAATGTTACGACGCGCCGGACAACTGCCTGCTAATTTAGTATAAAACCTACTGTGCCCCACCACCCCTCTATCTCAACGCAACCTCAACTTTCTACGGAACGTATTGCGACAGAATGGCTGAGATCACTTTGTCGAAGCTGCCTGAGGGCATCTTCTCGTTGCTCGATACGTGGGTAATGCGCAATCTCTAGAGCAACCCCAAGGCTGACAAGGCTAGCGATCTCTACAAACTGACCATGCAATGCTGTGTCTTGAAGTACTTCCCGGACGTCGCCGTAACATACAGTTTCACCAATCGCACGCCAGATAAGAAGCTCAGTCGCGCTGCTTTCCGCTGGCTCCAGGCCCAGGTCGACAGTGAGTGCGCCGTACCGTAGCCTGGGGCCTCGCTAACATTTATAGAACTTGAGAACATCTCTCTCTCTGACGGCGAGTACAAGTTTCTCAAGTCTACGTGTCAATACCTAAACGATCAATACCTCCGCTTCCTTTCCACATTCCGCCTACATCCATCCAAGCAACTGAAGCTGGTCTTCAAACCCATCAACGACACCGGCTCAGACGACGACCTCGGCGACTTTAGCATACAAACCGAGGGCTTGTGGGTAGAAACCATTCTCTACGAAATACCTTTGCTAGCTCTGGTGAGCGAGGCATACTTCAAATTCGTCGACAAGGACTGGAGCTACGCTGGCCAGGTGGACAAGGCTTATGAGAAGGGATCCAAGTTGTTGCAGGAGGGCTGCATCTTTTCCGAATTCGGCACACGGCGACGACGCGATTACCACACCCAGGATTTGGTGCTCCAAGGACTGCGTCGCGCAGAGGTCGATGGGAGTCAGAAGGCATGGGCAGGCAAGCTCAGCGGGACCAGCAACGTTCACTTCGCCATGAAGCACGGGTTGCTGCCAGTGGGCACCGTTGCGCATGAGTGGTTCATGGGTGTCGCAGCCATAACCAACAATTACGAGCAAGCCAACAGAATTGCTTTAGAATACTGGACATCAACATTCGGCGAGGGAGTTCTGAGCATCGCACTCACAGATACATTTGGCACTCCGACGTTCCTGAAAGCCTTCAAGGAGCCGATTCCGGAGATCACAACAGCTGCTCCGGGAGGCGCGACCACGCTCGCATCCGCCGCAGCTACGACGAACCCGGATGTCCATACGTTGGCTCGAACAGAGCCTCCCATCCAGGCCGGACTCGACGGGGCGAATAAGCAGCGGAGGACATACGCTGAGGTGTTCACCGGCGTGCGCCAAGACTCCGGAGACCCGCTGGACTTTGTCAAGATGATGCGCCAGTTCTACGACGAACAGGGTATCACGGCCAAGAAAACGATTGTTTTCTCCGATTCGCTCAACATTGACCTATGCCTGAAGTACAAGGCTGCAGCGGAGAAGGAAGGCTTCCAACCTACTTTTGGAGTCGGAACCTTCTTGACCAGTAAGTATTTTTGCATCTGCTGTCTGGTCGCGATACTGACGTGATATAGATGACTATGTCCAGGAGTCTACGGGCAAGAAGTCGGTGCCGCTCAACATTGTGATCAAGATCGCGTCTGCTTCGGGACGACACGCGGTGAAGATCAGCGACAACATCGGCAAGAACACAGGCGACAAGACGACGGTGCAGGAGGTCAAGCAGCGGCTGGGCTACACGGAGAAGACGTGGGCGGGTGTCGACGAGAGCACGCGATGGGGTACATCGGATCAAAAACCTGCGTCGTAGTTTGACCAGGTGGTTAGGTTATGTAGAGAAGGGCATCAGGATAGAGTAGGGCACCCAAGTGCATGGCATGTCGTTTACAGCGTGTGCGGACGGAGTCGGTATACCCAGCCGTCGAGGCGGAGTGGAAGTCACAGTAAGGCGGAGCTTACTTTGCCCAACCGAATCGGACGCAGCTTGCGATCTGCTGGGGGCGAAGAAGGCTGCGAGCGAAAGTCGCAAAGCTAGCCGCAAACGATCAGAATCAGGGTCAATTGAAGTGCTGCAAATCTCTGGCGACTTTTGCGCTTTTCGCATGGATCGGCGCGTTCTGTGGCGTGGTTCAAAAATAGAGGGCTGAGCCAAAGTGAGCGTCGCTCCAGTCAGCGGAGCGCGTCACCCTGGTGGCAATCAGGGACGTGCAGGCCATTGTGAAGAATCACACAGAGCGAAGAATCTCGACAGGTTTCCAGCAAGGACGGTGCTCCAAGATGAAGTGGCTCTGGGGTAATCCGCACGGCGCGTTTCGGGTTAAACAGCGTCGCAGGCATGCGGAAAGCGACCATTTCCTATGGCTCAGGCTCTGCGGCCGGTGGCGGCTATAAGCAGCTAGCGCACCGGGCGCGTTGCGACAAGGCTTAGGGGCGCGAGTGGACCTTGGTCTTCAGCTCACAGCCCCAGGAACCGCAGTCACCGCCAGCGCAGACATATCTCACCCTCGCCGCACTTTGCTGCCTCTGCATTGATTCTGCCTCTTCACGCTCGTGCGCTCAAACGCCCACACCTCGCCCAATTCACCGCCTCGATCGCATCCGCTGCACCTAGGCGACCAGTGTCTCAGGAGATCCACCGCCCACACACCACACGTCGGGTTTCAGTATGAGTGTAAGCCGCCTTTGTTCTGTCTTGAAGACCCTCATTCCACTCTCGTCTGCAATCGCCTCTACTACACACGATTTCGCCGGCTAACGCACCATGGCATCGCAGTACGGAAACGGAGGCTACCAGCAGATGGGCTACGGCGCGAATCCGTACGACCAACGCGAGGGCGGCGACGCACAAGGCGGCCGCTTCAACAACTACGCTCAGGGCCGATATGACGATCGTATGTGGCCTCGTTCCTCTACCCAGAACACGCGTTGACAAGGTGCAGCGAGCTCAGTGGAGATGCAGCCCTACGGCCAGCAGCAGGGCGGCGCAGACCCCAATGCCATCCTCAACGAGTGCCGCGAGGTCGACCGCGCCCTCGACCAGATCGACGGACAGCTAGACAACCTCGAGCGGACGTTCAAGCAGGTGCTCGCCCGCCCAGACATGCCCTCGGGCGAGATCAACAACCTCAGTTCGCAAGTCATGACCGGCTACCGTGCTCTTGTGACCCGCGTCAAGAACATCAAGTCGAAGCCCGAGTCTGGAAACCCCCGAAACGCTCCCCAGGTCGGCAAGGTCGACCGCAGACTCAAGGCCACCATCAACCGCTACCAGAACCTCGAATCCGAGTTCCGACGAGACTCACAGGCGGCTGCTGAGCGCCAGTACCGCATCGTGCGACCGGATGCTTCTGATGAGGAGGTCAGACAGGCTGTCGAGGACCCTGAGGCTCCTATTTTCCAGCAGGCTGTAAGTTTGGACTCTATCACGCGTCAAAAATCTGGTAGCTCTGTGTTACCCTAGCATGGGATACTGGATCTCTCGAGCTGAAGATTTTGGCACAACATGTTACAGCTACTAACAGATATTTAGCTCCTCAGCTCAGACCGCCGCGGCCAAGCATCATCGACTCTCCGCAACGTGAAGGAGCGCCACGAGGCCATCCAGAAGATCGAGCAGCAGATGGTGGAGCTCGCGCAGCTCTTCCAGGACCTCGACCAGATCGTCATGCAGCAAGAGCCCCTGGTGGAGAACATCGAAGCAAAGGGCGAGGAGATCCACGAGAACGTCGTCCAGGCAAACACCGAGATCGGCGGCGCCATCGAGAAAGCCCGCAGCGCCCGCCGAAAGAAGTGGTGGTGCCTCCTCATCTGTGAGTTCCCCGCCGTAGCACCGCATACCCGTACGAAGAACATAAATGTACTAATTCGTCTTAGGCGTCATCATCGTCATTATCATCGCCATTATAGTAGCCATCGTGGTCAGCATCAACAAGAAATAAGCTGTTTCGATTCGAGCGTACTCGTGCGATCCATACACCCGACATCCGATATCCGCACCACACACCACCCGTCTCTTTTCTCTCCGCATTCTTTCTCATGCCCGGCCCGGTGCTTGTATAATACCCCATCCATGGTGGATATGCCTCGATCATCCACCCACTCGTCCATCCATCCATCCATCCATGTCTCAGCATCTTTTTTAGCTCTACTTTGCTTTGTTCTCGAAAAATTGCGTGGTGCAGTACTGACTGCGTACCTGGGGCCTACGCGCCGGTGTGGCCTCGTCGGACTCTTGCCTTGATACCGAATGGAGGAAGAAGCAAGGAGGGAAGGAAAAGGAAAGCATCTGTTCTTCTTCTTCTTACATGACCTTGCCTTGCTTTGCTTTGCCTTGCTCTGCAGGCGCTCATGGCGCCAGACTGTTTGACTGATATCTTGTAATTGTGTTTTTGGCTGGAGCGTTTTTTTTTTCCTTTTTTTTTTTTGTTTTGGGGGGGAGGAAGGAGAAAAGTGAGCGAGATAGATAAACGGACTGGCTTGCTTTGCTTTGTCTGCCCGCTGGCTGGAAGGGGATGGGATGCCACGGGAAGAAATATCTTGCCTTGTCTTGTCTTGTCTTGTAGCGATAGTGAGGTGGGGTGAAGTTAGGTTGGTGAATGAAGTTTGGTTTTTGATTGTGGGGTTTTTGGTGTGGGTGATGTGTGAGTTTACGTGTGTGTAGTCGTGGTCGTGGTCGTGAATCACGCACTCACTCGTGTGTGGTTTCGATAGGTCGGCGGAGGTGTGTTGATATGGGTGTAGCACGACGAACTGGCAGTAGCAAGAACGCTGTTATACCCAGAACATAACCAGTGCCCGAAAGCGTGTTAATGCACTGCATGACCCTTGCCATGCTGCGGCGTACGTATGGCGTTCGCGTGGATACCAACCCATTCAAACCTGTCCAGATCCACCGCACTCTGAGACTTGAGCAAGAATCTGAGAAACTTGTGGGTGAGAACGCATATTTGGTGTCTGGAATAGCTGGCGAGTACCTGCTTCGGAACGACAATTAGGTAGGTGTCTGGGTTTTAACTGCGTTGTTATCGAAGATGGCATGAAGGGAAAGGAAGCCTTGCCCTGATTGTATTTGATGGCGACGGTGGGTGTGGACTTGGTATCTCTCCGTTTCGTTACACGTGAATTATTGAATAAGGTTTGTGGGTCTGCAATCTACAGGTATCTAACGACTCCCAGCATGATTACACTGGTACCAATGTCGAGGCTTCCTACTTCCTTGAAGACACCCCAAAGAACATAAGCTCCCGAGTGTAAGATGTTACCAAGCCGTGGCTCGCGGACTGGGACGCCAAACTCAACTCGTTTACCAGCGCCTTGCGCTCGCGGTTCCAGGCAACGAGCGAAACACGCTCAAACTGCTTGACGGCTACATCGAACCGGTGAAACCAAGAAGCTGGCTCCAACTTGTTGAGGTGCGGCAATGGACAAAGGAGGCGGATGGCCAGGCGCCTACGGACATGAGTGTTTGTCTATCCGAGATGACGCGGGCGATTGGCGCTGGCCCCACGCACACCGCCAAAGCAAAGGGCTGGCTTGAAACTCTGCGTCTTGTTGGTGTCCGAGAAGAGACTGCGGAAGCGAATCATGGCTCCCGTGAAGGAATAAAGGTACAGGACATTGCGAAGAGGGGTGTTCTGAACGCCGTGGATCGCATCTTGGGCGTCTCGTTCAGTGAACAGCATGATCTTGTTCAAAGATGCAAACTTCGTTCCGAGATGCAGACTTGGTTCCGAGATGCAGACTCTGTTCCGAAATGCAAACTACAACGTTCCCTCCGCAGCTTGACCCTGCCAAAGGAGAGGATCCTGCAGATCAAGGACGACCTAAAGGAGTTCAACGCCGAACGATTCGGTACACACTGACAGTATGAAATCGTGTGGGGGCGGAATTCCGAGTGAGACGCAACGCTCCTGTAGCTCGCAGTAGGAATCACTGACGCAAACAGCTTTCCCATGCAACGGCATGCAACGGGAACTTTGCCAGCGGCCGGGTATGCAAGCTCCCAAGCTGCAAGAGTGAAAGAGAGAAAGAAAGCATCAATTACAAACTACCTTTCGCTCGTACCGGTCACCATCAGCGATCGCAATCATGCAAGTTTGTCAACCACCGCGCGCGAAAGCTGCCGCCAAACAATGGAAACCCGAGCTTCTACGCGCAGATGCAGCCGCCAAACAGTGATGACTGAGCTTCTAGCAAAGCCACAAGAAGATTGACGTGTTCTTGGATGGCATGTATTAAAGAGACGTTGGACTTGCAACCGGCTCAGAGTTCAGTGTCAATCAACACTGCCTTCAACTCGTACCTCTTCCAACGTATCAACGTTTACCAACTCCTCACTTCTTACAGTCCACTGTATCTTTGAACACCCCTCCAACTCGTCAATCCTCACAATCCACCGTATCTTTGAGCGTTTGTCAACTCGTGAATCCATCCAGTGGCATTGCGTAGCTTCTGGGAGTAAGTATTGCTTTCCAAGTCCATCACGAGAAGACTAACTCTTCAAAGCCATCGATATTCCGTTCCCCCCTTGGCTTGTTTCAGAGACGAACTGCTGAGTTATTCCACGATGTCTGGTTATCAAGGACACCCATCATCCACCGGCTCGAACTCCTATTCGTACCCCGCAACATCGGATGCCGGCACAACTCGAGATCCTGGCCATTCAGATGTCTCAGCATCGGCGGTGCATCCCAATGTCGCTACTGCTCCAGCATCTACGCCGCACGAATACCATCCGTACCCCATCCACTCGACCGTTCCAGCATTGCCGGTACCTTCCAATGTCACGACTGCTCCAGCAACGATGCAGTCTCCGCATCCTGATCCAACCCGTCACTATGTGGCTACGCCCGCGGGTGGGACAGCTTCAGCTACACACCCTTCCTCCGCAGACTCCCCTCACGCCCAGCGCCCGTATGACACAAGCAGCACCATGCCACTGACAGCCACTGGAGCGAGGTTCTCAGTCGCTACTCTGGCCTCGCGTTTCGGGCCAACGGTTCGGCGGGTCCATCCAGACTCTACGGCGGTTCAAGAAGCCCAGTTTGACAGCAGTCGTGAGGTCTATATCTTGTCCTACCGCAGGGTGACGTCCAAGTCTCACTGGGCGTTATGGATCCCCCGGAAAGACGCCGATCTGCAGAGCTTTCGAGGGCCCCAAGGGATGCTGATCCATGTCGTAGGTGCTATTGATGAAGGCTTTGACCATGAGTTCAAACGCGCAAGCTCTGGTCCTCGGAGTGATAGACGTCCATGGTTCAAGGTGATTGGAAGAATCCGCGACGAATACCTCGAAGACGGTCCCACTGAGGGGGAGGATGCCACAGCGTGTAATGTGGTGGAGTCTTTGGCTTTGGGCATCCCGGCTCCTGGTCCGAGCTTGAAGCCTACAAACGGTCCGGTAAGTTTCATCCTTTTGGGAGATCGGGAACACAGCTAATTGTTCACAGGCTTCGGGTTTGCACCCGGAGATTCGCGATTGTCAGTGGTGGCTGAAACAGTTGATCAACAAGTTGATTCAGCAACAAATGCTCCACCCATACGCGTCGAGGGTTGTTGATGAGACCCCTGTGGAGTGGCCCTAGGACATAGCAGAGTAGCGGACGCAGCGCATCCTTTCGTCATCGCTCCCTATTTCACTTTTGTCGGTCCTTACTCTTTTTTCCTTAGCACGGTCATTACTTCACGCTTTATAGGGTGGCGTATCTCACTTTGTATGTTTCACTTATAGACTTCACTTATAGATTTCACTTTATATAACAACTACCCTCTTTTTTGTTCCACTGCTTTTTATACTTAGACATACACCGGATTTTATCCTTTTCTGGATGGCGCCGAGGCAGAAGATATGTGATACAGACAACAGATACTCAGAATCGGCCTATTCGTGCAAGGAAATGTTCCCATTGCCCGAACCACGCTTTCAGGCGATCTGAAAATATGTGCGGCACCGCATGGAGCTTCCACTCGTTTTCGTATTCACCAACATGGAAAGCTTTGCAATACTCCCAGTATTCTGGATACCATCCTGATTGACCCCAATCTACAACGGCAAGAATTTTCGGGGTGTTCACATCGCCGGAAATCATGAAGTTTCCCCTGTGTATGTCTCCATGAGTGAAGTGTATTGGAATATGATCTGGAAGCCAATCTCTGTGCTGTGGTGCCCTACCAGGAGGTAAATTGATAGTGCTGAACCAATCGTGGAATTGCTTCACGCTTTCGAAAGGGCCAGGTTTCTGGCCACCTCGAAGGTCTTGGAAGAGATTATCTCTCATCATTTCTTTCGTAACAGATCCTAATAGTAGATACAAGTTAGAAATTCCGAACACACATAACGTGATCTAGTATGCGGGATGACACCTACCGATTATTTCCTCTGAAGGAGCTTGTTTGAGCTGGCGCAAATTTTCTACAATGCAGCGAATCTCCTCGCACAAAGACGCTCTCTGGTAAGGACCGATATACGGCCAAAATTCATCGAGCTCGACTCCGTTGATGAGCTGCATATACAAGAATACGTCGTTACCATTTTTGTCCCACCCATAGACTTCAGGAACTGGGACACTTGATCCAAGATAGTGCTTAACAAGACGCATGCATTGGCCTTCCGCTGCCTTCATCCGCGGACCGTACTTGACGAAAAGATTCAGCTCTGGGAATGTGACGATGGTTGCAACACATGGGTTCGTGCTCGGTAGTGTTGCCGCAGCGCGTACCTCTTGGGGCACTGGCAACCTGCTATTTGCTAAGAAGAAGGACGTGTCCTCGAAGGTTGTAGGATTCGTATCTAGAAAGAGGCTCTGGTCAACAACGATCTCCATTTTGAAAGATACAAAGCGTGTACATGGAAGCCTTGAGGAAAGTACTAACGATGAGCGTTGTGTTCATCAAACAGTGTCAGGAATACGGCACGAACATTTAAAGCGTCAAGAAAGACAATGAACTCAGTTGTAGGTATATATTGAGTAACGTACTGATCGTTTGGATAGGCGGGCCCTTCGCATGTTAATCTAAATTCATTAATACCTTTATGAGGGAAGCACTTACGCTAAGCCTGTGCGAGTATCTTGATGCGAAGGTGCATTGCTAATCTACGTTTGTAAATTTGGATATCGCGATCTTCTTCACCGCTGAAGATTCAAGGTCCATACATAACACGCCGAGTTTCCTTGGTCGATCACGGATTCACGCAACCTCAATGTCCCATAGGCATAAGCACGACGGGATTTTGGATTGCAAAATCGATACTTCAGCCTTTAGTTTTGGGCTTTGTAGATCCAATTCTAGTCATTGTTCCGGGATCATTGGCCGAACGCTTGGCAAGCCGTTGGCCGCTTAGCTGAGTATCTAGAATCCTTTGATCATCGTCCAGGCCATAGCTTTCAACGTGAAGACGCCGATTCTGGAGCTTGCTCGGAAGCATCAAAATCTAGATCAGCTGGCCAATGATGTCGCAGATTCTTTCAAAGTGCTTCGGAAGCCACAGATCGTACATGTTTCCAACAAAAGTATATGCTGTCCACTTCTACTTCCCATCCAGTTCTGTGAAATCATATTTGCGGATCGGATGGCGTTAGTACTTAACGTTGTTTCCATTAATGACCGCGTAATGACCCCAAATCCTCACATTTGCATCACCGTGAGATATCAAAAAGCCATTAACTTCTCAGTGAAGCTCCTTCTCTCAGCCGACTAATTGGAAGAGTGTGTACAAGCTATGCAGGCTGACAGATTAAGTTTGAATGTTTTGCCAATCAGCGATGTCAAGTGCAGCAGCTCTATATTTAACTTTAGTCGAGAACCGCTTTAGAAGTTGCAGCCTTCCATTGGTAACCTACTCACGGATGCTACTTCGATTGTAGCCGCGTATAATATGTGTCTTTCGTTCTCCTCTGCTAAAAGCATCTCCCTTAAATCCAAGGCCAAGATCTGGCTGTGGACAAGAACCAGGACGTGAACAAAGCATATACCACGGGAAAATAGGAAAGATTGAACCATTGCTAATTCTATAGCCTTGCGCCAGAGCCTTTATATTTGCGCACAAATCGCGGAGTTCTCCGTCCATTCCTATCTGCTTCTAAAGAAGGGTATGAACCAGCACACGAATTGATAATGATTGCATCGTTGAAGACAGCTACGTCCACGCAACACGACGGAAGGATAGTTTTTGGATGAGCAAAACCTCTAACGTATCGATGCTGGCTTCTTCCAAAAAGAAAAAAAGACAATACCTTTGATGCATTGCTAAATTCTGATGGCGCTTGCCATAGTCCCACGATTTGCAAGGGTGAGGTAATAACCACGAACTCCTTCATAAATCAGCCCTCTTAGAATTCTCCGCAAGATCTAAGGCTTTATTTGTATGCAGTCGATGAATCTCTTACCCTTATCACTCAATAGAGTGAGGCCGCGAACTCATTCATGTAAGGATATGCAAAGACCACTCGGGATCTACGCTCGCAAGATATTACCGCGAAATCGAGCGTTAAGAGAGTAGTTTCACCGCATCGAGAGTTGATTGAGTTCTTTCCGTAGTAGAGAAATATATGCTTTCTGTTACAGTTGAAACGCCAAATGGGCATTTCAACGCAATCTGTGTACTCTTTAATGTTAAGCCGTCGGTCTCCCAAGAGATTGCATCCCTAGCGTGCAGCCCTAGGGTCTAAATAGGATATCCGTAAATGTGGGGTCGTATGCATTGCATTCGTGGAAAGCCGTGGGCTCTGGGGAACGACGTACAATCGGTTGTCGTTGAAATCACACCAGCGACAATTACGTGCGTAGCTTCTTTAATGGCGCCCGGGGCTTGAACAGTAGACGTGGAATGAGCCTGCGAGCAGTGTAGATTAGAAGAGCATTGAAGTCTTACATTAGCGGGGAAAGATGCTGTGCAGTGCGGCGTTCAGGCATCAGAGCCCGTGCATCAATGCGCAAGGACGGTGTGCTTTGAAAAATGCGGTGAGATTCTGCTTCGAGAGAAGAACACATGAAAGTTCTCTTGGCTTATTTCTAGTCGTTAGGCAGTGGTTGTCTGTTGTGTGACAGAAAAAAACAGGGCGCAGAACCGCACCTTTATAACTACAACAGGTCCGATTAGAGATTACATAGCTGCTCAAGGTCTGAAACACCTGTTATATTCGGTAACAAGCTGTGCAGATCGAGGAAACTAAGAGCATAGAGCGACTCACTGTTCGGCTTTCCGGATTATGAATATGCATTGGATACTGGCATCGACATTGCAGTTCGCCCTCTACAAAAATATCTCAGCAACAAAATGAATGAAAATAATAAGCACTCAAAGCAAATCCCAGCAATTAATCGTATATCAGGGTATCTTCGATATTTCACGCTAACTTTGGAGTATCAATCTACAACACTTCTTCCCCATCCTCTCCATCTTCCTTGCCTCTCTCTCACATCCCTCATCTGTGATTCGCCAACTCTGGCACATTAGGATTATACGGATCGGTATGCACCTCCGCCGCATTCACCGGATACGCATGCTGCCCGGTGTGTAGCGGCGAGCTAACCTGTGATACGGTAGACGCCTGCGCATACCCACCCGCATGCGAAACAGGACTGACGGTATCCTGGCGCTGCACGGGGTCCTGCGCATACGGCGCACCAGCGAACTGTGGCTGCGCAGGCTGTACGTACTGCGGTTGGGGACTTGCGTATTGCGTTTGTGGCGTTGCGTATTGCTGGCCGGGTTGTGGGGCGACGGCGGGTTGGTCGTATTTCTCCATGGGGACGGCTTGGCCGTTGTTTTGGTATTGCGGGGGAACGGTGGAGGGGTTGGTGGTTGCGCCAGTGCGTTGCTTGTTCCAGGCCAGGATGAGGACGATGGCTGAGAGGGCCCAGAGGACACTGGATAGGGTTAGTGGGAGAATTTCGAAGTGAGGGGGTGAACGTACAGTTGCACTGCGGCGAAGACTGCTCCGGCAGCTAGAACGCCGTAGTACGCGCCGAACGTCGTGCTATCCCTCTTGATCAGATCGCGTTTGGTGTAGCAATAAGTGGAGCCATCTAGATGGACAAAGTTAGTACGAGTCTTGAACATTGGGAACGCGTCGTGTATATCTTGTAACGCAAGAAGAAGATTTTCTCCTTCAAGAGCAAAGACATTATGTATTCGTAATAGGAAATACGTACAGCCGTAGTAAGTCGTGAAGCAGTAGTCTCCCCGACCCCACATGGCAGCGAGGTTTGCGACCAGGCCGAGATCGACAAGCCAGAAGATGAGTAGCCAGACGTGCACTGCCAAAGCGATGTATATGTTGTACAACTTATGAAGGAACATTTGCGAAGCGATGAGGTAGACACAGACTGCCATTGTGCACAGACACTATGATTAGAGTCAGTAAGAAAGCAAGAAGCATGGAGCTACCATACTCACCACTACAAGCGAGAAGATGAGGGCATTGTAGGCGATGTACTTGATGCCGTATGCATCGAAACCCAGAATCACAACCGAGAAGAGAATCTGAACAGCATGTACAGCGAGGGTCCAGCGAGGGACGAGTGTTCTGTTGTGGACGATTAGGATTGCGTGTATCTCATCTCATGTCAACTGATACATACGGGTGGTTTCCTTCAGTCATTCCGACAGTCTCTCAGACGCAAAATAACTACCTATCTCAAGTGTCGAAAAGGTGTGTGTCTCCTAACGCGCATCAACAGCAGCGTGGGTCGCCCGTCTTAAACCCGCATCACATTGACTCAGGCTCGCATTTCACATTTCTAATTCTGGCCCACAACCTCAATGCCAATGTCTCCGAACGTCGTACTCGTCTGCACTAGCCGCCCACGCCCAATGAGCTGCGCCGCAGGAGTCTCATCTTTTCCCAGACTGCCTGTCACACAGCGACGGGGACTAGCGAGAGTGAATGGCGTGGACGAATCAGCGATGTTGTGGCTCGGCTCGCCGTGGCGCAGATCGCCTGCATGGGGGATAGGGCGGGCCGGTCAGGGTGGGGCGAGCCCGTGTTGGGAGATGCGGCGGCTGAAGCGAGAAGACGTGGTTTGCTCGCCGACGTAAAGCTGAGGATGGGGCTGAGAAATACGAACTTCAATTTTATGGGTAGCGCTTCGAGTGTCTCCAGACCGATACCGGTGAGCGAAGAGGAGAATCTGTACGCCTCAGCTGGTACACATATAAGCGCTTGCTGTGAATTGAATTGGTAATCGAAGAAGATATGGCATTGTGGGAAGCGCTGAGGCGGTAGATATTGGGTGATTGTACAGGCATGTAGTTGTACAGGCAGATGGATGCCGGCCTGTCCCTGCGCGTGGTCAGTCGGGCATGAACATGCACATTGTCTCGTATATTTGCGGGTCCGCGAGACGGATGTATCGCATGCCACTCGGAAAGGCGCACCACTTGGGGCATTACATTCCCAGGCGATTACGTTATTAGTTGAGCACACATGAACAGCCACCGTCTACATGCAGCCTCATCTGCAAAGCCGTTTCGTGCACATCTAGCTTCAAGCCAATTCTGACTCCCACATCGAATCTCTCAGACTTCGTCAGGGAACTCTTCCTAATTTGTAAGCACCTCGGTGTATATTCCAGCCCAACTTTGCTTTTGCCAAACCAAACCCAGCCTCACGTGTCAGTGCGTTACGCTTGTCCCTTCCTCATCTCCACAGTCCGATGACGCCCGCGTACCCACCGACCGTGATGGGGTTTTTGGAGTAAAATTCCGGGGCGACACTCCAAGAGTTCGCTCCAGAGCGTCGTTCGACTGCGCTGTGATGAAACTCTTGGCCCGTGCATCGCTACGGAGTCGCAACTCGATCCCCAAACCAGATCAAACTGCCTACATCAGACTCGCATCTCTTCTTGCTACACATGTCCGGTCTACCGCCCTCGGCAGATTTGAAGCTCGTGTCATCTACCTGAGTTTGCAGAATATCTCGGACATATCGGTAATTCGGAACGCCATGCTCTGAACGCCTTCATGCTGTATCACCAGCGATCCGCCAGATAATCTGCTCCGGGAGAAAAGAACCCCGTCTCAAGTCAAGTCGAAGACAATGTAGTCCAGAATTTGGGTATGCAAATCACAATTATGATCTAATTGGAATTCATACGGCAACAACAAAAAAAGGAAAAGAAAACATGTAATCAGCTTCAGCTGGTTTGATCGATTATTGTTCATCAAGAATAGTTCGATGTTTCTATCGACGAGCAACAGCGTCACTTTTGGATTGTCACGATGGAGTTAATGATTCATTGAGAGATTATCAGTAGTGGTATGTCAAAAGACCGCCCACCTCCCCATCCATGGGTTCGGGTCCTGTCCTTTGGCGTCATGCTATCTCCTCTTGATTACTTTTCAAATGCCGACAACTCCGAAGTGCGAGTGGCGACGAGTTCAATCAGCGATTCTCTTGGTATATGGGCTACACAAATCCCTCATTGGGTATGGATTCATTTCTGGTATTTGAGGGACGAATCGATGCGCAACTGTTCGCTGACGAGAGGTGACACGACTTCGCACAATTGACGAACCGGCTGTCGGGTCTTTCGACCTCAGCTGTAAGAGGAAAGAGCATGGTAGGGGTAGATGAGCCACCAACAATGGACCTATAAAGTTCTTCACGGCCTGCAAGGCTGAAGGTTATCGCAATGCCAAATGCGACCGGATTGGAGCAGTTCGCGCCATGATCTGCCGCGAACAGTCTCGTTCTCTCTTATCTTTGCCATGATAGTACTGACATGCAGGGGGTGGCTACGGTGACAGAAGAGCTTCCTGCACAATCCCTACATCTCCCGGCGTATCATTCAGCTCTACCGGCGCATCGGTATCTGGTCGGCATTACGAAAAAGATACTCGCGAGCATCTCGCATCTATAGGTCTATCACGATGCATTCCAGCCTAATCCCCTTATACCTGTCAACATTGTGTCCCTATCGTAACAATATGGTTGCTGTGATGTAATGTCCATTCTGCCTACGCGAAACTCATCAACATCAAATTATAGTGAAATCTGAGAGCATCAAAGTGAGTTCCGCAGCCACTGGGATTCACACGAGGCTGACCATGGATAGCAATTTGGGGTGCAACCAGTCGAGAAGGCCAATAGCTTGCAAAATGCCATCGCCACAGTTATCTGCTGTGATACTACTCACAGTCCTTCCTTATGCCGTCGCCGCCGATGGAGACTCGGACAACGAGTTCGCAGTCAATGTCTTCAGCGATCTTGCTCCGTAAGTCGTTCTCTCGGAAAGACCCTTGTAAGATGCCCACTCGTTGCCAGTTCCTGATGTGCCGATGAACTAGACTTCTGGCTCTGTTCGGTGAACAATTTGCGCGCCAGTTCATGAGCGAAAGCCTTACATGGTTGGATCATATCATATTCGCCATGGCTCCCTTGGGCATCGTTACTGCTATTGTGGGAGCCATTCGAGTCTCGGGCCCTTCCTGGGCTCGCGCGTTCATCGGACGAGCGCGGGAAAGTCGCGCCGCCGCCGAGATCGAGCTCATGTCTTCAACTTCCCCCGAAGTTTGCGAGGTTTTCAATGGGAGAGGGGTGGTTCGAGCCATGGGAACACCTAAGCTGACGCAATTCATCTTGTTACCGGACCGGGATGACTATACCACCTGTGGTATCCATACCCTTTGGACTGCGTACCACCAGAAACTTCTCGAGAAAACTGATTACGGCATCTGGACAAGCTGGGGGAACCCCGCAGCTGCTGGGGTCGCAATTGCAGGCGTGGTGAAAGGAGGACCAGCGAACGGAACGACTCAGGCAACTGATCCCAATTCCCAAAACCAGACGCGATGGTACGGACTGCGGAAGCGAAAACCTACTGATCCTGAGCAAGGCAGTGAGGCGAAAGCTATCGGAGATGGAGTCGAAAAGGTCGAAAAAATCGAAGAGGATACTTATCCTCCGACATTGGAAGGCTCAGCCCCAAACCTTCAGTTGAACCTGCCCAGTGATATGAAATCATACAAAGCCTCAACGAAGGAGCTATGGGGCGCAGCTGCTTTGGCTGTGTTTATTCAAGTCTCGGTAGTGATCATCTCTGCGGTCACGACGTACCATCCTCGGGTCGAGAAAGCAGTGGGGCCACCTGAAGCTCACTATGGATTCTGGCTTTTTATATCCGGAACACTCTGTCTGAATTTTGGCATGATTCTGTGCTCCTTTGTTATCGAGCGTAGCACGAAGGAGTATGTCTGGCGACACACAGACCCTACAAATCAAAAACTCTATCACCGTCAAAAACCCAATATGATCGCAACGTCGGTATCTGATAATGGTGCCAATGGCATAAAGCATGATCCCAAACAAATCGTGGATGCTGAGCAGTCAGGCAAAGCTTCGACTGGTCCGGCTCAGAGTCAAGGCCTTAAAATATCCAACAGTGATTCGGTCTCTTCATCAAATTCTACGGAAAATGGAATCCAACTCTTCTGGTTACAACATAAGCAGACTGTCAACGACCAGGATTTCGATCCGTACCTTATACTTGGCGGGAACAAGAGCGAGATAATGACTTCATGCCGAGGGGACCACGAAGATTGGACGCTGAAACTACCCGATCGTGCAAAAACTATTGTTAAGAAAGTAGCAGCCAACAAGTTCGAATTCTTCACCATTTGTGGTGCTTTCCTGGGCCTAATCGGATTCATTCTGCAATTTGAGGGCCTTCGAGGTCTAGCATGGCCTACAGCAGTGTCTCAGCTCATCGCGATATTCGTGTTGGCTTTGATAAGAGCGGTTGTTAGACGTCGTCTGGGCAAGGAACCTTGGACGGTCCCTGTTCAAGAAGGTTATGAATTGGATTGTATGCCAAGGTGCCTCATGGACAGTCCTGAGCCTTAGGTTTACTAATGTTCTTACAGGGTTGACACTCTACCTTGTATACGAGGCTACAGACCCTCTCCGCCCGACAGACAGCGATCCCGGCGCCCAGGAATCTGTAACACGATGGAGGGTATTAACTAGAGCTGACCTGCAACAAACGAGCGTTGTGAACAAGAGTGGTACCACATTTGGAGGGTTTCATCCAGAACTCGCAGTCTCAAACAATCAAAGTCACGATCGAGATCAAGCTCGCATTTATGTAAGAAAGGGAGAAATGACTCGAGGATCGTCAGCACCAGCATTTTCATCCGCTTCGAAGGCAACAAAAAGTTCGCTGTTCTCACGTGATGGACAGACGGCGCTCAGGGTCCGACGGCGCCTAGGAGCGCTGACCAGATACTCAGGTGCTGCTTCGAAGGAGGCAGTCGCACTTGCTCAGGCTATCTCTTTGATTCTCAACGATCTTTGTCCAAAGCACGAGAGGACCTTCGAGAACAAACTTAGGGAGAAATCTCAAGATAATCCTCAGCACCAACTAGAGCAACATAACGATAAATCTAGAGTCGAGCCAAAAAGCCAATCGTATCCTGACACATTCACATGGTACTTGGATACAATCAAAGATAACATTGTAGCCAAACCGAGGCATTCGCAGAGAATAGACAGCGGGCTCGATTTAGGAGAAGGTCGGTCTCAGGCGTCCTTGGCGGATGAAAATCCCCAGCTCAAGCCTGAGACAAAGTCAATAGTTTTGCAGGCACGCTGCGAAGAGAGTGGCTGGCACATGCACCCAGCGGACATTGACGCTATTTTGTCGCTGTGGATGTCAGCCTACCCGATTTCGCAGAAGTTTGTAGATCTTGCACACCTCGAACATGACGCAAACGGAATGAAGAGAAACACTAAGACCAGAGATGCTACTATCAGACCGCGACATTGGCTCTCGGGCATGGCGAGCGCAACGATCAAGTATCGCAGGATTCTAGGGGACAATCCGGGCCATCCCGAAACGGGTGACTCTCAAAAAGATGACTCCAAAAAGGGGGACTCCCAAAAGGATGGCATCAAAGAGGATGCCTCCAAAAAAGATGATTACAAAAAGAATGTCTCCGCAGAAGATCTCTCCATAAAGGATAACTCCAAACAAGATGACTCTAGAGTGGATGACTCTGCTAGACCTGTTACCACGGGTATCCTTCGGCGAGATCTAAACTGGTGGACGAATGATCCACGAATCACTGCCAGCAACGACGATGACAATGACCCGCTGGGTACTGGTGGTGTTGAGCTAGAGATTGGCTTCAACGGGCTCGGTGATTCAAACATCATACCATCTAACAAGGGGGCCAAGGAACCCGGAAGCACCGAGACGAAATCTCATGGCCATGCAGGCGCCCAGATTCCAGGTAGACCGGATGTTGACGGCGGAGTCTTCTCAATCGTGGCTAGTGGCCCTCTTCCTACTGTCTTAGCACATCACCTCTTCTCATCATTTATGTGGGCTATCTCAGATAAAATCAAGGATAACGCATTCGAACATGCAACTATTGAGGATTCTGAACTATTTGACGACGCCGACTTCATCAACACATGGAACAGTCCAACGCTTCGAAACAAACAATTAATGAAGCTAGCCAGGAAGATTGCAGGCTTCGGGCTTGGACCAGTTGACGATATCCTTCTAGGACTACTACCACCTCTTATTCGTCGGGGAATACTTCCCACTGGGACAATGATGAGTGTGCTGCTGAAGAAGACCAAGGAGCACGAGAAGTTCCACGATTGGACCCGAGCGCAGAATGCCTACCTCAACCTGCTCAAATTACCCTTTGCACCAAAGCGAATGGACGGCGTTTCCTATGAAGTGGTTGTTGAATTAATCGAGTTCCTCTTTTATGCAAAAGAAACAGTTGATGATCTCGGTGCTTCAATAGTCCCTCAAGGTGATGGCAAGGCCATCAATCAAGCCAACTCATTGAGAGGAGCAGTACAAAAAGTGGTCGATGGCTTGCGATCCCACAAGTCGTTATATGAACTGGCTGGAGAAATACAATGGTTCTACAACAGGCAGGGTAATCGCAAGGACAAGTTCAAGCAGTTGTTCTTTGACATCAATTCTAGCACAGCGCATCCCTCTACAGAGACAACAGGAAAACGCGGACCATCTGAGGCTACGGGCAAAGATAACGACAACCAACCCGCCCCGGCTACTTATCCGGACAAGAGACTCCGTCAGCTTACGAGATTTACGCGATTACACGATTATATCGCCCAACGATTGACCAAATCAGTTCAATATACAAGATCAACTGATCGGGAGGAGTTTCCACATTACGCGACAAAACCAGATATCTTTGGTTGGTATCCGCTTCATTACGCTACAGTGGGTAATGACAAGATACTTTTCAATGAAATAGTCCAGGTCTACGAACAGAATTGGAAATCACAGCATGAGCTTAAGGACAGATCCGAGAGAACCCCACTGCATTATGCAGCAATGTATGATCCAGAAAGAATCAAGAGTTTCACCGGACATCAAGAGAAGGGCAAGTCTGCTGCGAATATTCCTGGTAGAGATGGAGCACTACCGATTCATTGTGCTGCAAGAGGCGGGAAGCTAGAATCGATCAAAAATCTTATCCAATATTGCAGCCTATCTGCAGTGGATTCTTTTGGCCGGTCTGTGCTTCATCTGAGTATCATCGCTAAGTCCCCTGACATCGTTGATTTCCTTCTCAAGATCGACAAAGAAGAGGCCGTCACCGTCTTTGACAATCCACACATGAAAGCGATATTACACACAGGAGAAGAGCTACTAAAGCGCACGCCTTTGCACTTTGCCATCATATTTGACCAACAAGACGTTGTGACGAGACTATTAGAACAAAAGTTCGCTCTCAGAGCTCTAACAGTGAGTGACGAGAACAAAGAAACACCAATAAGATTGGCATCGAGAAGAAAAAAGCACGGATTCTTCACAGCCGTCTTGGGAAGATTCTCAGAGCCACCGCGACTTCCGGGTCCCACAACCAAGTCTCAGGATGCTACAATTTGTTTCGAAACCATACTGACGGAGGCCATCAGCATCAAGGATGACATTCTACTAGAGCAGTTGTTCAACCACATTAAAGACAAAAACTGGAAGGAAAGCTGGGTCTTGGAAGCCTTTGCCATCGCTCACCGTCATGACCAACTTGACATGTTACCCAGGATGTTCGATATCATCGACTCCTTTGGTCCCTGGACAGCTTCCTTAGAGTCCAACGAGCTGCATTCGAAAGGAGAATCTCAACCAAGTGTTAAGTCTACGGTCGAAAAATACATTCAAAATAAACTTCATCTCAAAGAATCAACCGCCCTTATTTGGGCCGTCTGCAATGGGAACTTGGATTACGTCAATGAGTTGACATCAAAGGGTTGGCTCAAGAAAACGACTAACAAGCTCACTTGGACTGAAAAGGATGCCGCTAATCGATCGGCGCTCGCATACATAGTTAAGATCAACCATTCTCTCTCCCCTGACGATGAAAGATCTAAAGTGGAACATCGCATCAAGATGCTAAAACCTTTTTGGGAATCTGGAAGCCATGAAGAAAGAGAAGAAGCTTTGAATGAGCGGCAAGGAAATAATGACAAGACACCACTCATTTACGCTATTCGCAATCGGTTCTACCCTCTGGCTGAACTGTTCGTCGATAAGGGGGCAAGCGTTCAAGGCTTGGATCGACATGGTATGTCTGCTTTTACATATGCGTTAAGCAGACGTGATGAAGACTCACGGAACCTGTGGAGCACCATCGTACGCAGCGACCCCGATGTTGTTAATGAAGCAGATGAGAGCATCTACCGTACGACCCCCTTGATCAATGCAATAAGAGAGAACGACTGTGACCTTCTCGAGTTTCTGTCGAAATGTCGTGGCATTGATCCCAATGTTGGCGATAGCGAAGGGGACGCAGCTCTGGCGTGGTCTTACTGGCAGAGACCGGAAATGATCAAACTACTTTTCGACAAGTTTCCAAGAATTAATCCACATAAGCGAAATCACGAAGGTTCATCGCCCCTTATGATCGCTTATAGAGATGCTGTCGATGAGATCACTCCTGCTATTCGAGATATGTTCTCGGCGCCACAGAAGGACATGCGGGGGTACGAGGGTGCGCTCATGCTATCACATGCCATTTATTGCAAGAATGTCGAACTTGTCAAGTTTATGTTAGACGCAGGTGCAGATCCATCTTCAACCGATGATGCCAGTCGCTCTCAGGTCGAGTTGGCGGCTCTTTGTGGGAACCTGGAGGTGTTTAAGCTGCTTTGCGAGAAGGAATCAGTTATCAGGCAAATCCAACAACTGAAGCGTGTTTATCACGCATGCGTCCAGTGGACCCATGAGACTAGTGAGGAGGTCATCAATGAATTGATCAATATGAAAATTGCCATCAATCCGATAGACCTCGATGTCCACGGTTGGAGCTTGGAGGAATGCGCTATGTATGCAGGAAACGTGGAGCGACTTAGCAGGTTGGAGGGTAAGTTGAAAAGCAAACGGAACGCGAACCCGGTCGTCCCCCGCCGGTATGATACGCCATCTCGCTGGGCTCTACGCAACGACAATCCGTTCTTCGAGGTTGGGCTTGACGAATGTGTCTTTAGTAAGTCAGCATGACCGTTTCCGGCGCGGGTTAAAGAGCGCCAAATTAACAAAACGTATAGAAGTGAAAGCGACCTTCCCATATGGACTATCA
Source organism: Paracamarosporium sp. OC-R06-R3 (assembly GCA_019828545.1). Lineage (NCBI taxonomy): Eukaryota > Fungi > Ascomycota > Dothideomycetes > Pleosporales > Didymosphaeriaceae > Paracamarosporium > Paracamarosporium sp. OC-R06-R3. The sequence continues at coordinate 23,271 of JACVRA010000285.1, read as the reverse complement.
CCCGCAAGTAGAAGTGATGTCTCTAGTGTTCTAGTTCGCGCAAACCATTGCATACCCTACGACCAACTAAGTTATTACTGGGAAGTTCAGATCCTCAAGGATCCAGATGAAATGTGCGTCTAATACTCCCGCATTGTATAGTCTAATATTACTTACTCATGATAGTTGGGTCTCCATGGGTTTATGCTGCCAGAACTCGGAAACCTATGGTCACGCCGGTTTGGCCGCGTCTGCTAGCTGCGAATACCATTGTGATGATGGCATGGTCTTATGCAATTGGGAATCGGAATATACTGGACCAACTTGGGGTATCAAAGATGTCGTGGGATGTCTGTTGCAGCTGCAAGATACTCACCGCACCGTGCAGTTTACTCATAATAGGAGCCGAATAGGTAAGTGGGTCTTGGGTGTTTTTCTGCTACCGGATCACTATAGGAAACCGGTTTCAGATTGTCATAACTAAGTCGTAATAGGGCTTCCTATACGGCTACCTGATGAGATGAGCGGACAGCTGTATCCTTGCATGGGAATAAACGCCGTCGAAGGGACTGAGGGAACTGAAATAAAGGCTAGCTTTGGGGTAGACTCAAAGATAGTCAACGAAGCAGAGACGGCGACTGTGGAGACTCCGGAGACGTCCGAAAAGTCTGCTACCAATCCAGAGAGCGAGAAATCCGCCAGCGAACAAGCCCTAGAAGCAGATCACGCAACACAGAGAGATGTAGATGAGGCAGAAACAGACTCGCAAGAAGACGTCCATGCCCATGACACCAATCCGCGGGAACACATTGCCGCCGAAAGACAGGAAGACTCACCCCGGGAGAAGTCAGTAGAAGAAGATCCTTCCACACCAATCGAACAACCTGGTGAGAAGCCCTCAGATCCGCCACACGAGCATGCCGCCGAACGAGCCACAGATTCAACAGAGGAAGATGCTGTTTCACGAAAATCGGTATAGCTCAGCTTTATCTCTTAGGCGATAGAGATTTAATAGAAGTGTGCCGTAATGTACAGTACTGAACCCAGGCTTTTTAACCCCCACAGAGGGAGGGAAGGAAGGAGTGAGGGAGGCAGGCGTTGGCTAGAGTACCTCGCACAGACGACAAGATGCTGAGTACTCTTGCATCTTTTCTACCTACAGATTGAGAACAGAGTTAAGTTGAGTGGCGCAGGAACAATGAGACTAGGACCCAACCTCGAGACAAGAATTCCATCTCGTCTCCATCAAGTCCAGCCCAGTCACGTCCAGCCAAACCAGCCAACTCAAAAACACCGCATAAAAACCCACATACGCAAAACAATCATGATACTTTGAATCTACGGCACGCAGCCGGTATGGTATATGAACCTCCCTCCGTCCTAATACTCCATCATCCGATCCCATCCAACCCTCCATCTATCCATCACGTATGGCACAAACATGGCAATCCCCAACGCAACCCGAGAAAGAAAGAAAAAAGCGACAGCTCCACATCGTCAAAGCAGACGGAGAAAACTCGCCTCAGCTAAACTCCACCCTCTCACCTACAGCACCAGAATCAGCATCAGGACTCCAAACCACGAGCGCCGGCCCCGCACTATCAACTCTCTTACCATTTGCACTTGCATTCCCGACACCCATTCCCTTCGTCGTAACATTCCCTTGCACGAACCCAGGATGCATATCCCCCCCGCTCCCCTCCTCACCCTCATCCTCATACCCGACCCCCCCATACACCCTCTCCGCCTCGCGCTTCTCCACCAAAACGCCCACCCGCCGCCCAGGCACCTTCTCCAGCTCGACGCTGCACGCCACGCAGATGCGCAGGTAGCACCAGACGCAGGCCCACTTGCGCTCCGTGTCGTTCTTCCCGCACACCATGCACGCCATGGGCTGGAAGGCGTTCTTGGACCACACGAAGGTGGCGTGGTTGGAGTAGCAGGTGGTGTGTCTTTGGGTGATGGGGGGGCCTGGGGTCGGGGCTGGGTGCGCGGTTAGCGGGATGAAGGGGGAGGTGGGGGTTGCGGGGCGGGAGGTGGATGGTGTTTGTGTGTCTGACGGCATGTTTTGGTTCTTTTGGTGTTGTCGTTGTTGGGAGGGGAGGCTAGCGAAGGCGGGTGGGGCGCGGGACGCCGTTCGTGGGGGGAAGGATGCTTGGGGTTGTTGTGCTTGTGGTGCTTGGGGATCCGGCGCGGCGGGAGGGGTTGCGGATGTAGAAGGTGGGAGTCGTGGTGCTGTGGTTGGATTTGCGGTGATAGGGGTTGGTTCGCCGTTGGGTTCTTTTAGAGGGGGCGAAGTGGGGACTGGCTCGAAGCTAAATGGGCGACGATGGCTGTTTGACGTTTGTGACGCTGCAGGGTAGCTCCCCGTTTGGTCCACTATTTCTACTTGTCGCGTCTGTTCTGTTGTGTTTGGCGGTGGGGTGGGTCCCGGCGTTATGGTCTGCGGTGGTGCGGGAAGCTGTTGTTGCTGTGGCGCAAGCGGTGACGTCGCGCTTTTCAGGATGTCGAAGCCCGTGCTGCTTTTGCTCTTCTTGTGCTTCGGGTTGGACGGAAGACCCATACCTCCGAATGGCTTCTTGGACGATACCGGTGGTGCGGGTAGTGGGTCGTCCTTGGGAGTTGGTGGGAGTGGATTGACAATCCGAGGAGCTTCCATTGGAGCGGCCTGCTCTCTTAGCTTTGGAGGTGCTTTTTCACGAGCAACTGTTTCAACAACATCATTCCTCGTTACTGGTCTTCCGCGACTCTCTTCTGTGTTCTCGTCGGAACTTTGCTTTCGAGGGCGTAGTTGGGGTAAAGGTCCACCTTTGCCACCTCTAGGGCCCTTGCCGAGTTCAGCTAAAGAAGTGAATTTCGACACAGGTTTTCTCTTCACAGGTCCCATCACGTCGTCCTTGCCATCTTGCGAATGCAGGGAATCCTTTCGTGGAGAACGCGCTATCGAGGTTTGATTACCCATCGCTGACTGCTGTTGGCGCCGCTCAGACTTCTCTGGCGGTGGAGGAGGAAGTGCCTTTTCTTCTGGTGACGGATCTTCAAACGGATTTTGCGCTTCAGGTTGCGAAGCAACCGTTGGAGCACTGGGTAATTGAGCGGTTGATCCGTTGCTGACGGTCAATGTCAAGGACCGCGGTATGGACCTCCGCTTTAAGCGTTTGGAGACTATTCTTGCGGGAGAGCCTTCCGAGGAGTTCGACCCACTTGGTGAATCGGGCGAGGCCGGCTCGTCTACTGGAGACGCGTTAGCAAATGTACGTCTTTACGCGACGCAGAGGCTTGAAAAAGCAAAGGGAGCTCGGGAAGAAGGTGACACAGCAGCGCTACTGTTGTTGCTCGCGTGCAGTGAGGAAAAGCAAAGAGAGCCCGAGAAGAACGCGAGACACAGCAGGACCATTATCACCGATACGCAGTGAAAAACGTCAGTCAAAGTGAAAGCGGACCCCCAAGCACGCAAACCCTTCCGTTTTCAACCCGTGTAACCTCACCCTCCCCACCAGCACACAACCAAAAAACCGAAAACAAAAAACAAAAAAGAACAACACAACATACCTCTCAATTGAAACCTTGCATTCATTTTCTCAGCAGCCGGCGAAGCCCTCAGCCCACCATAAGCATCCTTCCTCACTCTTTCCCTTTCCCTTTCCTCGGGCGGCGGCGGCGGCGGAAGCTCTTTAAATGCATGTGCAGACACAGGCGACGCAGTATACCCATACGGCGAGCCACCATCCCCGTCAAACGAAGTCCCATAGTCGTTGAGCAGCGCGCTGATAATGTCCTGGCGCGAGGAGGGAGCCAGGGTGAGGCCTGGTTGCGCCGCCGTATAAGTGTGTTCTGAAAGCGTTGTTGCCATAGTGTACTATGGGGTACCGGAGTGGTGGGTGGGTGGGAGGCTGCTGGGAGCCAAGGAATGACGTTCGGTAAACGGGTGAAAGCTAAGTGCTAGATAGATAGATAGATAGAGAGCGTGGGCTGGGCTAGGCTAAGCTGTATGGATCGGTGTGTGTATGTATGTACTACGCACGCAAGTCGCGGGGAGCGTGGGAAAAAGGAAAAGGGAAAGGATTAGGGGACATTAGATTGAGGAAGGGAAAGGAGTGTTGACGTTTGCGTTGGATGGATGCACGCCTGAGGTGAGGTGGGCGTCGCATGTACAAAAGGCGGACATGGATGGCCGCTGCATGCAAGATGACAGGCCTCAAACGCGTTGGCGTCTGGGATTTGCGCGGGTCGCAGCTTGACGGGCGATCCATTCGTTCCTTGCTTGCGGCCCGCGCTGCGTTCCCACATACAATTCCGAGTAAGATGAGAGGATGCTGGGCCTCCGAGGGGTCACCCATGCATGCGTGCGCGCGGGCGAGGTGCTCACAATCTAACGGGTATACTATAGTGAGGAGAGGTCAGGTCTGGGGATACATGGCATGGCGAAGGCGAGCGGCGCAAGCGGGCGAAGGGATGGCGTTGGCCTTGCGGCGTAGAGGCTGGAGCATCGGACAATCAGGGGTCGCTGCGACGTCGAGACGACAAATGGTGGTACAAAGACCCCCGCACATCGAGGACGCGCCCACGTGACTGTTTCAGGCCACCGCTTCAGGCACGCTTGATGCACTAGGCCGCGTTGGGCTTCCCTCGTCAGCGCACAGCAGCAGACGCGTCGTACCGCGCAGGTACCCGTTACCTCTGGGTCTGCATAACAAAGCTAGCAGCGACCGAGGTCTCGGAAAGCGTGCACCGCGAAGGTCAATTGCATAATTGGTCAGCTTGGTTCAAGTCTATTGTACTACGCGGGTGCAATAGGTAAATTGGGTAATATGTACAGCGAAATTCCAGGACCTTCGTGAGACGGTTCCGTCAGCGGTCGGCGCCCCACGTCGTCCAATTACCTGCATACCCATGGTAGCAATATTATCGATAACAATCATGTCGTTGGTAAGGATATCCCGTCTACGTCGAGATTGCTGCTTCAATCACGGCGCCCGTCGCCCGTCGCCCTTCTGTTCCAACCGCCCTGCAAGATGCCTGGCCATAGGCCACTCCTCCTGTTTTGATGATCCAATGGGTATCCGCGGGGTCGGCCTGCCCGAACCGCCCGCTAACAAAGGAAACAAAAGTCATCCCGAAACGCCGTCGCTAAATGATTTGACTGGGTATAGTCGCAAAGTTCGAGCCCGTAATATGTACATTAGAAATTAACAATGTGCATCTTCCAATCACTGGAAGAGGTAGAAGAGAAACATTATCAACAAGGAAACCGTCGGTGTGAAGGCGGCGGTGGAGGTGGACGCGGCGCCTTTGAGCGGGGCCGCGGTTACGTTAACGAATGCTGTACCGCAGTACATGGAGATAGTGTTGGCAGCGCTAGAGTACGTCTTGCTGACGGGTTGGGTCGAGTTGGCAGCAAACGACGAGAAGATGGCCATCTGGTCTTGGAGACAGGAGTTGCACGTAGGACGCGCGCCACCGGGCATGTTGACACCTAGCGGCAGGTAGAAAGGGACAGCGTCGATGCCTTCAGACGTGGTGTTGGTGACGGCATTGGCGTAACAAAAGTCACCGTCGCTATCTTTTAAACAACTTGCCAGGTACATGGGCTCGTATGCAATGAGTCCGTTGTAGGCCTGCACCACTTGCGGGTTGTTGTTATCGTAGTCGATCTTGCAGGCATCTTGCGCTAGAAGTTGACGCGCCAGGTCGTTGGCCCCGCCTGTACATTGTGTCGAGTTGGCAGCGCACGTCGCCTCGAGAGTTTGTGTTATGCGGATGAATGACTTGGAATATTTGAAAAGCGAGTTCGACGTCTGCGTTTTGTTAGTCGTCGTCGTCGTCGTCTAGAGCAGTACAGGGGGCGAACACACTTGCAGCATTAGCGAGAAGGGATGGCACGAGGTTACGGTCTCGCTCGTCAGCAGAGTCTTAAAGAAGCCGGCGCAATTGTTTGTGAAGTTGTTGGACAGAGCCGAGTCGAAGGGGCGGGGGATCTCGAAGTCGCCGCTGGCCTTGGGATCTGTCTTGAGGGACCTTTTGGACGGCGGCGCGGATGTGGTCTTTGTCGCGTCTCCATGGTAGGCTGGAGGCATGAACGGCGCGATGGAGGGTGGCTCGCTGGTGTCGATTACGAGCGCAGGGCCCTTCCACGCGGGCACGAGGGTGTCTTTGTCCAGAAATTTGTGCAGACGCGCAGATCTTGCTCTGTATTGGCGGTCACCATGTGCGAGGACCGAGGCAGCAGATGCGCTTTCGAGCAAGGACGCCCACGAGAAAAGGGCCACGAGCAACAGGAGCAAGCCAGGATAGCGGTGGATGGGCGAAGAAGAGGGCCGACGCGGCTTCAAGAGGCCATCGCGCTGTGCCCGCCGCGCCACGGTCGACTCATGGTGAAACGACATGGCTCCCCTCTCGTTTCGCCAGGCCTGTTTCCCACGACGCGTCTATCGAAGGCCCACCAGGGCTTCTATATTTACTTGCAAGCCTCTGTTCGAAGCTGGCGGACCATGACCGTGACGCTGCGTGCGATGCGGCGAGCGTCTCGGTTGCGGTGCGGTGCGGTGGTGCAGACAACGGCTCTCAGGTCGAGGCCAAGCTGGGGGTTCGCAGGCGATGGTGCGTCCGAAGGGTGCCGGGCCGGCAGAGTAGCGTCTCGGGGGACGGGCGAAGGAGCGACGGCGGTGGGAATACTCGAGTGTCGATCGTGACTACGACGGGAATCCACGGTGGTTATCTGCGTTCGCGCTCCCGTGCGGCCTTGTCGGACGGGTGTGCCACCGGGGGACAGTCGCGCCTTATTTCACTACTCGCATGGCGCCATCGAATGCAAGCCACCATGCTGCCCACCGCTCGACATGGATAAAAAGGTCTCGAGAGCATCGGCAGGCTGCGAGTCGGGTAAAGCGCCGCCATGCATCTTGCCCGGAAGTGGTGATTCGAGGGTGCATGAGCGTCTACTGGCTCGTGCCATCCAATATAACCAAGCAGTTGGGCGAGGTCTAGCCTTTGCGCCCTCCCCAGGACAGCTAGAGCTGATAGAAAGAGTCGTCACCCCTTGGCCATGACAAGGGAGACGGACGACGCCTTCTGTAGAGGCTGGACGATAGGGCAGATGGCAGATGGCGTGGTCATGGTGCTGGGGAAGACTGTCGACTGTCCCCAACACACAGGCGCTGCATGGGAACAAAGCTGCATGGGAACAATACTCCGCATGCGACTACTCCGCAGTTCGCCACGGCCATGGTACGCCAGCAGCAGCAGCAGCAGTCACCCATCCCAGAGCCGTGTCGAATAATGGATGAGCAATATCTGTGAGGTTGCCAAGCCAATAACAAGCCACCCAAAGAATCGCTCCCCCATCCGTCATCCCCCCACCACCACGCGCACGCAGACGTCTGGTCGCCAGCCCTGGTGCAGCGCCAGGCCAATCTAACTTTCCAGCTGCCCTGGCTTCTGGACGATGGCCCAGCATGTCTTTCTGAGAGCCGATCCTGGCCTGCGGACGCGACCCTGGCCCCCTGCTCCGCTTCTGGATTCACTTGCCATTCGGCCCATAGGCGTGCGATGCGCCCACTTGCCCAATACAACCCTCATGGCTCCCAGAATGCGCTTGTCTCAGCTTGCATTCTTCCCAGATTGCATCAATACATCTCGTGGCAGCCACCGCTGTTGGAACGCCGTGCATCCCTTGGACTGCGGTCGACCAAGTTGCTAACCATCTCGTTTGTTGGGGGCACACGCTCTGGGCGCTTACCTGCAGCTCACCGTTCGTTGCAGCACTCGGTTGCCGGTGGCCGGTTGCCTTTTGTCCTGCACGCCTCGCAAGCCATGGGGGGCCGACGTTGCTCGTGTCTGCTTCCCTCGCAAAGCGCCTGATATCAGCTTTGGGCCGTACGTGTCACGCTCCCCGCACCAGACGTCGTAATGCTCATATACAGTTACCTTTTACCCCTCCATTGTGGGCATATGCCGTGTAACTGCCGGCCCCTTGCCCTTCATCTAGGTCCCGCGCCCCCGCGGCAGTCATCCCTGTGCAACCGCGCAAACCGGTCAACGGATATATCTCACCTCCAAATATAGGCGCCACTGGCCATCGGTGGGAGACGTCTTATCGCGGAATGCATGCAGCCTACACGTGCACACGTCGACTGTGGACAGCCGCTGCATCCATCTCCCAGTACTTGGGAAGAAAACCGCAGTAAAAATAACAAACCACTGCCATGATTCACATTTACGAATTTGGGCGTCGTGACCGGATGCAACTTCCCCATCCAACCGCGACCGTGCCTCCGCCGCCTACTAACCGCTTGTCCCACCCACAACACCACTCACATCGCCGCTCGCTGCCACACGCCTGACCGCGTCTCCCGCCCTTGTCTTCACGGAATGGCATCCGGCAAGCCTGAGCTTTCCTTGTGGTACCTGCAACCTCATGAGTCTGCGCTCCAATCGGGCAAAGGTACTCACATCTTGAACAGAGGATCCCACACCGTGACAGCCCTCTTCGAGAAATGCCCGTTCGCAAGCGCCGGCGGCTCAAGCTCGAACTGCTTGTCCGTCGAGCACTCAATGACCTTGCCGAATATCGATGCATCGTCCAGACACTTCTCGTACGCGGCTACGACGGTCGAGACGGATGTCAGACTAGGCCCGTCAGTCTACGCGCGCTCTATAATCTGCTCGCTCACCAACTTACCAATCAGGCGAAACAGCATCGATCATCTCCTGCGGTATAATCGACGTATGCACGATACCCGGGCAAACAGTATTAATACTGATATTCTCCTTCTACGCACAGTCAGCCTTCTCTCCAAGCCCCCCCAGCACAACCAACCCACATCCTTAAGTATCCTCGCCGTAGCCCTCACAAAGTTCACCACCGCCGCCTTCGCCCCATCATACTCGGGATACGTCTCATGCGGCACAATCCCAGCCACGCTCGCCGTCGCCACAATCTTCCCCCCAGGCGTGCTATTCTTCCGCATGAAATGTATAGCGAGTTGCGTCCCGTACACCACGCCTTTGAAGTCGATATCCGTGGTCGAGAGATCCGGCTTCGGCGGTATACTATCCTTATCAGCAGCAGAACATAGAATCGCTGTACTTACCCCCTCTCTCCCTCCTAAGCCTGAGGCCTTACCTATCTGACCCTCTATGCTCGAAAATGTATATGGAACTACCATCTTAGATATTAGCCTTGTCTTATCCCATCTCTACACCACTCAACTCAACCCAACACACATACACACTCACTCACTCACCTCCGATCCACAACCCCCGCATTCGCACACAGCGCGTCAATCCGCCCATACGCCTCCCACACGCGCTGAAACACCCCCGCCTGGCTGTCATAATCCGCGACATCGCACTTATAAAACCTCGCCGCGTCCCCCAGCTGCGCGGCAAATGTTGGATTAGGCTTGATATCCGCGATGGCAACGCTCCACCCTTTTTCTACCAGGCGCGAGGCGATGCTCATGCCCATGCCCGAGTTTCCGCCTGTGACGATGGCTACGGGGTTTGGAGAGGGAGACGGCATTTTGGGGTAAAGTAAAGTATGTGGAAGTAGAGTTGGAGAGGGGAAGGTATGCTAAAGTAAAGGGTTGAATATGGAGATGGGAATTGGGATTATGAATGGTTTTATTTCTCTACGATCTACATTTGTGTGAATGCAATACTATGCTATGCAACTCGCTGCGTTAAGGCGGGCTGGGGTGTGATGTGGTGTGATGTGTCTGATCGTACCTGTCTGCCAGGTGGTAGTGAGGGGTTCGGTTCGGGTAGGATTTCCGCGTACCGAGGGGTTTGGGCTTGGGTTCTTGTGCGGGGGAGTGTCGCTGCTGCGTGGTAGGTAGGATGGTGAGAATAGTGATAATAGTGTGGGGAGTTTGGCTCGGCGGTTGTGCTGGTGGGTAGGTAGGTTGGGGAAATGTGAATGGGTAGTGGATGCTGGGTAGTGGATAGTGGATAGTGGATACTAGGTACTAGATGCTAAATGCTAGATACTAACATGCAAGCCTATCAGATAGATGCATGCATACCGGGTCGAGCTAGAGTTAGAGCGCCCGAGGGCAGACAGATGTTAGACTCAGCGGGCGGGGTGGGGTCCCGAGATGTTTTGGCAGACGTATCTGGGAAAATGGTTGTGCGCGCGAAATGTGTTTTCTGCGTGTCTCTGTGCGATTACGCGTAAGTGATGTGCGGGGTTAACGTGTTGTGTTGCGTGCGTTTGAGCGCGGGATGGGAGGGTGGAGGTTAGTGTTGCGGGGTTTTGAAATGCTACGTCTTTAGGAAATATTTATATACGCGGAATGTGTTTTTATATCGCTTTCTATAGTTAGGCATAGTTAAGTATCAGGAAGTTACCTTATTTTAGTACGTCTTCGTGCGCTGAAATGTGTGCGTTTTGGAAATTTTGTAGCGGACGCGCAATACCCTGACGCTTGAAACTTTAGCAAGTAGGGCGGAGGATAAAGGGAAAATTATATTCTTGGAGTGAATAAGGATAGATGGGTAGAGAAGTTTCTTCGTACGTAGCTTGACAGCTCCGTCTTTGGATCTTGATGATGGGAGGTAGCATGTCGTTCTAGGCTTTGCGTGTGTTACATGGAGCCACTCCGCTGCAACGCGAGACGCACTCCATTTACACACCCTCTTACGGCAAGTATCTCAGCAAGCGCGATGGTAAGGCTGATTTTTCGATTGGAAGTGTGAACCGGATGCATAGAATTATGTTTGCGAAAGAGACTTGGATCTATCTTTATGATGAAGTCCAACAGCTTCCTTTTTTATCTTAACCTAAATTGTAATATTTACTTTACTGTAGTCCTTATCCTTGTGCGCCCAGGGTAATCATTGAACAAAGAGTCATGTAGCGACTTAGCCTCAGCATTACTTGTTTTCTTTCAAGGACCCTGCCTCACGACAAAATTACAACAATACCCACTGCTGTTCACAGATAGTCGACCTGAGTCTATACACCAGTCTCTGCTTGCTAGATGTTTACATTCATGCCGCGCAGCGCGAAACGGATACCGTCACCACCACGAAGCATGGCATCTTCAAAATATCTCCTGCAGTAGATAACCATGACTAGGCCTTCATCGCTCCTACACCTGAAGCGTCGACGCTCTCATAATGATCTTGGTTCCCTAGTTCGCCCTTCCAAGCGTATACGCTCCGTTTCTGCCAAAGTACAACAGTGGCTCGAAACCGTCGACCTCTGCCCGATCGTGCGTACGCGATCGGAATCCACTCCGCCCATTTCGATCATGTCGCGTCGTCTCTATCCTAGCTTCGCGACTACGCCCTCGCTATCTTTTGGCGCCTCGTCCTCACCGTCCGCCCAGGAGAGTGTTTCGCAGAGAACATCTACGGCCCGATCGAACTCTTCAGCCAGTAGCCGCCGCCGCAAAGTAGAGGATCCCTTCTATCGGCTGGAAAATCTAGCAAAGAACAATGTCTATTATGTGGGTTCTGAAAAAGCCTTATCACCACAGGCCGAACAAATCGCACAATACCTTCATCGAGAGTGCTCTCCACGCCATATTATGGACCAAGAACTGAAGGATATGGGTGATTTTGGCGCGGCGGAAACTGATGTTATCAATTATTGGCAGGAACGCGTCTTACCCAAAACCGATGGAGTGCTCCAGCGCCGCGACAGACTCCCCATGATCAAGGACTGCGTGCCCAAAATCAACCATGCTAGCGAGTCCATAAGTACTCCTGTTCCTGATTCTTTATATGGGTACGATGGCAAGAAATTCAGACATATGGGCTTGTCGGAGATGGGAAGGGAGCCGGTGGCAAACGGTGCCAACCTTATCTTTCCTTTTCTCGCGATTGAAGCCGCAGGCGATGGACCTACGGGCACAGGTAGCATGTGGGTAGCAACTAATCAATGTATTGGAGACGTTGCTTCGGCCGTCAACATCGCCGAGGGGTTGAACCGGCACTTGGCTAAGTGCTCCTATCCCAGAGTAGAAAAGAACATCAACTCGACTGCTTTTGGCCTTATCATTGGGCCTACAGAAGCTCGTCTGTTGATGTGCTGGAGATCACGCGACGGAAATTTTGCGTCAGGAAGATGCAGCATTATTCATTGCAGGACGAGGAGCATGTTGGGAGGGTTTATGGCCATGTAAAGAATATTTTCCGATGGGCTAAACATGAACGTCTCAAGGATATCTCAGACGGTCTTGATCAACTTCTCTGTGCTACTCGACAATCGGGAGCCTCCGGTGCCAAATCACATCCGCCTCCTGTAGGATATGAGAGACGGAGGAGTAGAGAAAGAGTCACGTAAGCCCTTGCCCCAGGTAATAAGTCACACCAAACGGGGGTACAAGTCGACAACGTAAATCAAGGATATCATTTCCCGGAGTACGGAACAGGTTGACCTTGGGAACACGACAACGCAGGACAGCAGTTAATTTGTAGATGAACATCGAAAATAAGCATCTCGTAGAGAAAAGATGTGAGGATTCCTTTCAGTAGTGTGTATTTCGCAACGTTTTTGCCTTTGGGGGGCTGACGGTCAAAGTATTATTCACACTGCTTGATAGACATACCCTGGAGGGTATCATCCTTTGCACACACGTGCAGGAAAGACTCCAGATGAAATCTAAAGTCGTCAACATGCTCATAATTGTTATTCCCGAGGCATTTCCTCCTTTTGCGCCTCTTTGCCTCTCGGCACTTCCTCATATACCTCCTTCACATCCACACCAGGGAACTCCTCCCTCAACCTTCCCGCTATGTAACGAATCCCCCACTCCTCAGCTGCACGATGTCCCACACACGCAACCTGAAGCCCAAGTTCCCTCGCAACAGTCATCCCACTCTCACGGGGCTGCCCAGTAAGATACAACACATGTCTACCACCTCCCTGCCCAGCACCCGCTATCCACCCGCGCCGCTCCGCCAACTCCAAAATGCGGTATACCTCATCTCTATTAAACGCATTCATAATCGCGACAGCGCGTATCTCCTCGTCCTCCTCCCCCACAAGCCTAGCCTCAAACGCACCAAACTGCTCTCTCAGAAGCTTATCCACCGCACCCGTACTGATAGCTGTGCGACCCACGATCCCGATTTTCCTCTCTGGATCCCCCTTGTACCCCTGGACGCACTCGCTGGAACCGACGTCCACGCCTAGCTCCCCCGCCAACGCGACATTCCATCCCACGGTGAGATGCTCATCAAACGACGTGTGGCTTGCTAGCACGAGTGTACCCCTCCTTACACGTCTGCGATCCAGCGTAAACGGGCGGTGCAGGAAACACAACGTGCGCGGTATACGAGGCGCCATTTCACCATGGCAGGGTGCCGTTTGAGGCGCATACCCTATGTGCTCGTAAACACCAGGCGTAGGCGTGACGCTCAGCACGATCTGGTCTACGCGCGCGTAGTCGGCGTTGTATCGCGGCTGGCGGGGGACGTGGTAGAGGAGGTGGACATCGGTTGGCTTTGTGGGGAGGAGGCTGGATATGAAGGCTGTGATCGCGGTATGGGTTGGTCTTGGGTGCATGGTTGCTGGTCAGTAGGGCGACTCTTGCCGTGTCAGTGAGGATCAAAAGGTAGGAGTATTCTGTGCGCTCTGTCTACTACGTCATCGAAGTGCTCTGCTTCTGCTCTAGGTCGCGAGCTAGAGCGTAAAGGAGGAAGGTGAGCATTGCAGAGGGCTGGGGATATGGGCGTGGTGTTTGGAGAGAGGAAGTGTGTGGGCAGAGTTCGCCGCGATGCTGTTGGGAGTGTTGCGATGGGTAGGGCGGGCTCTGGCGCACACGAAATGGTAGCAGATAAGGCCCGAGCGCGTTTCCTGACATTACTCAATAGTTTTAACTTCATAATGAAAGAAAACTTAGTATAAAGCCTCCAGGCTGCCTTTAGTATATTATTATTGATATTCAGAAAGGCCTACTGGTCTTTGTGGGCCGTGCTATTCGTGTGCGCCAGAGGGCGGGATGGTAGCTCTGGAGCTATGCGGGTTAGACCTCAGCACCTCTGAAGCTAGGCTGTAGATGGAAAGGCACACCCTTTAGCGCGTTCAAACGCGAAGCGCGCTCTTATCGAACAAAGGACTGCTGGCAACAGCATAGTTTAACAAATGTGCGTGGCCCATGGTTCGCTCAATTGAGAGTTACTTCTGAAAGCAAGCTGGATATTCATCAAGCAGCCTGCCTCCACTCTTCTTCACAACGCCAGTCAGCATCACCCCTATAAGAAATCATTGAACCTCATTGAAACTTCTCGACAATGTGCACCGTGACCATGCTATGAGTTAGAAATGTTCTCAACCTTGCATCTGTGGCAGCTACTGCAGCCACCGTCACAAATACATAGCCACTACGCATGCGGTTCCCTTTCGCCCTCGGAGAAGCCGAGCTGTTTTATCAACCAAGTCCTCCAGGCTGATCCACCTGACCGACTTACCTTGTTATCGGGCAGGGACCGGTAGCCTCACACGACCTTCCAAGGCCTTAAAGTGTTCATGTTATCAGGTTCCAACGAACGGCTGCAGTTGCGCTGTTCTCCGCGTATGAGGATACAAGGCGCAACGATGTTTGCAGCAAACGCAGGAACGAAAACCAATCACAGCGCGGTTTCTTGTTCACCGGTATATATTCTCTTGACAGGCCATCTTTTCTGTGCGGCAGGCTACGTCTTGGTAATGGGTCATTAGCTCGCTACTTTGAGTCCTACATAGAATGTCACTTTTGTTGCGGTTACGTTTTCTGCTTCTACCCTCAATCTCAAGCTACCTATTATCACCGGTGGATCACAACATCAGAACGTCACTCTACAATTTAGCTTCGTCTCGTGGTTTCACGCACCACACACGATCTCTTCTTGAGAGCTTGACTAACAAGTCGTCAGATCCTCTCATTGCGTGCTTCAAGGTCTCCCACACCCTGTCAGACTAAGCTCAAATTTTTGTAATCGACCTCTCCCCTAGATACCATCACCTCGATAGCACAAGCATTAGTGAGAAAACCATGCCCGCGAGCACCAACGTTGGAGACCTTCCACTTCGTGGACGTCGCAACAACGACAACGCAATTATCGCAGAGGCACATCAATATCATAGGCTCTTCTCCGAGATTGGCAACGACTCTCTCTCTGATATTGAATTTTCGTCTGATGCGTTCAGTTCCGACTACGACAGCTTCTCTACAGGGTGCTTATCTAGACTCTCTGCTTTCGATGAGGAGGAGGAAAATGACGACGATGACGAGGGCGACGACGAGGGCGACCCAGAAGAGGAAGACAAAGACAACCTCAGTGGCGGGGAAGAAAACGACGACCATGAGATGGGCAGCAAGAGAAGTGGCAGAATCAATACAACGCAGGGCAACGGCAAGGATGTTACTCCCCTTATTAAGCTTCGCAAAGTCTTCCACTTGACTCCGCTTTTGGAGCCAACGCTTCGTTCAAAATCGGCGCAAGATGTGGCCACTTGCAGTAACGCTGTTTCAAGGGCACAGAGCTGGGCTGTAGAGCCTGATTTCCAGCTCACACGTCATCATATGGGGTTCCTCTCCCAAATCGCCCGTCTGTGCCTAGAGGCGAGGATTAGCAATTGTACAAGAGCAGAATGCTTAAAAAAGGCCAAGGAAATGGAGTTCACAGCACCAGAATGCCATTGGGTCGCTTTTCGTGAGTGGGCGATCACTACGATGTCATGTCAGGCTGCCATGAACTCAGAGCAGTGTCAGTCAAGGGCACACAGTCACATTGCCATCGCTGTCAACGCCTGCTTTGGGATCATCCAAGAATGCAACCAAGCGAAGACCAGGGGCCTCCTCCTACGCCCATATCTAGACGGAAGCGACGATTACAGCATTGACCTCCAGGAAGTTTTTGAAATCATCTATTGGATGGGAAAAATCCAGCGAGAGCGGGGGGTTGGACCTCGCAAATTCGGCCATTGGACACACGCTCTGCTACCTGCGGCCATTACCTTACCCGATATCGAGGCAGCTAGTCTCAAAGCCGAGAGCCTCGGAATCTGCAAAACGCGTATGTGGAACTTGGTCAACATTAGCGACCGTAAGCAAAGCGATCTGCCAGCCATTGTTAAGGCTCTTGAAAGTCAAAGCTATGGGACGCTGAAACATGACGGTCACGATTTGCGCTCCCCGAACAAATGTCAATGGGCGCATATGGATACCACATCCGTCAAACAACTGCACAAGTGTGCAGACAGTGACTGTGGAACCATGACATTCCGTGGAGATCTCCTTATTTCCGCTTTGGACCAGGGAAGACCCACCGCTTGGAAGTTCAAATCACCTCAGTTGGTCAGGAAAGAACGCTACGTCGCTATTTCTCATGTCTGGTCTGACGGTACAGGAGCTGGCAAAGGGCTTCCGGGCGTGGTTAACAAGTGCTTAGTCAAATACTTCGGCGACCTTGCGAAGCAGCTTGGCTGCGATGCATTCTGGTGGGATGTAATATCGATTCCGATAGAGCCTACTGCGCGAAGCAAGGCACTTGAGCAAATGCATCATAACTACGCAACAGCTAAGTGTACAATTGTTCACGATCGATATTTGCTTGGGGTTCCTTGGAAAGAAGACGGAAGTCCTTGTCTAGCCTTGGTTCTGTCCAACTGGTTTACTAGAGGCTGGACAGCCCTTGAGCTATTCATGTCGCGCGAGGTCAAAGTCATCTTCAAGGATCCGAATGGTGAAGGAACTGTTTTAAAGGATCTAGATGACGAGGTATTAGCTAAGTCTCCCGAGGACGCCTCCAGAGCCTATTGGCTAGCTACGACTTTGATACAGCAACTTCGAAAGCCAGTGAGGGATGTCGGGGACCTCTTGTCGATCCTTTCGCCCCGTAGCACATCCTGGGCGCGTGATCGCACTCTGATTGCAGCCTTACTTGCTGGAGTACCAGACTGTGACTTCACAGTAGGTGAGAGTGAGATCGTCTCTCAGATCCTACGGTATATTGGCAAAATTCCTTACACATGTATCCTACACGGGAGACCCACAATGTGTTCGCTAGGAGGCTATTCCTGGAGTGCCGCGACCCTGGATGAAATGCCTGTAGACTTATCAAAGGATATGGAGGGTGATTATAGCAGCAAGACGCAGACGCTCGAAATTGATGACAGTGGGGCGATAGAGGGCTCTTGGTGGTGCCGCGAACTCGACGGGGACGACATCGAAAAGACGAACATTCAGCCGCATGGCACCGATTTAGCTTCTATCGTTAAGGTCGAGGTTGCGCTGCGTCATTGGAACACTTGCATTCTGCTGAGGCCAAAAGGCACGAGAACTGGTCATCTTGCACTCCTGGTTGTGCCTTTCCAGGTTCAAAACCTAAAGCGTGGTCCAGTGCTAAAATGTCGCTACGTCGGTGCTGTGGTCGAAGGCGACAGCGATCCGGATTTTGAGGATCACGAGTCACCCTGGGGAGAATACTATATAAGGATTGGAGGTCATGATTCTGGAACTACTTGGAAATTTGGAAAAGAAGCTCTTGATGAAATGGATGAGCTATACGACGAGCAAGAGGACGGGCATATTGAAAGAGATGGGTTGGCTTCCGATACAGACACTGACACTGAAAACGCAGAGCCGAGGAGACACTTACCGAACCCTCCGATTACGAGCAACGCTCAGCCTCCGCCGTGGTTGAAACTCGTCGATTCAACAGATTCGATTGAGAACCAGTCCTCAACGGCTGTCAATCCTTGGAAGGAAGCAAGCACTGATGAGCTTTTCACTGCAGTAAAACGACGAAACAAAGGTGCCATGTGATACTTGATCCGTCGAAATATCACTTTTAGCACGGACGAACTCGAGAACTTCGTTGATGAGATCGACCCGGCAGATGACAAAGACACTTGGGCTGGGCTTAGCATGCTAGGCGATCTGTTAGCGGTCAATGGTCGCCATTCAGAAGCGATCGCTGTATACGAGGCCGCAATCAGCGGTTATGAATGGCTAGAGCAGCAGAGTGATTATCAGCTTCCGGCATGTAAGACACGGTATGCGCTGGGAAGTGTATGTGTTAAGGTTGGTGCTGTAACCGAAGTTACGAAGGCAGACGCCTTGTTCCAGAAAGTCCTTGCAACGTGTGATGGCCGAAAATCCTTCAAGTCGAGAAAATTGCGTAAAACCGACAAGTCCAAACCTTCCGAACCTCCCAACGCTGCCGAGGTCAATGTCGTCGCAGTCGATAAAAGGAAGCCTAGCAAGGGGAACAAATCCGAACAGCGAAGAGATAACGAATGGTACCGCCTTGAATTGAATGTTATTGCTCAATTGTCCGCTATATGCGCCGCTACCTTCAGATTGGATGAAGCAGCACAGGTCTTCAACAGGGCATTGAAGGGATTCGGCCAAGTACCTCAAAACAATCACGTATTCTGGGTGAATTCCACATCCAGATACACACAGAGTGCAGAAGAGAAGTCTGTCCAAGACGAGAGAACTATATGGGTATACCAGAAAGCATACAGGAGGTTCCAGTTGTTATTCCGCGGGAGAAATCTAATCGTTGCACTCATTGCTCTACATTTGGGCACCAGCTACAGACTTCGAAATGAGTTCCGAAAGGCCAGGGAGCATTTGCACGAAGCAGATAAGGCAATGCAAGAACAGGTTATGAACGGTTCTCATGCGCTTATTGGTCTCTCTCAGTACCATCTGGGCGTTCTCTATTCAAAACTGCACAAATTCAAACAAGGCGCTGAGATGCTGGAGAGAGCTGCGTCCATTCTGGGATCAAGCAAGGTCCCATGGCTGCGTGCTACAGTACAATGCATGCTAGGGTATCACGAACTTTCGGCTTCAGAACCAAACTACAGCAAAGTTGTCAGAAGTTTCAAGATTGTGACCAAATGCGAGCAAAACAGCAACGTCGAATCAGAGAATAGGAAGACCCTTCGGTCTGTCATTTCCGCCTTTCTAGGGCTGACAATTGTCTGGTGCAAAGAGAAGAAGTTCAAGGAAGCGAAACAAGCCTATGAGAAAATACTGAGCTTGCTCAGAGCAACCAAGCCCGATGATGGTTTCGATGAGGACGAATGCAAAGCCAGAATGGTCTTGGGTGAGATCTATCAAACTGCAGGTAAATTCCCGGAAGCCCAGGTCGAATTCGAAACGGCTTTTAACGGCTTGAAATATTTGGACGGGCCAAAAGGCTTAGACTACCTATACGCAGCACGACAACTAGGAGTAATATCTGCGAAATTACAGCAATTCGAAAGAGCAGAGGAATTAATGCAAACAGTACTTCGTGGTTATAATGAAGCGCTTGGATCCTACCATGAGCAAACTCTAAAAGCGAGCTGGGAGCTTGGACGGTTGTATTTGGCCCACGGAAAACTTGCACAGTCTGAGGCGGCTTGCGCTAGAGCTTATCGCGGCTTCGAGGAGACGAAAAAGCCGGATAGTGAACTAGTCACTGACACAGCTCAGACCCTCGGTACTGTACATCTCAAGCAAGGCAGGCCGAGCGAAGCGAGGAAGTTGTTTTTAAAGTGTACTCCGTCGTCACTAAGAATTCCAAGGCTTCCCTGTTGGCCAAGGCCAACGCTGCTATGGATCTTGCGCAAGTTTCCGCTACCTTGGCCGGAGACGATGATGTTGGGCATACGGTCAAACTGTTTGAAGACGCCATCGAGGGCTACAAGTCCAGCGACAAGGGCGACACGCTTCCTTCGCTTGCCGCCCAAGTCAAGCTAGCCGATCTGTACAGGAGAAGCATGGACTTTGAGAAAGCCAGGGATCTCCTTGAAAACTGCTTTGAGCGTTACAGAACGTTCACAAGTCAAGATATCCAAGCGTATGAATTAGAAGCAAGCCTTGTACAGGTACACGTCAACTTTGATGATCCCAGCGACTATCGCAACACTCACGTCGACGAGTCGGACTACATTGCGGAGGCTTCTGCGATTCGAGGGAAGATGATGACGCATCTCGAAGAGTACCATGATCTCACGCTTGAGGCCACGATTTTCCTCGGTGAGCTGTTCTTGAAACGTAAACAGGATGACGACAAAGAAGAAAGAAAGGCCAAGCTGAAGGAAGCTCTTGAAGGCTACGCGCAGCGCAACATTCCGGGACATCCCAAAGCCATTCGAATCCTGAACCGTCTCATGAAAAATAGCGATTCTCTCGACGAGTTCAAAGGCTTGAGGATGAAAAAATACAAGATTTTGAAACAGGAACTCGGCCCAGACGCAGCAGTATACATCATGAAGGTCACGGAGAGCAAGCGCCCAGAGCATCTAGATGCCGAGGACGATTACCTGAGCGATCTGAGCGGGATGTCTAGTCTTGAGGACGCCGAATCAGGAGATTAAGGATCACTTTCGGGTTCAGATGATGATAGGAGCTCATTGTTCTTGAGCGAAGATGACCTCAGCAGCTTCGCGAGCGATGAAACGAACTCCAACATTAGCTTAGCTGATTACAACTCGAACGCCAGTTTCTTCAGTGATGACAACAGTGATAATAACGATGACGGCGGCAGCGACGACGACGACGACGACGACAATGAAAATAACGAGGGGCCGGACCCCAAAGGAGAACATAGCAGTAGTCGTGTACTCGGCATATCAGAAGAAGGGAAGGATGAGAATGATAGTGGACGGGCTGACCAGCAGAGTTATGGAGAGATCAGTGAAGAAGATGCATTTAAAAAGAAGGGTGGTATGACGAACATCAACACCAGCACTAGAAATAGAGAGGATGATAGGGGAGATGAAAGTAGTGAAGAAGATGTGGGGCTCAGTGGAGAGGATGATGAACGAGATCTTAAGCTGATCGGCAGACTGTGATGGTGATGAGTAAAGATTCAGACGCCAGAAGATGTCAGGCTACGATATATATTTATTGGTTTCTTCAACTCTGTTTGAAGGTCTTACTTGCACCATAAGAGAGTTCTGTCCAACCGCGCATGCCTCCAATCCCATCCATAGACATTTCTGTCGCATCGGGCCTAAACAAGCGTCAGACGTTCTTTGGATGTGACGAGCCTAATACGCTGACAATCGCGTATTTACCCAACGTCAAATACAAGAACGCGAGCAGACAGTCAACGAGCAAGTTGTACAAGAAACCAATAAATCAGCGAAAGCTGATTTGATCGATTATTAATCATTTTATTTCGTCCAAAGTCGATTGGCTAGGACCATAGAAGTTCGTGCTCAACAGCGTCAAGATCGGTTTGTTGAAGCGGTACCGATGAATCGCAGCCATGGGAACTGCGAGGCAGCAGATACTGCTGCCTTCGTGCAGGTTACATCATGCCGACTGCGACTGCGGGCATGCTTCATCAAGCCAATCTGAATTCGAATCCAACTGAGTCCACAATGCAAGGTTGCACAATATAAGGTGCGATCATCGATGGTGGAGCGGCTCGAATCCATGACAGGGGTTGATAGTTCCTTAAGGAATTCATTAGTAAGAGCAAGTTGTAGTACAGCAGTGCTGAGACCGGTGCGATGATTGCCCATGGGGTGCAGGTCATAAGCGAGGCAGCACGATATCGCTTTTCTCTAGCCGAATGCTATCCTTCAAGACCTTGGGTGCTCAAATTGAGTTCGAGCTTGAACTTCTTTTGTTGCTTGTCTGGCGCAATCGAGGCATCAAGGTACAGACGACCTGATGAATGCGTACCAATATCCAGTTGACTACATGTATGATCATGACGTGGGATGCCCAGCACGTCCCCAGGGCTTGTGATGATACCGTGTAACTTCTCCAAAGCGAACCACTCTGTCGGTTTTAGTATATGGACCCAGGGTGTTGGTTTGAAGTCATCCTTAGCTAACTCAGAATCCGAAAGCCCGCAAAATATATAGCAATGTTGGACATCGACAATAGCGTCGAGCCCGACTTCTGTGGGGTTGTATGCCTCCTGTAGAAAGAATTTCCAGTAGCCTTCAATTCTCATCCGGCTGTTGGTGAGGAATTGCATCCTAGCAACATCCCGACAGCCACTGGTGAGAGATCTCTCTGCAACCTGTAGCGAGAACCGGTCTTCAAGGGAAAAGACATCCGACGATACTTGTATAGCGTATTCATCTGCGACGCATAAATGCGCTTGGATCGAGGGCGTGATATGCGAGATGATGTATATGTCCTTTTTTGTAACCTGGAGTTTCCATTTCCATTTTTCCGAAACAACACCAAAGCGCTCGTTCCATCTTGCAAAAAGATTCGGCCCTACCTGTTGCAAGAGTGGCCTTTCAAAAGGGTATGGGCCTGATTTGCAGATGCAATTCAGAAGTAGAACGTATAAGCCGCGTTTCTGTTCGATATACAGTTGAGACTCAGCGAGATGAAGTCCTCTGTTAGTCAGAGCAAATGCACTGTTTTGGTACGTATCGTTCGCTATGGTGACGAGATTTGTGCAGTGAGCAAAATATCTTGGAGAAGCTGCTAGCAAATTCCGATGTTGCTGCTGCGAACCCGCTTCTTCGTTCGTATTGGGCTGCTGCGATGCAAAGATTGAGAAGTCGTTTGATTGTTTGATGATTTCTTCCTGCAGACGTATAAACGCCCTCGATCCCTCCCCATACAGAATGGGCATTTGGATGTTGCAGATCCCCAGAAGGCAATAGGCGATGTCCTCGTTTCGCGTTGTCTCTCTGTTAGCTGCCCACGCTAGCCTCTGTGCTATCGGAAGCGAGTCCATCGACACCTGGCGATTCAAAACGTCTGTAACGATAGATGTGATCTTTGAGATTGAGGAAGCTAATTCTCCTCTGGATCCAACATAGCTCCACGAACGGTCATAGAATTCTACGTGTCGCGGCGCCACAAGCTCTTGTAAACACCAGCCTCCAGTGAACCATCTGCATTCGCTGAACGTTCCGTGGTTCTCAGCACTGCCAACGTCGTAATCAGAGAGCAGAACGTAGCACACGGTCGCATCGCGATACCATCTGAACATTGAATTAATAGCTTCGCTCAGCTCAGCGCTGCTCGTCTTGTCGATGCAACATGTGTCAACCCAACAATACTCGATGCCGGTCGACCTGGCTTTTTGACAAGTCTCGATTATCTTTTGATATCCTAATCGCGCCTTTATAGGATGCTCGGATTCTCTGTTAATAGCTATCACGTCCTGGAACGTGACTTCGTCCGTGTCAGCCCCCAAGTGTGTGACAGGACCGCATATTTGGGAATGGAAGACCCTATGAAAGACTTCAGCTCGAGAGTCTCGGTGTTAATTAGTCGAATCACCATGATGAATGCTCTGCAGTGGACGACAGCGCGCAAATAGTGTTTGGACGCGCCTTGCATGTACCGTGTCTTGGCAGTCAATGCACGTCGT
>JACVRA010000284.1:0-38409 GCA_019828545.1 Paracamarosporium sp. OC-R06-R3 | reverse complement strand
ATGATCAGTGAGTCCCAAGCCTCGTTACACCTTACGTAAGACCCCTACCCTGACCCAACCCCTACCCATTCGCCAGCCTAGTTTTAAGCTAGTCTTAAGCCGGGTTCTCCGTATAGGTAGTTATATATACGGTAATACGCTCCTAGGTATCCTATATATTACTTTTAATAAACTAGTTACTATTTAATTATAGTTTATTCTCTATATACGCTCTTTAATAGTTAAATGTAGTGGTAGTCTTGTCATCTAAGAGTAACAGAGGATCTAGGAACTTAATAGAATACTAGTTAGTAAGTTAAGTACCTAAGGTAATAGTAGTAGGTCTAAAAAGTAACTAGTATAAAAGACGTAAGTTATTAAGCTTACCTAATTCTAAACTTAGAGGGCTAGTTGGATTAAAGCTATCCTAATTCTATAGCGTAGACGGTAGGACTTAGAAGTATATAGTATAACGTTAAGTTATTAGTGGCTTCTTGTTAATAGCTAGGGCTTTGAGCGTGCGTAGTTCCTCCTAGGCTATTTTGGCTTTTTGCTGCTTCTGTGTAAGGGCCTACTGCAGCTCCTTGCCTTTGGCTAGGGCGTTGGTAGTAATCTAATAGTATATATAAATCTATTAACGCTCTACTTTGCAGAGAAGTAGTTGGCTAACTAGCTTTGTAGTAATTGCTAATGGGTCCTTCTGGAAATGCTTAAGGACGGCCTCTAGTATAGCCGTAATTAAGTCGTCGCCAGCAAGAGTAGACAGCTAAAGTACTTATAGAAGTTCTTTATCTATGCCTTACTAGAGGCAGGCCAGCTTTACGGAGGCATCCTGATTGTGGTTTTCCTTAGTAATAGAGCCGTAGCTCTAGATTTAGTCCTTAGGGTAGGTAAAGGACTTAGTTAGGTTATATACATTGCCTAGCATTTCTCTCTTAAGTGCCGACGCTACAAACGGGTGTGTTGGTGCCATAGTGTATGTTGGCTATAGGCAAAGCAGCCAAGGTTGATTCTCTAGTAGGGAGAAGATGAGCTAGTAGTACTTAAGGTAGTTAGTAAGTAGGGGTAGATTCCTCTCTTGTAGAGGCTAGGGCTTTTGTAGCCCTCTTCGCGTAAGCGGTTAGTTGCCTATACTTAGGTACGTCTAATGGACAGGTGTTCGTCCTTCAACTCCCTTTAAGTAGTGCGTTGCTTAGTAGTATCTAGACCCTCTCTTTAGCTCTGCTAGCAGAGAGTGCGGGTGATTGTATCCTGTGATGAACTAACGGCTTAGCGTAGTCGTATAATAGATTTCCTAGGGTGGCCGTTGTTAAGTCGTGTGCGCTGGTAGATTGAGTGGTTTGGCCTAATATTATGTCGCCGTCCTCCAGCTGAGTTGGTGATCTTAGTGTAATGTGAAGATAAGCTTAGTCTCTTATATTGAAAGAAGTAGATGAGGTAGGTTGGCTCTATTTTAGCTATACTAAGATAAGGAGATAATAGGTACAAAGGGTGTGCTTACTTTTATACGCAGTTGCTAGGCGGAATAATGTTCCGCTCCGGGTAGCAACGTCGTACAAGGTAGTCGCGCCTGAGCGCGTAGTTACGTCTGAACGCGAGATCATGTGACCTGCCAGTGCACCAGGCCGTCACAATAGCGACTGGCGCCTTTGACTGACTTAGCAACCAAAAGGGTGGCTGCTGCTCAAGAGACATAACAAAGACAACGCTACCGCCCATGAATTCTTCTACCAACACCGCTACCGGTCATCAAGATATGATTCTTCTATTCCCAGGGGAGTCACTTTTTCTGTATTACTTTTTGTACCAAGGCGTACGCGAATTGTAGTAAAAATCAACTCTCCAGATAATTTTTCTACCAACAACGCTTATGAAGCGCGCATTTTCTAGTGACGACGCAGAGCCCGCGCTCACTCCAGCGACGAAACGCCGCAAAAGCCATCTTCATCACCTTCAGAGCGAGCCCGCTTTGCAAACCCTTACATGCGAAGCCCTCTCTACCCTCGAGACGTTGCCGTCTGAAGACAGAGCATCTATCACTCGTTGGGTCAGCTCTCTCACTCACAGCGAGAAGATGGAGCCTGCTCCACTACACCACCAACGGGCTATGACGCGATCGCGGACGTCGAGTCCCGCCGAGAAGCAGCCGCGCTGCGCAACCCCAGAATACCGCCATGGGACTATGATGATGGCTCACGTATTCGTCGAACGCGATCCCGAATTGCCCGCACGCATCGCCAGTCATGTCGAACGTATTTTGAATACCACAACGAGCGCAGGCAGACACGAAAGAGACGATGACACATTGACCAGGCTCGCCAAGGATTACAGAGCGGATTGTCAGTTGCTGGCCTGTGACTGCGTAGGTGAGGTAGAGTGGCGCTACATCTTTTCAGGCCTTTTAGGTCCGCTTAGCAAGCGCTGGTCGCCCGTGCTGAAATGGAGTATATCTGAGAAGCGTGAGTCGATCGCTGACCAGTGTTACTACCGTTATCTGACACAATAAAGCATGGAACAAACATTTCAAACCTATCGTGCCACGACTCAATGACCTCATTTCCACGTGGGCTTCCTTACAACCACCGCCAGCAAACCCGTCCGCACTCCGAACACCCGTTGCTACACTCTCGAATAACGATCCCTCGTCCAGCAGTGCCGTCTCCGTAACCGCAACCACAACCGACTGCTCAGTAGATGACAAATGGCAACTTTCAACGCCTAGACCTGACGTCACCGTTGGTCTCTCATCAAACGCTATCCAAAGTGCTCTTGACCTCTCGCAGGACCTTCTCCTCATTCTCGAGTTTGATCCAAACAATTCCCGGCCATTTTTCAGCGATCCACATCAGGTGCCACACGGGCTGCGGTTCCCGTTTCTGATAGTAGAAACTGAAGGCTTAGACACGGGCAGTAATCTTATGCACGCGCAGAACCAGGCTTCTGTGGCCGGCGCATGCGCTCTCAATATTCTTAACAATCTTAACGACCGTACTGCTTCCGCCGCGGATCCCGATATTCACGCTGAGACTTTTCCCCCTAATGTCTTTTCCGTGGTAACTGAAGGCCCCACACATGAACTATGGGTGCACTGCCAGCTCAACAATGAGTATCACATGTCCTGTCTCCAGTCGGTGCGTACCACACTGCCAGGTCATGCAGAATTGTTGATTAGATCCCTGGATCGAATATTGGCGTGGGGGGCGGGCCGTTTCAAAGATGAAATTGTACAAAAAGTAGGCGTCCTGTGGAGGGCTATGTATGCGCTTGAAGAGTAGGGTTAGGGGAAGTGTGGTAAACCAGGCAGATGATGGCTTCGAAGACCTTCATAGCCGTCTGCAAACCACGGACGGTACCAATTTTGATGCATTGCACGTAATCTTTACGAGCGGTCGATATCGGTGGGGTCAGACAAGGAAGAGAGTGAGGCAAGGCTGGATCCACTCGAGTCTTTTTTGCTTCGATTTTTCGAGTCTATTTTCGTGCTGTCATTTACATCTTACTGTCCGCTCACAAAGCAAAAAGTGAGAATCCGCGGCTGTCTCGCACGCGTCGTAGTGCTATCGCAAGGGTTAGAAGTAGCTTCTAAATAGTCGCAAGGTGAGCACATTCTTGAGTCCCTGAATCAGGGCTGCTTGCCGATTGGCATCGAAGTGCGCGGTTTGCGTACTTGTGTAAGTCAAGCATCCAAAATCAAGCATTGATGTGAACCAAGACGTGTAAGAGATATTGTTGTGCTCATTACTGATCGTGTATCTAGATTTTGCTTTTCTTATCTGGATTTCTCTTTGTTTTTCTCAAAAAATCCGCCATACGCCTGAAGACAAAAAGTGTAAAAAATAAATACAATACGTGATGCCCCCCTGGAAATCCGCACCAAAGCGTCGCGATAACAAGATTAGAGCAAACAATCCGGCTGGACCAGGATTCCAACGGTCCAGCGTGTATGTTGTCAGTCCTGCCCGTAACACTAAGCACCTGCTGCTTCTAGGAATCGCCGGAACCATTCACTGGACAAAGAGTTGTATGTGAAATGAAGGCCATAGCCCAGGTTAGCACCGCGCTGAAAGCCCGTTCGCGGACCAACTCCTTTTATCTGGTCAACAATCTTAACCACTTTCAACACATACTGAAATCCTTTCTCATCCACATGGCCATTGTGACGCAGCTCTTCTGGGTTCTCTCGCGCTAATTGAAACGGAGTATAACCGCGTAGTATAGCGTCCCAGTACACTAGGAGAACTTCGAAAGAATGCTTGTACTTCTCCATGTGGCGAATCGCAACATCGTTTCCATGGTTGTCAAAGGCCTATTGCGTCAGTCATATAACACCAACCTTGTCGATTCGCTTACCGATGCATTTGCTGACTCAATATGAGTCTCTGCGCCATGATAGAGGTATTCCAGGTTCCAAATGATGACATACAGAGCAAGAAAAAGCTCGTACCATGGCTTGATCTTCGCCATGTATATCCTCCCCTCAAACGCCCTACACCAGGTTGTCTCCAGCTTCTGTAGGATTTTCAAGAGAGCGACTTCGATTTGTTCGCTGATGGCTCCTGACAGCGGTTTCATTGACGAAGTAGTGCCGTAACCGTCCGACAAGATCGAGAGACATATAACCTTCATGCATTGGTTGAGGAGATCGCCTGGACCGGTAGATCGAAGGCGGAAGACTTCTTGGTAAGTAAGGGTTGTTATCTGGTCATGTTGAACCTGCTTGTAGACCCATCGTTCAACAACCGGTTGCAATTGAATGTTGTATTGCTCTATCGAAGAGACTAGCATTGGTGTGTTGCGAACAGCATACGACTGCGAAAGAGGTTTTACTAGCCAATAAATCCCAGTCGTCATGTGCATAGGTTGAATGTGAACGGGACCAGTTCCTGGAAGGTTCCAGAGAATGTCTACAGCGCTGGTAGCCTTTTTGGATATCCACTTGTATCTTAGGAATTTGCACTCTTCCTGGTTGAACCGGGGATCGCCTATGTAGCGTTAGTGTCTTAGACTTTTGAAGATTAAGTTACACGTACAATGACGGCCTACAATAACATCTCTGAGATGGAACCTGGAGCAGGGTATAACGCTTGTACTGAGCTTGTAACATGTCCGACAAGGGTCCCCATCATCGCACTGGGACGGCGTTAGTTGTAAGATCTAGAGAAAAGTGAGGATTTCATACACTCCTCTTGTAGAACCTGCAACGGACACAGGCTCCTTTCTCACGCATTATCTTAGCCTTCCCACGAGACTCCTCGCTCAGAGGCCCATTCCTCCTCGATACTTTTTCCTTCTTCTGCCTCGGGATGAATGCCGTAGGAACTTTTGCTACTACATTTTTCTGTTGCTGCGATTTTTTTCTGCGAACGCGAGTATCCTTTTCTGGCGCAGAACTTGGGACGATGCGGGGTGCAGGTGGGTAATGCTTCGAAGCAGGGCCGACAAGAGTGGCTGCGTCTGGCTTCTGCGCGTCGTAGACAGGCAGTATCGGAACGCCGGTACCAGCGTTGATCATAGCCCGGCTTGTATCTGGTAATGGCCTTGTGCTAGCCAGCGTAACATTTGGTTGAGGATGGCCAGCGTGGGCAAAAGCATGCTGTGAAGTTACTGAAGACAGGTCCAAACGTGATCCTGGGGTCGAAGTAACAGCTGCGGGTGCATGCATGACTGAATGGTCATAGTGTAATACAGGACCATATAGGGAACCGGAGGCCGCAATTACCTGGGGTTCATAGTGTTGGGCAGGGCTGCTCAGAGGAAGAGCAGAGGCGTTTTCCCACGGGCGAAACGGCTGGGAGTTGGCGTGCAGTATGGGCTGTTGAACACCAGCCCCGCTGTAAGACACTGGTCGCGGAGCAATAGTGCTCTCGTTGAAGCCTGTACCCCATCCTGGATAGGTCCGACGCGATGTTGGCAGGTCATCACCGTACGGGCCTTTGTAGTCGCCAGGCGGATGGTAGTCGTAGGCGTAGGGGGCGGAAACGCCTGCGTGGTGTAGATAAGCGGCCATAGATGCGAGGTGTAATGTCCCGGCTAGCAGTGTATAACGATTACGAGCTGTAGGCTCATCAGGTGGGCTGCTGAACACAGTGCATTCTTTGGAGTGTAGGAGGAGAGGTCCGCGACCGGTGGCGGGGGCACCTTGACGCGAAAATGCGGTGTTACATGACAAAAACACGCCATCACATGGGTAAGTATTTACACATGACACTGTGCCGCAGAAGAACTTTCACAACATTATTGATTCCTTGATAACGTCCGCGAATGCATTCCCAAGTACGAAACACGGCTAATAAATCGTATCTCGTTTAGCGGTACCAACGTCGTAATTCCAGCCCACCTCCCATCGTCCCTATCACAATACCATCTGCAATCTTCCCCATATTTGTTTATGCCGTCCACCACCAAAGGCTTCGCGTGCATCGCCAATAAAGAATACGGTGTACAGTTTTAGAAGATTTAAGGTTGCGTACTGTGGCGTTAAAATTGAGGGTGCTACGAGGGTGGGTCGTTCAGCGCGAGGACGTTGGGCGTGAGGGTGTTACAAGAGCGAGCGGGGCGTCAAGTGCGGGATGTCGAGCGTGAGGGCATTACGAGCGCAGGGCAGTGAAATGAAGGTAAGCGCAAGCGCTACTGCGCCCCATAAGAGGTCTTGAGATGACGATAACCTTTGATAATATATACCGGTCGATAGGCGTATAATTTGGAGGTGTAGAGTGTGTAGAGCGCAGCAGAACGTAGGTGTTGAGTTGACGGATGCCCTAGCGCTAGTGCAGATTTGGTGCTAGCTGGTATCCACACGGTGCCCCGCTATCACCGTCCAATCCAACTTCGTCTAGTCACGCGATGATCGGTTGTCACATACTGACAGTACCCCTTGCAGGTATCCCAGATACCTTTTCAATTATAGCTCTGGGCGGACCGGTTCGGGTCCGATTAGCTCGGTTTTTCTGCCACAGCAGTGGAAGCAAACTCGTATGCTGGTTCCCAGGTTAAGTCGTCGTAGCCAGTCCATCTGACTTGGTATTCGGGATCTCCATCAACTTCTACAGGTTCGGGTGGCGCTGTATGACCGCTACTCTCCTCACTGCTTTCGTAGCTGCTACAGAGCGGATGGCTGCAAGAGAAAGACCTTTATTTCTTTATCGAGTATGCAGCGCGCTTGAGCCGCTGTTTAGATGTTGTATTCAATGTTTAACTATGCCACTTGGCTAACGAGGAGCGTTCCCGCTTACGCGCCATCGCGAGGGTACAATCACAGCCGTGGTCGTCCTCGTCGTCATTGGATTTATGCAAAGATATCCGTGCCTTGACTCACCCGAGGCATCGATGGCTGGTAGACGGCTTACTGCGGCTGGAATAACCTGGCCTACCTGTCGAGTCAACGCTCTCCTTGTAAAGTCACTTGGAGATTTGCGGACGCTTTGCAATCATAACACGACCGATGACGATGGCAATCCGGTGTTTTTATACTCTACATTCTCCTTCATCACCAAGGAACATACCGTCAATTGCAGCCGATCATCGATAAAGAAGCTTACTCTTGAAGTTATCAATGAGAGCTTGAAGCCGATTGCTGATCAGGATGTATATCCAGAAGCGCCGCCGCATATAACGAGATTTACAACGATAGACAACGGATTCTTCATCAAAGGGCCTGCACTTACATTTTATGACGAACTTAGAGGATCGGAGAAGATAGCAGAGTCACTTCTACAAAAAGCTGAGATGCTAGAGCGGATAGTGCGTAAACCCCACCCTAATCTTATTCAATATTACGGTTGCCAGGTCTATCGAGATCGTATTGTTGGCCTGGTTTTAGAACGTTACCCTTGCACACTAGAAGAACATGTGCGTAGTGGCAGTAATGTCAACTTGGAGTTAGGCTTTGATGGACTTAAGTCTGGAGTAATGCACCTCTATTCTCTCGGGCTTACCTGCAACGACTTAAAGGCAAGCAACATTATGGTTGGTGTAGACGATACATGGGTTCTAGTAGATATAGGCTCTTGTCGGCCCTTTGACGATCGTCTCATTATGGCAGGTAAGTCACAGTGGAAAACTTCATCGCAGCAGCATGACGAGGATGCACTAAGTGAACTTTGGATCTGGCTAACGGATTGCAAGCCAGCAAAGGTTTGAGTAAAGGCTGATCTTGACGGCAGTCGGCGCCCATATATATAGCCACCTTATGCAGTTCACATTTCCTCGTCGCGTTTCAAATTGAAAAAGCCTATCTAATGTATCCTCCACAGTGTGAGTGTCGTGATTGAGTTTAAGATCTGCGGCTAGCCTGAATGAGCTTGGGCACCTCGGCCTCATTCGTTGCTCCATTGTTCGCTGGGTTGCGGAAAGATGCTGGACATTCGGGTTTATTACAGTCTACGGTGACTGAAGTTACTTCTCTTCTAGACTCGCGGTTCGTTACTCTGATGATGGTAGTGGTTCTGCGATGGCACCTACTTGCGGTTAGCTCGACTGGCGAAACGGAAAAGAAACAGCCTACATAGCGACAGGACACGATGACGATTTCAAAGCGATGATTAGCGCGAGACGGTATAACGTGCTCAGACAATTACTGGCTTCCCTTCCGCTGCCGGGATACTGAGGTGTTGGGAGTGGTCGTATGTGGCGAGTAGAAGCCAGATTCATATCGCCTCACCCTCACAAACGACGTGCTAAAAATAGAACGAGACCCAATTCAAAGAGCATACCAAATCACATAACGACCGGCAGTCGACGGCACGTGATCATTTCGGTACAGTATAGCAAATTTAACTCACTCGCGCTAAATTTTCCTCACAGAGAAACTACTACCATACCGGTACCGTGCACGGCCGCGTAATACCCAAGGGCGCGTAACCCAGTACAGTAGCATTTTGGCATCAAGGCCCACTCCGCTGTCCATCCTTGTTTCTATCACTTCTTGTGCAGACCACAACTCTTGTTTTATCCTCAACAAAACCATCTATGCTTTATCTTACAGTTTGAGCTTATGTCTCCGCTTTTTCGAATCGGCCAAGTTCTGAAGGGACATGCTAGCAAATACACGATCACGAAAAAAGTCCAAAATACCGTGTGGTTTGCGAAGTAAGCAGAATACGCCTAATCTTTATCACAAATTCTCATAATTGCTAGAAATCATTTGCAGGAGCTTGTGGTGATTAAAAGCGTTCGGGATCACCCGCGGGTAGAGAATGAAAGAAATGTACTCGGAAGATTTCAGCACCGCACCCCACACCTCCGGCCTTTGATTGATGAAATCGACGACCCGTCTCTCCCTGTAACTATCGCCCTGAAGTATTTGCAAGGAGACCTTTTAGACGCGTCCGTTGCGAAAACTTTAAATAGGAGAGAACTCAAATACGTGTCGCGATGCGTACTAGAGGCAATCAAGACCTTACATGAGGATGGGTTTGTGCACACAGGTATAGTGCTACCTTAAATTAGCGACGGACTGTGTGTGACTGATAGATAATCCAGATGTCAAGCCAGATAACGTGTTCGTTAATCTGCAAGAAGGCGACATTCGATTTTCCAACGTCCAACTGGGCGACTTGGGTGGATGCTACCCCGCCGACTCAAAGTGGGCTACATCTGGCACCGTGGTGGGAGCACCGATTTAGACGAGCCCAGAGATTCTCATGGAACTGCCGTGGAACACTGCGGCTGACATATGGTCTTTCGGACCATTGCCGATGGAGCCAAGTTTGTGGAATCTTACCGCAAAGGAAACTTCCCTCTCCTGCATCCAGAAGTGGGTGATGAAATTGTTCAGAATTGTTGGAGAGGCAGATATAAGTCTGCGAGCGAAGTAGTCGATGATCTTAGCTTTCTGCTAGAATAACCAGCAGAGATATGGGTCGAACGCCGACTAAGGGCAGCACTTAACAATGTGACTATGCCCAAAAGGGGAATTCCGTCGAAACCTAAGGTAGACTTGTTGAAACTTCGATATATCAAGCGTAATGGTGCATTTTCTTTTTTAGAACAAAGTTGTCATTTTAATCGACATTGCTCAAAGAGGACGCTGGGCTTCTAATAACACGACCTTGGCTACCAGTGTCAAGAGGCCAAGAACTAGATTCTCATCACTGGCTGTAGAACAGGTGTCTGGGCTGCTGTGCGTTGGTAGAGGCGTAGACTTGAATGTGGGTAAAGGGTCGAGCATGACGCTCTCTACCTGTCCCTTAGTCGACCTTCGTCGCTTGGCCAAAAGGTCGTCTTTCAGCTCTTGATCCGTCGTGACGTCTGGCACCAAGGCTAGAGAGACGATCACCCTATTGTCAGATGAAGGGCACGTTCGTTGCACCGACATTGCCAAAGAATAGTTTGTCCTACGCTAGCGGGCTGAATTGGTAGATCCTTTCGGAGACAGCACGCACTCGTTTGCGTTAAGATGAGTGTGCTGCTCATGGCTGTTCACTTTATTGCTAGCAGGGGACCCAGTCGTAGCCCAAATCGTCTCCGTGGTATTTGTAGTATATTCGATCCCTCCTTCGTCAAGCAAATCCCAGCCAGGGCGCTGCTGCTCAGATACTTCTTAAGAGAGAGCGGCGTCAAGACTACCGACTACGTCTATATTTGCTTACCAGCTGGGTTCTACTTGCTTGTAGCGCCGGACAGTGAATTCTACCTTAATCTAGCAAATGCGAAAACGCCCTCTTTAACAATTTTTAAGCTTTCTCCAACGCTATCCTTGATTCCATAGCTGTTGTTAGCCGAGTCCGCGACGGCCTACAAATTAGAGAGATGCTGGCAGCTTCCCGCGGTCAACACAACGCCTTTGGAAGTGCGCTCGCTACCTACAAAAGCGACATCATCAGGGAGATACAGGGCCTTCGCAGCATCATGGAAGCGGTTCAGACCGCATCAAACGAGCCGTGTGACCGGATCCAGTTACTCGAGGCAGAGGTGCAGTCTTTGCAAGACCATCTTAGGTCTTATCAAGCGTCGCTCCAGATAGCGCAAGAGATGGGCATTCGTTGATGGTTTCTTGCACGCGAAAAAGTGTTCGGATTGCTTAACCTATCATGTCTCTCCCATTTTATAACCTTCGAATCACCACCTCACTCCTTCCTTGAAGATTGGTACCTTTCCAAAATCATCAATGCTCCACTTTAGTTTACCCTTTTCGTCAATCCAAGCTCCCTCATCGCTAGCATCCACTTGCTTTTCCTCCAAGTCCTGCACGATTCTCTTACTAACCTTGGCCTCGTCTCTTGGTACCCATACCACCGGTGTCTGGCTCGTAAAAGCAGGATCTAAATATGCCTTCCGCAACTGCTCCTCGCTATATTGTGGAACATCGTCTTCATCCCACTCTGCGTCTTCGCGGAGCCACGTCCGCATTGCGCGGTGCGAAGCGTATCGCTGAGGATCGAAAAATCGCGCTAGCGGAGAGAGGTACTTTGACGGGATAGGAGTTCGCTCAACGATGCGGTGAACGTGTGACTCCACCAGTCCTTCTTCTGTTTCTCTGTCATTTAGCAGCGGAGCACCCTCGCCCTCCTCTTCAACGCTCAGATCTACAGGCAGGAACTTCTCCAAAGGGTCGAAATACTTGTTTGTCATAGCGTTGAAGAGTACTGTCGCGAGGAACAGAACGCCCATCATGATCGACGGACCCTTGGCTTGCCGTAGACCGAAAAGACCCAACAGACAGAGCTCGGCGATATAGATACCTCCAAGTATTTGCTGCAGAGCCAGCGTGTAGC
Organism: Paracamarosporium sp. OC-R06-R3; assembly: GCA_019828545.1. Classification (NCBI taxonomy): domain Eukaryota; kingdom Fungi; phylum Ascomycota; class Dothideomycetes; order Pleosporales; family Didymosphaeriaceae; genus Paracamarosporium; species Paracamarosporium sp. OC-R06-R3. Next base: position 26,716 of record JACVRA010000284.1, on the reverse strand, counting down.
AATGGCCTTTTGTATCGATCTTTGGTGAGACGGTAAAAAGAAGCATGTAGCGGTAGCTGAAGTAGAAGAAGGTGAGACCGACGGCGGCAAAGCCAAGAACGAGTGGGGCGATACAAGAGTATGCAATAGCTGTTGGAGGTAAGCACAATGATGGAAGTGCTGTGCTTCAAGGTTGTACATACCGATGATCAAAAAGTTACCATACTTAGGAAATACCTTTCCCCACTGTATGCCTTTCAACTGCGTATACCGTTTGTACTTCTGCCTCGGTGTTTTGTCGAAAAACTTGTCAAAGAAGATGTAAGACAAGAGGTCGGAGTAGTTCAGCATATTGTTGGAGGCATTCGTCAGACCTTGAACAATAAAGTATGTGAGATACGAGTTCGCTGCACTCGGCAGATTGTCTGCAAGTATGGTGGGGATAGATGAAGGATTGTTTGCAGCTTGCGAGAGTACAGCAGCGGCACCGGAAGCTACTGTGTTGACTAAAAAGACCTGCAGGACCTGGAAAACAAAGTACCATTTGAGTACTTTGAGTTCGACGGAAGTATTTGTAGGTTCACCGAACGCTTTGAAGATAGCTACGACTGGTCAGTTCCAATTCTAGGATTTAAAAACCGGTGGCCCAACGTTACCTCTGAAGATATTCGGGACGAATGAGGCGAGGGCACTGAGAAGTGCTGCGGGCACTAGCCCAGCTAGGAGGCTGGTAATGGTTTCAGGCAGCTTATTGAGCCAACTCAACCAACTGTATGTTTTCGCAAGATACTCCACATTCGACCAAGCGCCCACAAAACTAATTGGAATTGACCTTTGGATTGTTAGCTCCACGTATATAACAGCGGGGAAATTACCAACCAGAACACAATAATAGCAACCACGAGAACCGTCGCAAGTCCTTGTTTGGATATTCTGTTCGCCGGTGCTATTGTAAGGTTGCCCCAAATGATCTCTCCAGGCAATACGGAGGTGTACCTTGGGTTTAGAGCTAATATTTCCGCAGACGCGATCTGCTGATATGCGCGCTGTGCCGCAGCTTGGGTCTTAAATTCGACGAACACTGCTGCAGCACCACTCTGGCTTTCTCCATTCGAATCGGAATCGCGCGCCTTTTGGATCTCTTCTTCTTTTTCCTTGACTTGCTCGCGATACCAGTCGATGCTATCGACCTTTTTCCCGGTTGGCGGAGTCTTCAATGTATGTGTTGGGCGCAAAGACTTCTTCATGTGATTTGGGATATCGTCATAACTCGAGAAAACACTATTTCCCTTGCTCCCACTCTTATCCAGCTTTTGCTTTACGTTTTGTATGAATTTGAGCTCGGCAGCCTCCAACTCTTCGATAGCCGAATCCCGGCTGGATACCAGCGAGTGCAGTTTCTCCGCCTTGGTTGCAGGCCAAACACGTACTGCATCTTCGCCAAAGAATTTCTGGGCATTTTCTTGATCGAGTGTAGCTGTAGGTGCTGAGAGGAAAAGAACAGTCCTGGACGACAACCTTCTTGCCGTTGGCTTCGACAAATTCCACGCTTGCCTCAGTCCTATCAACCAGAGCCTTTCTCTTGCTACGGTGAACATGACGAAGCCGAAGTATACGTACGCGACTACGGCATGAGCATACAACTTCTTCTTATCCGAGACATTCCCGATCGATATGCGATCGAGCTGTGACGAGGATCCGCCCCCAGTCGCATTGATTGGGAAGAGAATTGGCCAGGTTATGCAACACCCCACAACGCAGAGGAAAATCAGGGTACGCAAAAACCGCAGATACAGATACGAATCTAGATGTTCATGATAGAGGATGAATTTGTCAGGAACAGTGCGGAGGGTGTGGAGCCATGAGAAGTACGATCGGCTGGCTGAAGGCGTGCGATCCCTAGTCGATGGTCAGTAACATACATCTGAGCTTTGAAAGTATGTGCGCACTTCTTCGGGATAATCCCAATGAAAGTCCTGGGGGAGTAAATCTTGGGATATCGGTTGCGGATGAGCACGAATATAGCAACGAAGAGGGTTGCAGTAAACCATGTCGGCACGAACGCTGATACTATTGCCGCAAGATTATGAGCGGAGCCTTTCGGCTGTAAGGTCCCTTACGTTAATCTAAGTTATCTCTCAAGACTATTGGGTAGTCACCTTTGGTTTTTCATCCCAACTTCCTAACATGCCGTCACTTGGAGTGTCATTCATGAAGGCACTGAGAATCTGCTGCGCCTCCATGATGCAACGGGGGACGAAAGGCACAGATGTGATCTGTTTTTGAAAGAACGGCTAGACGTACGCGAGCCACGCGACACAGGGAACCTCAAAACGAGCAGTACAATTCAAGCCGACGTCATTCCGTCGGTCGAACGAGCAGAGGAAGAGCAAGAAACGCAGGAAATATTACTTCCAAGTTTGGGAAGTGTACGTTGAAAGTATGCGGGCAAGTTTCTCACCATGTCATTGAAGGCGCAGGCAGCAGGCAGGGATGACGTAGATCGTGGCCCGCGCACTCACGTGAAGTGATCTGGGCAGACGAGCAATCTCCACCTTTCTGGTAAAGTTGTAGATAGCAGCTTAACAATTCTACAACAAAATTCGGGTGCATTGTTTCAAACATTCCTTACTCCATCCGCGATTCGCGTGCTCTCGAGTGCTTCGCGACGAAAGAGTGAAGTGAGAAGCTTTACGGGCCTGCAAAACAAGATTGCAGGACTACCAGCATTGGGCCTCAGATTCAATTGCTTGAGCAATGGTGTCAAGACAAACCCATCTCTAAAGATGGGCAACGCGTATAGACAAAAGGTAGCAGACGTCGTTCGGCGTTCCTGGGAACAATGATACACCGCTCCACCGAGCCTAGGCGCATCGAGTCGCGCTAAAATTATTTCTTGCCAAGAGTTCTACCAACTTTCTCTGCTCACCTTCGAAAGGCAAACTCCAAGACAATGGTAACCTTCTCGACCGAGTGCTAGTGCAGGCGTCTTGCTTTCGCCCCGAGACACGACGTCCACACACCCCACGTCATCGCCATGGATATCCACCGATCGCGCTTCGTGCCCTTCCCGCCGTCGGCCATAAATGCGCTCGCGTTCTCTCACACCGAACCCACCCTTGGAAACAAGGACCCTGAAGGCTTGAGGCTCGCCGTCGGACGCGCGAACGGAAACATTGAAATCTGGAACCCGGCGAACGGCGCATGGCAACAAGAACGAGTGTTTTACGGAGGTAAAGATCGCAGCGTGGAAGGCCTGGCATGGACGCAAGAGCCGGACTACAAAGATAGCAGAGGCAAAACAGCGCCGGGGAAGTTGCGCCTGTTCAGCATTGGATACTCCAACAGTGTTACGGAATGGGACCTCGCCACGGGCCTCCCGGCCAGGCATTCGGACGGGAACAACAGCGAGGTGTGGTGCTTCGCAGCGCAGCCCAAGTTCTCCAAATACGCCAAGAACCTCGAAGTAGAAGAGGATGCGCCCCAAAAGCTGGTTGCAGGCTGCGCAGACGGCACCCTGGTGCTTCTCTCGACCGCAGACAACGATCTGAGATTCGAGAAGTTCGTCGCGCGGTCAATGGTGAAGAAGGCCCGCGTATTGAGCGTCACGTTCAAAGACCGGAGAACCGTCATTGCTGGCTTTGCCGATAGCACCATACGGGTTTACGATGCTAGGAATGGTTTCGTGATCAGGAACATTTCTCTCGGTAATACTGGCCCTGGAGGACCACGCGAAACTCTGGTATGGAAGGTGAAGACTCTGCCGAACGGCGGGTTCGTATCCGGCGATTCCAACGGGGACATATGCGTCTATGATGGCAAGAACTACAGCCAGACCCAGCGTATATCAGCTCATGAAGCGGACGTGCTTGACCTCGCAGTATCTCGCGATGGCACCAAAATGTTTAGTGGCGGTATGGATTGCCGGACGAGCTACTACACGTCCAACCAGCGCGGAAAGTGGCGTGAAGTATCTCACCAGAGATATCACGAGCACGACGTGAAGGCAATGGCTTCATATGACGGGGCAGGTCTCAGCGTCACAGTGTCTGGAGGTAAGTCATTTTTCGATGCTTTTGATCCATGCTAACTATGTAGGCATCGACACACAACCTGTTGTCCTTCCGCTCCGAAATTTCGGTAAAGAACTCAGCCGCGGTCTTCCTTCTTTGCCCCATTCACCACCACTGATAAGTGCCCCTGAAGCTCGTCTCATGGTCAGCTGGTGGAACTGCGAAATTCGCATATGGCGCGTCAAGGCACAAGACGACAGCATTGAAAAGCCAAAGGTCATCGCCCGACTAGCTTTGCAAGGGGACGAGAACATTTCGTCCGTGAGCATCACGCGAGATGGCGGCCTGTTGGCAGTCTCAACAGCAAGAGAAGTCAAGCTGTTTCAACTGCTCGAAAAGGGCACAGAAGCAGGTTCAGGCCTCCGTATCAGGAAGATCGAATTGCCTTTGTCCTCGGGCGCAAAACTTGTGAGATTTACGCCCGACGGCAAATGGCTGGCTACAATCGACATTGAGAACGAAGTATCCATGACACGCATTATTCGAACCGAGGACGAGCGACCGCGAGCCCTCCACAAATCTCTGCGACTGCACCGATTGGATAGAGGTGAAAATCCATCAGATCCTCTCAGCAGCCCCTCCGGCCAGTACACCAGGTCCATATCACACGCCGAATTCTCTCCGGACGGCACAATTTTTGCTGTAGCTGATTTGGCAGGCTACGTAGACACGTGGGTCACGGAAGGGCACGAAGACGTTACTGCACCCGAAGTCGACGCGTATGTGGCCGAAACCGCATCTGCTGACGATGATGAGTCCGACGATGAGGATGACTCCAACGAGCGAATCACCTTCCTCGGCCAGCGTTGGATTCGTAACCCTTCTGCACATCTGTTCCCACGCCTTAGGTCCGCACCCGCTCTGCTGTCCTTCGAACCCACGTCAGATAGTACAGCCCGCCCAGAACCGCGAGGTAACCCTGCGGTGCACCCAACGCGACACAACCCCCATCCGCACTCGCACGAGTTACCGGAGACCGAACACCGTCTACTTGTCGTGTCTGCCGACCAGCAGTTGTTCTTGTTTGAAGTTCTAGCCGGCCGATTGTCAGAATGGAGCAGGCGTAACCCACCTTCCAGCTACCCGGCACAGTACCGAATCCTCAAGTCTCCAGCCAAAGGGTGCATCTGGGATTTCAATAACCAACAGCGCCTTTGGTTGTATGGCGAGGGGTGGCTGTTTATGTTCGATTTGAGCAAAGACCTCCCCATCCCCGAATCAGCCGAGACGCAAGATTCCGTCAATGGTGACGAGGCAGAGAGCAAGGCTTCCAAGAAGCGTAAGAGGGAAAGTGCAAGGAAAGGCGCCAACGGTGCGGGTGACGCGGTGCCTGAGAAGGATGCGCCCGTGACAAAAATGCGCCGATTCGACACTGCAGAAGATGACGAGCCGAAGACGCCGGCAGAAATCGAGCTACACGGTGCACAGACAGGCGAATCGGACGACGAAGTCGAGGGTGAGCAAGGTGCTCTGACCAGTCTCCGAAGATCACAAGAACAGGGTGATGCATCGGGTGGAACAAATGGTGATGCGGCACAGGAAGCAGAGGGAGCTCTAGAACAACGCAGACGCTCACCGGAGCCATGGTGGCATACGTTCCAATACCGACCTATACTGGGCATGGTGTCCGTAGGGAAAGAAGGCCAACCGCTCGAAGTGGTGCTTGTGGAGAGGCCTTCATGGGAACTGGATCTCCCCCCACGGTTCGTAGGCACCCACGAATAATGTATCTACTTTGGTGTTTCCGAAACATTGCCTACCACGGTTGCCACAGATTCCCCAGTTTTTGATGATTTTTGTTTCGGAGAAGGGCGCTTGTGTTTGGGTTTCGAGGGGTCGCTCCTGGCAGGGGTGCCTTGATGGTTTGATGGAGCACTCGTAGAAATTTGGGCGTGAGCGGGACGTGGACCTTGGTCGGATGCAAGACTAACCTGATTCGCGACATGAACTATGGAGACGATTTCGTAAGCTCGAGGAGCATTTTGCGAGGCATGTGAGCGAGGGGGGCGGGCGGCGAATCAAGGAGCGTCGTCAGCGGGCGGAGGCCACGGCGAGCGGTCCGTGAGACGTTCTGCTTGATGATCGCTGTGGTTAGACGTGGGTTGCCCGATGCCCGGGACGTTATTGTGGTGGTTGTTGTTGCTGGTTCACTGCGCGCCAGGGATCGGTAGTGTATACGGCGGATACGCGAGTGCGAGGGCCCCGTCGGCATCACCAGACAGACACGAGTAGAAAAGCTTATTTAATCAAGTCCAATTTCCAGTGCTGCCGAGGCCGAAGGCCGATGACTTTGTGCTCGCAAGCCTTGCTGAGGAGCGTTGCACGAGGCCAATGACGAGGCGGCTCGGCGAGGTGGCATCGGACGTGTACAGGTGGCTTACACAGACAGCAAAGATGTGCCAAGCACGCCACCCGTTACGAGGCACGGACGAGGCCATGGTGGGGAATGGCGAGATTCGCGTTGGCATGCGGCTAGGGTGCGGTGCGGTGGGCTCGCGGGTAAAGCAGCAGGCACGATTGCGTGTCTGGCGTGGGCGTGAGCAAGCAGTGGACGGATGAGGTGTTGGATAATTGACCATGTATCAGTTTAAAGCGGTTGAGGGGAGAGGGAGCAGGGGCGCCCGAAGCAGTAAGCGTGCTGTTATTGCTTGCGTAGTCGCGGGAGGCCAATCAGGGCCATGACGCGGCGGCGAGCAGGCGCGTCGACGGCGTGCGAGGGCGGGCAACGCCTGTTGTATGGGTGTGGGCGGCGCGATAACGCATATTGGGGTGCTGCGGTGCAAGCGGGCAATCTCAGGGCGTGGTGGGTGGTTGATGCGATGCAGCGCAGCGCACATTGCAGGCACATGGCAGGCCCATCGCAGGCACATGGCAGCGAGGCACATGACCGACGACGGCAGCAAGCAGCGCCGGCAAGCAGCAGCACCACGACGCAGTACCACGACGACGCAGCAGCACACGCGCGGACAGGCGCAGACGAGTCGCCTGCTCACCGCGGCGTCTGAGCGAAAGAAACTGCGTCGTCGTGAGAGGCGTGTTAGCGAGCCAATGGCGCGCGCTGGCCACGCAAGCTCTCCTCCAGGCCGCGTACGCTTCCACTGAGCGCTGGCCCCGGTAGGCCCTCATCATCGCCCGGTCCCCTACAAACCCGCCGTGTCCCCTCGACTCTCACAAAGCTGCCCTCGACCCTTTTCCGTGCGCTCCAGACGCTGCGCTGCCGTCGCTACAGTCGCATCGCAGCAGACGCCCCCCCCCCCCCCCCAGCACGCCTGCTGCCTCGCCCACGTTGCTGCGCCCGAGTCCGCATCATCCAAGGCTGTGCACCGCCGCGCCTAAACGCTGCCACACTATAACGCCGCCCGCCCTCCATTCTGCGCACGCAGAACACCACTTCCTCCACACTGTCGACCACACGCCCCTCGCGTCCGCTGCGAGCACAACCCCATCCCGCCATGGAGCACTCGCACGGCGCCTCGCGCCCGCCCGCCGACAGCGTCGACCCCAACCACCTGGCCGCCGACCTCACGGAGCGCTTCCGCCAGGTCCTCAGCACAAAGCGCATGAACGACCTCTCGTCCCGCTCGGTGCACTCGCGCTCCGCATCTCCAGCACCGCGAGATTTTGGTACGCCGCAGCCGCCGCCCGTCCAAAACGCTCCACCCTCGTACTCGTCGCTCCGAAACATACCCCTAGTCCCGGAACCGCCTCAGGACGCCCGCTCGCTCCGCTTCAAGAACATGCTCCACTCGCTCTCCAACATGCCCCTGCGATGGGAAAACCCGGGCCTGCTCGACGAGGCCCTGCGCGTCGTGCCCTTGGAGCAGATCTACAACGAAGCCGAGGAGGAGAGCCAGATCCTCGAGGCCGAAGCCCAGAGTCTGGGCGCAGGAAAGAAAGCTGCCTGGGGCTACCAGGACTGCGTCGTCCGCGCATTGATGCGTTGGTTCAGACGCTCCTTCTTCTCGTGGGTCAACAACCCGCCGTGCAGCCGCTGCTACTCGCCCACCATTGGCGTTGGCATGGCCGCACCACTCCCGGACGAGCAAGCCCGCGGCGCCAACCAAGTCGAACTCTACAAGTGCTCGCTAGACCACTGTGGCACTTACGAGCGATACCCGCGATACAACGATGCCTTTGTGCTCCTCCAGACCCGCCGCGGTCGATGTGGCGAATGGGCCAACTGCTTCAGCATGCTCTGCCGAGCCGTTGGATCAAGAGTTAGATGGGTCTGGAATGCCGAGGACCACGTTTGGACAGAAGTCTACTCAGTTCACCGCAAGCGATGGATACACGTGGACGTTTGCGAGGAGGCTTGGGACAAGCCCCTCCTGTACACACAAGGTATGCATCTTTCGTTTTGAGTTCCGTGTTCGTCTGATTGACTGTCTACAGGCTGGGGCAAGAAGCTCTCATACTGCATCGCCTTCTCGGCAGATGGTGCCATGGACGTAACGCGGAGATACGTGCGGGATCCCACAAAGTACGGCGCTGAACGCAGCCGCGCTCCAGAGGCAGTTCTCCACTACATCATGACTGAGATCCGCAACATGCGACGAAACAACATGGGCAAGCAAGAGAAGTTCCACCTTGAAGGTGAAGACATGCGGGAAGACCGCGAACTGCGCACTTATGTCATCACTTCGATTGCTCAATCAGTCAGCAAGATCAATGCCGACGACATCGTCAATGGACGACTATCTGCACGGGCAGACCCAGATGCACAGAAGGCACTCGAAGGCCGAACGAGCGGGAACGCCCAGTGGATCCGTTCAAGAGGAGAACAAGGCCGTGGCACACCCGGCCAAGATCCCCACAACCAACACCCACGTTGAAGAATCCGCCTATTTACGTTCGTTCCTACCTCCTCTTCTGATATCGACTTCCATCGCACCGAACCCTCCACGGCCCAGCCACGCTTCACTCACGACCATACACAGCGTCTGCTATCCGGCCTGGGTCAAGATGAGCTACATCGATACCCCCCCTTCCAAAGTCGCGACCCTTCCTCGCGTTTGTAACAACATTATACCTGGACCAGCATCACGTCTCACGTATCTGCCACGGCGTTTGGCACCCCGATCGCTTCTAGACATTAGTCTTAAAGCTTAATGTCTACACCTTCCATGACGGCGTTCCGTTCCATTCCATTTCTCGGGGATCCCCGGCTATCTACAGCATTTGTATACGATATGATACAGGTGGGAGACGGATTTGTCCTTTATTTTTTTTCGCTTCTGTTCTTCGCTTGTGCGCACTTTGGCGGCACCTTTTATACCACTTGCATCCTTTCTTTTTTTTTTTTTTGTGTCTTGGTTCGACGGGCCATCTACGAGATGAGATCACATGCGCATTTTTTTCCTTTGTCAGGCACCGCGAGAGACGCTTCCGCGTGCCACGAGAACAACAGCATTCGGCATTGTATGCATTATACCTAAAGGGCTGGTATGGATGGAGGGCCTGGAAAATCACTTGGTTGGGTGCGTGGAGTTGTGAGGGGATCCGAAGCGAGGCGATGATCTGTAGGACGCGCGTCGAGTGACGCAGGGTACGCCGTGGGCTATGGATGCCTTGCCTCCACGTGCGGAAGGTGCAGATAGAAGAATCGATGAGATTAGCATTTATATGTGTGTTTTGGTGGTGTGCTGTGCTGTATGGGTTTTGCTGTGCTTTGCTTGTCGTGGGTGACATGTGGGGTTGCCAGAAGAGTGAGTGGGCGTCTGGGGTTAGTTATGGTCACGTGAGCTGGGTGGCGCAGCGTGCCTCGCCTCGCCTTACCTCGTCTTACCTCACCTCACCTCACCTCACTGTTACTTCGGTGCGTGTGCGGTGTTTGATGAGGAATGCTAACGTTGTGTTTGAAGCATGGCATGTTCGGTCCAAGCATCGTGACGTATAAATCTATCGGGCACGGAAAGCACAAAAGTACCACGCTGTGTGGAGCGGCTTCTAGTTGATATGCGCTGTTGAATCGTTTACGCCCGCGTGCCCGAAGCGTGGACTATCCATCCACTGCGGGTACACTGCTCTCTTCTAGTACAGCACCACGGCACTATTCCAAGCTTCCCACGTCTCGGCACTCCGCTAGATCGCTATTGTTTGTCTTCGGGCGCTTTTTTGTCTTCTCTCTGCCATCTACCAGGGTACCATGTCGGTATTCCACTCCCACGCAGCGGGCACTGGAGGGTCTGCTGAGTATGCGTGCTGCTGGCTAGTGGTTCTACGCGGGAGGTTGTAAGTGGGAAGTATGCTGAAGGGAAGGAAAGCAAATTAACACAATGTTGAGTTCAGTTGAGTTCAGTTGATTCGAGTAGAGTTCGGTCAAGTTGAGTCAAGTTGATTTGATGCCAGCGCACTCGCTCACTCTGGCTCCGCCCTGAGCGCACCGCCGTTTTTTACGCTAGTATGCTGCCAATCAACCAACACATCGAGGTCCGTTTTGTGCGTCTCGAGCCCGCTTACTCTCGATCGAAACGAACACCTACTCTCCATCACGCAGCGCACCCGCCGGGCACGACCGCTGAAACGCGTACAACCACGCAGAGTGCGCTTTCACCGAGGACCCGGCTACAAGCTATGCTACGTGGGAACTGCGCATTTCATTTCGAGAAGCGTTGCGCACGGGAGCACAGCCGTCGATGGAGAGAGAGAGAGAGAGAGAGAGAGAGAGAGAGAGAGAGAGTGTGTGTGTGTGTGTGTGTGTGTGTGTGTGTGAGAGTGAGTGAACAGATGACATTCCAATTAAAGATTATGCGACGCAATTATCTATTATTCTGGTGACGAAAATAAAATCCGCGGCTTGGAATACAAAAAGCGATACAATACCGCCTCCACCCTCTCCTCTCCCCCCTCTCCAAAAAAGAGTTATTCCCCCAGGCGCCAGAAAAAAAAAGAGCAGAGAATCAACTCATCCTGTGCAGTGGACTCCAAAAGCATTGCCAATCGCCAGGACGGTTGCCCGGAGTCCTTCCTCCTGCTGCACGTCGAAGCCCTGGCGCGTGCCTCCTTACCGTCGATGGAAGTCTTGGAGTGCTCCCCACTGCCAGCAGTGAGGGTTTAGGGGGCTCCTCAGTGATGCTGATCTGATCTGATCCAGGAAGCCAGGAGACTGTTCTTCAACAAACAGGCTTCTTCCTTTGCCTTTGCCTTTTCCTTTTCCTCGTCCCTCCTTGGCAGCTGAGGAAGACGCTTGCGGGTATGTCTCCTGCGAAGACGAAGGCGTGCTTCCCGCGTCTCCTGGGTCCTCCCGCTTCCGCTACTTCCTCCGCGAATCCAATTGCTCACAAGACCTCCCAGAGCGCTTCGCCGGAAGTGCAAGGCGTGGCCTAGGCTCGTCATCCTCTCCTTCTCCTTCTTCCTCCTCTTCTTCGTGTGCGGAACCCTCTGCAGTGTAGTAGCCTTCGCTAGCGACGCTTTGAGCCGTCCCGACGAATCGGTGATTCACTTTAAGCGAACCCAGCTCCAGCTGATCCCCCGCACGTGTAAAGCTGGCGCCTGCATTGGAAGCGAATGGGGTGACGGGGACTCCATTGACGATGTCGTTTGCTCTGCGGATGTGCTCATTCCTCATTTCTTCTGCCAAGTCCATGGAATTCCTGTACCACGTTGCTCCGATCCTGAAGGTTTCTGGTGAGCCGATCATTGAAAAGCTCCCTACAAGGTGCATGTGGTAGTTGGGCTGGTCCCCAGCGTTGGCGGGCTGGGTAGGATGGCTGGTGTATATTAAGAGCTGGCCATCGGCGTAGATACATGAGAACGTGTAGGCATTGCCATCGAATTTTGGCTCTGCCTGTCCGTAGTTCTGGAGAGCATTGATGGCTCGCGCTCCGAGAAAGCCATCGTACGTAGCTTGCCGTTTAGCGACAGTCATGGTACCATCCGGGCCTTTCACAGCAAGGACGTGGTTTGGCAGGATGGGCATTTCACTCTGCGTAGAAGGAACAATGAAGGGCCCAAGCTCACTGCGTACCCGACGGTCAAGGTATTCCGGACGCGCGCCACCGTAGATGTCTGGATTGCCAGGTACAAGATTTTCGTCTGCAACAAGAGGGGCCAGGTTCGTAAAGGGTATGCCACCCGCAATAGTGCGATCGTTCTTGATATTTCCTTGGATGATAGGGATTACAGATTCCTTCACTTGGCTCTCCTTGGCAGCACTCGTATCCTTGTCAGCAAACTTGTTGTGATCTTCTTCGGAGAATCGGGAGATGGACAGAGAAGGCCGGGGTTGTGCGAGTCTTTGCTTGATGTATTCCCAGTTCCTAGGCTCTGGCGCAATATTACCGTCTGGGTCCTTGTGGCGAGGAAGGAAGACGTGAGAATCGACGAGGGCTTGTCCAAATGCCCGGTTATACGGTGACATGCTCTTGCGTGTTGTAGGATACATTGTCGAAGAGCCGTGACTTTGCGACCTGCTTGTAGAACCGACTTGGCTTGGAGAACCGACTTGGCTTGGTATCGCTGGGTCGTTACTAAGATAGACCGCTCTCTGGCACTAAGGGCATCATTAGCACAAGCATCAAGGAAGTACTGAAGATACATACGCCTCTGAGATCCCGGAGGTCTGGTCCACCGTGCTTGGAGAAGCTTTGGAGGGCTTTGTACTGCTCGTGTCCACAATTATCGAGATATTCAGGGGCAGGTTCGAGAGGTGGATGGCACTTCTTCCACTCTGCAACGGCAAGTCTGGTAGCAGGGCGACGGATTTGTTGGTTTGCTCTCGACTTTCGTGCTGCTTCGATAGTTTGTCGTCTCAATGTTCTCAATGCATGTCTTTCCAAGGGAATCGCCGACGAATTGTCTTGATGTGCAGCTGGCACTTGGGGTCCTGGTATGTGGACAGCTTTGGGGTTATTCGATACAGTCTGGCAAGCTTCCCCTTCAAGCTCGAAAGAATGCTGCTCAGAGCGGGGACGCTTGCGTGGATTTGAAGGTGTTGGAGTCTGCATGTCGCAGGTAGCTCTTATGAGAGCCGAGAAAAGTTAAGGAGTTGATCGAAAGTGACGTTCACACAGCTCCAGGCGCTTGCACAGGGGGCTATCTGTCAGTCTCAGCCCTCTGCCTTCCAACTTCCGCCCTCCTAGTGTTTCAGCAAGCGACAGGAGTGGCAGAGCGTCCGTCGGGAGTCCTCTGTGAAAGTAGATGCAGACCACGGTCTCTTCACACTGCACCGGGATTATTGTAGAGTGCATTAGTATGCTCAGATCAGCGTCGTGGAAGGTCTCACCAGTGATAATGAGGACCTTAGACTTAGCCCCCGTGGCAATATCGAAAGCTTAGAGCAGACATCCACAATGCTTTTTATGTGCATTTGCAGGGATAGCCATTGATACACAAAGACATCGTTTCCGGGCTAGCGCCCGTGGCACAGTATAGGGCACGTGTGCAATGTTGAATGTTCATTATGCAAGGAGTATTAATGTCAAATTTAATAAAGCGTGTCTTCTTTGCGCTCTTCTGGTACCGCGGGCACTGTTTTCAAGACTGTTGGCTCCCATGCTAGTAGACCTACAAAGGAAATCCCACTTCCTTTATACCGTCAAGTATATAGTCCATCCCAAGGACTCATGATGTCACGCTTTCGGTTGACCACGGCAAGACGCACAGATGTGCCATTTACCCGTGACGTGACGCTTCTTGACAAAGTGTCTCGCACCCTTTGCTGGCGAGGACTAGGCTGCATCAGTACTCAACCAGCATAACACCTGCAACAAGGCAGAAGGAACCACCATACGATCTACTAGACGACAACTTCAGGATGTGCCGCGATGCCGACGCGCCGACTCGTGGTGTTAAAGTCTGGCACGTCTGCATCACCGAGCTGGAATCCAGTGTGAGAATATGGGTGCACTGAAGGGTAGCCTGAATGGTGTTTTTAGTTCCCAGTATGTCGTATAGTTGTCCTTGCGGGTACGTAAGCAGCGGTTTCCTCCACCAAGGTGACGAAGCAAACTGAACATTCTTGGCACCACCTCCACCCAAAAAGTTCAGTCCATTTTGTCACCCACTGTGCTCGCAGCTGTTGTTTACGTAATAAATGGCTGGCAGCTTTGATGTTACGTACTAAAGTACATCCACCGTACCGGAACAATTCCTAGGTACATAGACATCAGGACCTAGTAAATCTACCATATTTATTATCTCGGAGCGAGACTCTGTAATTAGCTACTTCAACATCTCTCTCCCCGTCTAATCCTAGCAATCCTAAAATTACAGCTGTTAAGACGTCTCCCGCCCTTCTTTACAAAGGGGTGTATATTCAAGCGAGATCGATCATAACGAGCTACAGGTCAACGCCATGTTACTATAGATTTCTCGGCAATCAAACCCCTTCTCTGGTTACCCAAAAATGAAGTTCTAATTATACGAGGTTCATCCCGGCGATAGGGTTGGCCGGAACAAGACAATCACCATCGTCCCCAAAAAAGAGACAGGCCCCATTGATCGCGAAGCCTGAAGCGCCCACCTCCGGGGACAAAGCGACCTGTAATAGGCCGCGGAGACGGTAGATTTTCGCATCAAGAACGCCGATTATCCACTCATCTACAAAGGTTATGCTCATAGCGTTAGCAATAGAGGCGGATTAGCAAGAGTGGAGGTGTCGCGAAGGAGCTGTGGTTGGGACAGTTTGTGATGTTGATGTTGTGACAAGGAAGTTGTAGTGCTAGCGCCCGCCAAGATTTTCTCGTTACGGGTTCCCAAACCACAACCTTGCCGCTCAGACTTGTTACTCTCCACACATCACGTTACAAAAACACTTTGCTGTTCACTTCTCTACCGACCCTGGCTTTCCTCAGCTATGGAGTGTCGCTCCATGTCCGAACGCTGGAGTTTTTGGAGATCAGCTGGTGTTTGAGTGCACCAGTATTATCCTCTAGCGGTGCGATGGTTTTTTCCGGGCCTCCTCGAAGTAACGTGAACATGATGTGGACCACCACCACCATACGATCCGCTAGCCAGCAGCTTCTGCTCAAAATGCGCCACGACACCGGCTCATGGTGTTGAAGTGTGGCACGTTTACATCACCGAGCATGGCTGCGGCGCACGGCTGCTGCGCCGCCGGAGCTCGCTTGGCGTCGCCGCAAGAGGCAAGACTGGGCTCGTTGTCAGCCCCCAGGCGAGTTTTGGCTATAATTAACAGCGGGTGCTGGTGCTGGTGCTGGGGCGCGGCTTGCTTACATGGGCTTGAGATGGAGCTAAGATTGGGCTTGGCCGGGCTGGCCTGGGGACTGGGTGTATGTGTGTAAGGCGGGTGAAGATGGGTCCGGTGGGTGAGGAGGGTTGCGTGTGTGTACGTATGTATGTATGCATGTGTGTATGTATGTTGTACAGGGTGTGTTTGTGTGTGTTTGGAGACTCCAAGGGAAGTACAGACTGGTGGGCAGATTGGCCGAGTGCGTTGTTTCGTGCGGATGAAGATCAACTTTGGGCCGCGCTGATTGTGGAGATTTGTCGCGTTGCCGCACGTCACGTAGCGTCGCCACGGCGTTGAGAATGGAGAACCAGCGCAAGGCTGCTGCTCATTGCCCGCTACGGTTAAATCTCTGCGACTGATGGCTTGCGGTGCTCGCGCCATGTGCCCTCGAAGCAGAAATCCACACGCAGGCAAAAATGCTGACTGCCCGCCAGTGACGCGCAGCTGAAGACCTTCGCGTAGACATCAACACCGCCTGGCAGATGGTGGACGCGTTGCTCCAGACGGCTTAGGCCCGTCAGCGGGCTTGCGTGCTTCTTACTCGAACGGTGCATGGTCGGTTGAGGCTGGTTTGGGCCCCGCAAGGATCGTGTGCCCGCTCACAGACCCTGTCCAGGCTATCCAAGGGGGCTGAGGCACCTAAACGGCCGCAAGCTGAGGCGGCGTCGCTCGTACAAAAGCTCGCTGCCAGCCTACGCCGCTAGACCATCTATCCACCCATCGTTTCTCGTGTCTTTTCCTTGTCCACGTCCATCGACACATCTGGGACTCTGCATTGCGCTCCTGGATACACGGTCGTTTCTCAAACACTACGTCACAGCTCCGCAGTCGACTGTTTTTTAGCCTCTCGACACCATGGGCAAGGCAGGGCGTTTCGCGTGCATCTTCACGCCTATGGCGTTGACCATTGCGAGTCTCTTGTGTCTCGCAATCGTCTTGTCGGGCCAGGCATATCAGAAGAGTGATCTGTCGAGGGACCTGTACTTCTTCAAGGTGCGTTCCAGAACCCAGCCTCGCGCCCCGGACTGTCTCGCGCAACATCCCCCTGCCATTCCCAATGCCAATTGCGAATTTCCATACTGACTCGAGATGCATAGGCCGACACAACAGGCTTCAAGAACGACCCAGACAACGTCCTCGACCACCTCCCCAAGGGCGTAACGCCCAACAACGACCTCGTCAAGGCGATCCAGGGCGCCGCGTCGGCAGGCAACATGCGCGACATCTACCAAGTCGGGCTGTGGAACTACTGCGAGGCTGACCTCAAGGACGGCAAGGAGGAAAACTGGCACTGCACCGACCGCCAGAACTACTTCTGGTTCAACCCGTTCGAGGTGTGGAAGCTCGAGAACACCAGCATCCAGGCGGCGTTCCCCGAGGACTTCCAGAACGGCATCGACACGTACCACAAGGTCTCGCGCTGGATGTTCATCAGCTACATGATTGCGCTGGTGCTCACGATCGCGGAGGTCCTCGTCGGTATCTCGGCCATCTTCTCAAGATGGGGAAGTCTGATCACGACCATCGTCTCCACCGTACGTTTCTCAATTAACCTACAATCCCACTTCTCTTCACCGAGACTAACATCCCCCAGGCCCAAACCGTCTTCATCATCGCCGCGGCCGCAACCTCCACTGCCCTCTACGGCACCCTAATCTCCGTCTTCCGCACCGTCCTCGAACCCTACAACATCAAAGCATCCTGGTCCTCAAAGATGCTCTCCATCCTGTGGATCGGCGTCGCGCTGAGCATCGGCAGCGGCTTCTTCTGGCTCATCAGCGTATGCTGCTGCTCGGGCAAGAGCGGCCACAAGAAGGTCGTCGTCGAGAAGGCGCCCTACCACTACGAGCGCGTCGCAAGTCCGTACATGGGCGCCAGCGGGAACGCTCACCAGATGCACGATATGGGGGGTCAGCACCATGGGCAGACGGGCCATACGTATGAGCCGTTCAGGCAGCAGCATGTCTAGGCGTGCTTTGCTTTGCTTTGCTTTGCTTTTTGTCATGTCGGGAAGTAGGGGGGAGCAGGCAGAGTGTATATTCTTGGATGGCATAGACATAGTAATCGGTAATGATTGCGGGTTCTGCTCTGCTCTGCTCTGCTTTGCTCTGGACCGGGGACGAGAACAAAAGGTGATGCGTGGATGTTCGTCATGAGAATCATGATTTGCTTTTTTATTATTGTTATGCTTGCGTAGTCGGTATACCACGGCTGGAGGAGAACGGGCGTTTTTTTTTATTTTTCGGAGTACATGTACATATACATGTACGTCTTTGTGGTTAGAGTATTGTGCTGGAGCGGATCTAGGCCCCGTCCATCCTCTCGGAGAGAACGGGCTGCAAAATCGATCGAAGAATTATATACATCATTCGTCCACTGGTGTTATGCGTCTACCCGTAGTGTAGCGGAACGAATGATGGGCACTTGCACTTTGGCTTCGGCATGTTCTTGCGAAGTGCGGAACGAAGTGAACGGGTGAGCTTATACCTCGAAGCTTGTATAAGCTCAGAAACAGTCTTTTCATTAAATATATATCGAATAAAAAAAAGCAAGTCCGTATCAACCACCCTCCACTACCCAATCGCCAAACGAGCGAGGCTACTTCCTAACACGACGAGGGCTCAACGCCGCTTGATTTCATGGGGCCGCGCTAGCCATGGCGCCGGTGAATTCTCGGTTGCGGCTGCCAAGCACAAGAACTTCGGCGTCGTCCTGCAACACCACAGCGTCGGCATCAGCAATTGCATCCCCACCACACCGACATCCATCATGAGCTCCCTCCGCATCGCTCGCGCTGCTCTTCGCGCGCGGCCCCAGGCCATTGCCCGCCCCATCATGCGCAGGGGCTACGCCGACGTTGCGTCGGACAAGATCAAGCTCTCCCTAGCTCTTCCGCACCAGGTAAGCATCACAGACTATCCCGCCCATTGAAGCGCTGCGTCCTGTTCGATTGGGCTCTACACATGGATAAATCCAGCTAACGATGACGTGCAACAGTCCATCTACAAGTCGCAGGATGTGTACGTTTCCGCTAGCCCGACCGCCTCCTCGCACCCTCGAAGCGTATACTGACGGGTTCCCATTGCAGTGTCCAGGTTAACCTCCCCGCGGAGACCGGCGAGATGGGTGTCTTGGCCAACCACGTCCCCTCCATCGAGCAATTGAAGCCCGGACTTGTTGAGATCATCGAGGAGAGCGGCGGCAGCAAGCAGTTCTTCCTCTCCGGCGGATTCGCGACCGTGCAGCCCGACTCGCAGCTTAGCATCAACGCCGTCGAAGGATACGCATTGGAGGACTTCAGCGCAGAGGTACATGGCCATCGGCAAGAGCAGTGAAACGTGAGGCTGACGGGTAAACAGGCTGTCCGAAACCAGATTGCAGAGGCCCAGAAGATTGCCAGCGGAAATGGCAGCGAGCAGGACATTGCTGAGGCCAAGATCGAGCTCGAGGTGAGTTCATGCTACATTCTCAGATTGCGCGTCGATGTGCGTGAGAGAGCACTGCTGACAGCCATATAGGTTCTCGAGAGCCTGCAGGCGGCTCTCAAGTAATCGTGTAAATAGTGTGCTTTCTTTGGGCATTTCATTGCGTGACGTGTACACTAGCAGGAGCGGGAGGTGCTTTCCTAGGTGCCTCCTACGTGCGGCCAAAATATAGAAGGTGCTCGAGATAAGCAAAACACTTGCCCGGTCACTTCACTTGTCCTTTTCTTCTCTTTGCGTGCCCGACTATACACTCGATGACACCGTTCACGTTTTACCTCTATTCCTAATACCGTACTTCTTGTTTGAGCCTGTCATTCTACGTTCCCTACGTGCTCTCTTATTCACGAAACAGCCACGCTCCGGCAGCATTCACTGCATCTCACCCGTCTGTTAGTCTACTATCCCAGTTTTACACCATATGCAAGGTGACGCCGACCCGACTGCACCAAGCTCAGAAGATCATTCGACGACTTCCGAGCTTCGCGGGCAGTCTGCAACTCAAGGGAAGCGTTCTATCAACGAACTGTCCACCACTGAGCAGTCACAACCCTCATTCCGGCAAACCTTGAAGTCTCAGCCCCATCCGCTTCCAACACCTCCCAATCTCACTGCTTCTCAAACGACTCGTTCGAAGCCGAAGCCGCCGTTGTACTTGACAGGCAAGAACCCCTATGGCAAAATCCTAGACAATGTCGAGCACCCATACAGAGAGCGCAGAGCACCAGGCCCGCCCTCACAGCTCGGAAGCAACATGGGTGGACGCCCGAGAACATCTGGATCGTTCAAATTCACAACACGCCCTGCCCAATCGTCTGTCCCCGAGCGAAATGTATCTAATGATTGCCCTCCAACGCCACCTCATCTCCTTCCAAGAACGTCGCCGCAAAAGACAGTTTCCGTCAAGGATGCGAAGGATTTTTTCGAAACCAAAACCGCAGAGTCTCGAAAGAATATCCGTTCCCCGCCTACTATCGTTGCCAAAGGCGCCTCCGCCGACTCGAGGATCAAGCGGGAACCGTCCCAAGTTGACTTTCGGGTGCGGACTACCGGCGGTGACCAAGAAGCCCGTCCTGCACAAGAAAATCCGACGGGATGGAAAATTTCCAAAGCTGCCTTGCATATCCCAAACCCGCCGACAGAGGCTACCGAGCGAATGCAGTCAACTCAGCGGTCCAATTCGTTCTCTCAAGCAAAGGCGGGCGATGTCAAGTTAAAGGCTATAGTGGGAACCGCCACCGGGGTCAACAAAGGCGAACGCTCACTTTGTAGACACAAGTCACCTAAGCCTTCGACAGAAGTGGCTAAACAATCCAATCCAGGGTCTCTCTATGCATCAGATACGTTAGCTTCAGCTCGTAGGAAGTTTACGAATGTATCTTCGGAGCCAAATCAACATACACAGCCGCTCAGTGGCGCCCAGCGCTCAGCAATACGACTGATTCGGTCTGATGATCATTCCGAGGCCGTTACTACTGCTATCAAAAATTCTAAGATACTAGAGCAGCTACCCGCCTCCGATGAAACAGTGAGGCACCGTTCGATCTGCAAGTCGTCAACTGCTGAGACCGATGAAGCTAGACCGTCGACCGATCCAAAATGGGTTGGAAACACCCTTCGTTCGCAGACTGGTAATGCTGTTCGAAGGGCCGCAAGCGGAACCGCTATCAAAGATCAGCAAAGGAGAACACGGCGGATATCGATCATCCAGCGACAACGTCGCAACTCAGCCTCGACGAGGAGCATGGGCCAGGGAACTCGCAGTGACCCAATGAATGAGTCGATACCGCAATTTAGGCGGGAATCGACAATCTCTAAACCTCGTGATCTGGACGACAGCTTCAAGATGTATGATCGCGATTTCGGTGAACCCTCCCCAACGGTCAAGAAGCTCGAAGAGATTGCTGCGAAGAACCTCAGCTATGACGGCTCGAGCTTCGACTACAGCCTTACGCGGTGGAAATCTGCCCAAGTCCCTAATCCAAGTGCGAATGTCGGTACAGAGGAAGACTACTACTCTGTTGAAGTCCCTGACCACGTTGACTGGCGAAGTGGATACGGCCGACGCAAGACTCAGGACTTCGGATTTCCCGGGGCGCGCATCAAGCCTCGCACATCGTTCGGGAATTACAAGGCCCCGCTGCAAGACCCTGGGAACTGGATCAAACGCGCCTGTGGCCATTTCTCAACCATATCTGCTGTCGAGCCACGTGAAGCAGCTGCAAAGAAGCTCTGTAGCCAGTGTCGCGCCATAGTGTTTCCACGACCTATGGCATGGAAGCACCATCGCCCAAGGAGACAAGCCGGTACTGATTCCTCTACGAGCAGTGCGCATAGCTCCAAAAAGGACGACAAGGATCGTCGGCAGCATCACTCGAACTACACCTCAGGCGATAGATGCGGAGCTAGCTTTGCACAAGATTTGGGATACGTCATAGAGTCCATCCTTAAAGAGCATCAAAACACCTTGCAGGATGTTATCGATAACATCAAATTCAGCCGACCAGATCTTACACAATCTCGTCGAGTTTCTGAAGACCTCGTAAACTCTTGCAGCACCAATTCTTCCTGCACCGGAGCTTGCCGCAACCGTTGCCAGCATTCTGAATGCAATCATGTCCATCGGCCTTATCAGCCAGCCCAACAGGCCTGCGATTAGCAACCGCCCTGTCTCTATGCTACACCTAGAGCTGCTGAGCAACTCAACGTCGGAGCGTCGGGTCAGCTTGGCCCAAACATGAACGATACGCAAGCTTCGCTGCGTGGGAGTGTAAGATCGGTACCAGAGCTTATTAGTTTGATCGAATCTACTGCAGACGATCTTGGTGTATATCTTGGCCAGAAGTATACGTCAGAAGACGACGCCGAATTTGAAGCAGCGCCAGTCGAAGGCTCAACTGAAAGCTCTTCCTTCTCATGGCACAGTACTGCATTCGGATCCGTGGCTGAAAAGTTAGAAGACGATGAATTCCAAGCATCGATTGTGATGGAGGCCGCCGGTTTAGAGTCGGAGAACACGCGAAGCCAATCCATGGACGAGCTCAATACAGTCGCCGAAGACCTCGACATCCATCTTGAGGTGCGTCATCATAGTTCCCCGACTTCGATCGACCAAGTGCAATGTGGTCTCAACGCAGTGAATGACACCCTGTCTAGACAGCCGACTCGCCCTCGGAATAAGTCTGTCAATTCCGTTCTCGAGAAAGTATCAGGAACAATTGATCAGAAGATCAACGAGGGGCGGTTTGGTAGGGCTCTTACACCCATCGCATTGCAGTCTCGACGAGTGTCGATGGCCTCGCAAGATTTGCTAGAAGTCGAAGTTATACCATTAGTAGACACACAGATATGGCTTGACTGCGTACAACCTGACTTGCCTACTGCTGCCGATAGTATTCTTGCCGTTGCGGAAACTTTACCGGTGGCCGACCTGAGTCCAGAACCTGAGGCTGAAGCGATCGACGAAGATCAAGAACCCAAAACAACTGAAGATCTCGAAGGAAAATTTGAATACGCGGTTGAGTCTATACCACAATTTGGGGTCGAAACGGGTAAGCGTCCTGAAGAGCTCCAAGCATATGCGGTCAGCCTTGCATCGGAATATGAGACTAACGATATTGAAGAGGCTATAGAGGCCAAAGACCGGTCGGAATGTGTGGTGGACACAACGTCTGAGCTTGGGACATCAGAAGCTTACGTGGAGGCTGATAACTTTAGCCCTAAAGCCGCACGTAAAGCAACAATGAGACGACATATCGAGAAGGCCTCAAGCTCAGGGTCGGTCATTCATCATGTAACAATGCCGAATAAACCTCAGTGCAAGCGCGAAGCGTCAGTGGTGCAAGAGACCAGGTGCCCGGACTTATTCATTGGACCCACTAAAGCGATTGATATGAGCGCTTCAGGAAGCCGATCAATTGATTCCTCTGCAACCCCAACCAGCTCCGACGAAAGTGCGGTCTGTCGACGAACGTGTGAGGAGCAGATGCGAAATTATCCTGCAAGTCGAAGACCGATCGCAGGAGAGCCGACGCGTGTTTCCAGGCCGCCCTCCGCACAAAACGAGCATCTGTCTTCTGCATTTCCAGGAAGATCAACAAGCACATCGCGTCAGTTGACCGTGCAAGATGAGAGCTCGTTGTCGATTGTGATAGCGATGCGTTTAGCACGAGCAGATTCTGAGCTCGAAGCTGATGCTCCTGTTTCTCCAAGCAACATAACGGCACCACGGGTTCCGAGGGAGATGAGTAGGACTCCTAATGTTCCTGTCTCATGGAAGCCTACTTCTACTGCAAGAGAACAAAACGTATGTCTCACCATGCCAACGACACAATCAGCACGGCCAGATACTAGGCTTAAAGGAGATACGAATAGAGCTTTCAAATCGACTGACCTCGAAGAAAATATGATCTGCAAACCCGTCGAAGCGACTGCGCCTGAAGAGGAACGTTCAAAACCACGACGAGACAGCACTAGACCCAGTATCTCGCGTCAGAATGCAAACCTTCAGCTCACCACGGTTGAATGGAAGTTAAATCGTGCATCTACTGAACAAGCACCTCCGGGAGGGGGGACGCTGTTACGGCGACATACAACTAGCCTGTCGCATCAGAGCACACCTGGTCAGATGCCTGCCGGCCTCATTCATGGAATTCTTGAACCTCAACTCGAAACAGAACATGGTCTCTCGCCTTCAGGCCAATGCTCGGTTCTCGAGGAGCCGTTAGCTGCTCTGGATGTTTACCATGCCATTCCGGCCCCGCCAATGACAAAGCCACAAAGAAAGCCAAGTCGTACGGCTCGCGAAAACATAATCCGTTGCCAACAGCAGTTTACCGTTGAAGATGTACCGCCTGATGAGAAGATAGTTAAGATTCGGGATGAGCCCAGAGGGTCTTATATTACCCATAATGAAGTTCTCCTAGGCGAATCAAGTACTCACTCAATTGAGCAGCAGTCAAAAGCAGATGTGAACAAGCCTGAGCTCGTTTCAAACGAGGACCTAACCATGCCGGTGGCTTGTGTCGTTAATAAATCTCCTACCGCTGATTTCTCTCTGGCTCCACAGTCACTTGTATCGTCATTAAAGCACGTAGCAACCGCCAGGGCTGAAAAAAGGCGAGGCACAATATCACGCGTTCTGACAATATCCACGGGAGAGCAGAGAAGGCCTAGTTCCGCGGCTCCAGGTATCGTTGCTCCTCCTATCCAATTCACGCCAAGGAAGATGAAGCCTACAGCTCATAAGAGCAAGGCTAGGAAAGCTGCATATGGTACCAATATCCTGCCAGATCAGCAATGGCCTCCGGCACCTCGTTATCCAGTTCGAGATACCCCAACGTGGACTAAACCGGATACTCATACACCGCCCCCCAGAGAGAAACCGTTAGCTAAGCCGAAACGAGGGTTTTGTAAGTTTACCAGGAAACTCAAAGCCAAGCCACGCCCATCTTCGCACATCCAGCAGGAGAAACCCCCTGCACTACAAGTACAAAAGGGTGAAGAAGTAGTCCGACCCTGTCGGTATGCAGAACCAGTACAGATAACAGAGTATCCTGGAGGTACGCTACAAAGACCAAGGGACTATCCCACCGCACCTGGACAAAAGTCTGTATTTCTCACTCAGGAAGTGGCTCCTTTCATCTCCGTCTATTCCCTTCTTCGAAGGGATATCTACTCGCAACCTCCTCAAGCACCGGTCAGACAATACACCTGTTCAAGACCTCCACAAGACCGATATGACCCTCTTCCACAAATTCACAAGCACACTCTTCCTCGGCAGGGTCACGCCCTTCGTAACGAAATAAACGCACGATTTATTTACGGAGCCGCCTCTGATTACGTTCCTGAAGATGGAGATATCGATATTGGACACGGACATGTCCTGGACGGTACCAACGAGAAAGACAGTCCACGCTCCCTAGATAAAACTCACCAAGAGCGAACGCTTCGCGCTAGAACTGTTCGCCCGCGTGCGAGTACCTTCTCAGCTCTCGATGCTGCAAGAAGAATCTCTGCAGCGGGTCACACCTTCAGACCTAACCCTGATCGTGCGCTTATCAAACCATTCTCTCCGATTGAGGCAGCAAGAGCAATATCGGCGGCGGGACATCGCATTACACGACGATCGAGTCCTAATATAGAGGACTTGCAATCGGGATCAACGACTTCTAGCGCGGACACGTCAAGAGTAGGAACCCCTCGATCGAGACGCTCACGTCCGGAATCATGGAGAGTTTCAGTACCGCAGAGAGAGAAAGAGGAAAAGCAATCGAGAACAACGACTAGACCGAATGTGTCGCAGAGCATCTCTTCGCTTATAGAGGAGGCGAGTAGAGCGCGAAAGACCCCAAGTCAAAGTCAGCCACAACGCTCGACGCAAGATGGTCAAGGCCGGGAAGTCCAACAAGCGAGTCCTCGCCGGCAAAGGTCACCCCAGGGTTGCTATCGCGAGCTCAAAGACCGGAGCAGAGAGTCGAGAGAATCAAACCAGTCACATTCCTCGCACACATCATTCTCGCGAAGGGAATTGGGAGTCTCTCAATCGCATATGGCTCAGGCACAACCACAGTCACCAGTCTCGAGGACTAGAAACTCACTCACAAGAGATGCCCAAACAAACGTACCACGCCGTCATGCACCAGCGTCAAAAAACTCGGACCTGCCCGTAACAGAGCCGAGCTCAGGGGATGAACACCACAGTAGTCCCTAATACAGTAGCGTGCTATGTTCCAAGACGAGATATATCGGAACGATGTGGGAGGCATGCAAGAGGAGAGTGAGAGCAACGAGGAGGTAATGCTGGAGGGCAGGCGACTGGTGGATTTGGACAAGCAGGGCAGAATGGTGAAAGCCAGCAAAAGGGATCAAGAGAGAAGATGAGGTTGGGGGAAAGGTTGTTTGGCAGATGGGGATGTATTACTATCGATCCTAATATTATGTTGCAAGTCTTTAGAGTGTGCCAAGCTCCATGTGCTGACCTGCTTCTTCGTATCATAAGTCATCTTGACGAGCACCTCAGTTTACCGAGGTTACTCATTCGTCGACGTGCTTCCATCTCCCCACCCTGGCAATGCATCTAGCGGGCAAGGCAGTTGTTGTATTTACTTAGCAGTAAAATATAGTAGGATAGTATCTTTGGGCGAAGGTATTATAGTTGAGAAGGGCAATGTCACAGGCGCGGCGAACTGTGAATTCTGTGATACTCAGCTGTGCCGAAATTCAACAACGACACAGGTAAGATGGATGCCTCATTAAGCACGTGAACGTTCCCCACAAACCGAATGATTCTTGGGTGCTCGCCCAATGTTTGAAGAATTTCATATTCGACCTCGAGTCCTTTCACTGCCGCTTCTCTGCATTTGCTGCGGAACGCTAGACCTCCAGGCGGGTAGATATCCTTCTCCATCGGAGGCACAAGCGGGAGTTTTAGGACGGTGTGCTCGTTGACCAGCCCGATGTAATTACTGGCTCCAGCCGTGATGAAGGATTGGACTCCCTTTGGACGCCAAGGATGGAACTCGTAGGGATTCATTGTGGTGGAAAATGTGTTTGCGGGGAATTGAAGGCAAGCGGTGGAGACATGGACATCATTGAAGGCCAGGGCTGCGGGTTCTTATCCCCAAGAGTCGCTAGCGCAAGCTGTCTATCCGTGCGCCCTCTTCTCCCTACAACGCAAAACGCCTTGCCTTACATGCGCTGGAAGGTCTACGCTTTCCGAGCGAAAAATCATCCGCTGCGACCGGTTCAACAGGGGAACAAACTCTAGCCGCTGTGACATCTGGAGTGATAACGTGTCCGTGCACCCAATGCACGGATTCAGCCAATGCACGCCGAACACCCGACGCGTCAAAACTCCCTATCTTTCAACACGCGATAACTCCATTAATATGGACCCAATCCAGGCTGCGATAGATGAAATTAAATCGCGGAAACCAGGAGAAGATTTCTCGTATACGAAAGTTGCTACCAAATATGGTATCAATCGATCT